>VXAB01004738.1:0-69642 GCA_013399175.1 Odontophorus gujanensis | reverse complement strand
TATTGAGTACAGTGGTGAAAAGACTCATACTCCTTCTGAATGCACAACACAGCACATGGAACATTGTCACATTACATACTGCCGTTGTGTTATCAGCTACAGACATAACTGGAAAATTACAATTTAAGAGCCCCGTAAGTAATACAAGGAAAAATATCCACACTTTCTAAAATTTAGAAGTAGTTCCGTACTTTCATAGGTAGATGAACAGCTGTGTCTAAGAGAGTTTGCAAGCCTTCCATACAGTGTGCTTATGCCTGTACTAATAAATAGATTGGAAGCAAGTAGATATGGTGAACTCTAAATGCACCTTAAGGCTGAAGGAAAATGTGGTAAAATTTACTAAATGATAAAAGGACAAAGCTGTCACTGGCTGATGAATTAGAAGGAGCAAGGAGAAGCAGCAGCAGTTTCAGTCTTACCAAGATGAATGAGCAGGGTTTGCCTGCTTCAGCAAAGCCATATTGATATGACCAAGTAAAATCAATGAAACAGTGAGTACAAACCAGCTGTCCCTGTCAGAAGAAGAAAACTACCTACCTGTTACAGTAATTTAAATCAAACTCATCAAAAACACAGCATTTAATGTACACACCCTTATCAGTCATCAGTGCTAGTCAACAGGGATTTTCAGAAAAATTATTTCCTCCAGTGCTGTAACATAATATAGTAACCTACACTGTACTTATTAATACATATTAATTTATTATTTTCTTAACCATAAAGAAATTCAGAAGGGTAAGGATTTTGAAACAGGATACACTGGAGGAAACAGTGTATTTAGAGCAAGAAGATACTTAACAGGAAGCTTAGACATTCATAGCTCCAGGAAACATTTTCAAGAAAACGCATCTTTCTAGAAAAGCAATCATCATTTTTTTCTAATACAACTCCAGAAAGCATTGTAGAAAATGTACTTTAATTATTATATTAAAGTACATTATTATTATTTTTTTTTTAAACTCGTTTGCCTGCCATGCAATGTCAGTTGGTAAGGAATTCTGGATTCTGTTACTGGTTGACACACCTGCCTGTGGAAGGCAGGCTGGAACTTGATGACACTTGAGGTTCCTTCCAACCCAAACTATCCTGTGATTCTATGATTAGCAGCATGTAGCTATAAATGACATCACTGTTTCCTTCCAAAAGAAAAGGAGGTAAGATTAATTCCTCCAGAAACGCTTATTTTATATATAAATAGCAAAAAATTTGTAGATAATTGTTCCAACTTAAATGATCCATGGAAGTAAAAAGCTTTTGGACAATTAGGACCACAACTAAAAGAGCAAGTCTAGTTCAGTCATGATCCATCCATGCAATTGTGGTATACCCACTAGGTACAACAGACTATTTCTTCTGCAGAACGACTAGTTTTAAAACAATTTTGCACCAAAAAGACTAAGTTAACAGCAAAGAAGGTATAACTGTAACAACAGTGTTTCTACAAACTTCTTTCCCTCCCTCTCCTTACCTTAGGTAGGGACCTGTAGGCAAGAAATCTTCTCCTAGTAATGGAAACACACTAATTTCCCATGGAGAAGGGCATTATTTGTTACTTAGAACACACAGTAACATAAGCTTTTTTATTTCTTTTCTTTGTTTACTTGAAGCTACAATAAATGCTATCATTAATGAATGTGCTGAGTGGTAATCTGCCTTGGCCAGCGTGAAGAGTAAGCTACTAATCAACCTGCTGACACACTGTGACTCAAGAACATTTCTGTTAGCTCAGCAGTGAAGATTGCCACAAGAGCAAGAATGAACTGCTGTTGGGAAAGACAGTGACACAAGGACCAGCTACTGACAAATTAAAGGTTTATGATTTACTTGTATCTATCCAGATCAGTCTAAATATAAGAATAACAGGATCACTGCATACCAGAAAAACAAACATGCCAGGAGATAGTACTCCTTGACATGAATTTCTTCTACATAATGCAAACCAATCTGTCTTAAATCTTCAAGAATGCCTGATTAGGAGCAGCACCATTACTGCTTTATTGTAATTGCTACTCAGGCTGCAAAACAGATGAATTCCACCAGCAGAAATTCTGCTTCATGAGATTATCTGTGAAACATACAGACAGTTCACTAACTCTAAATTCTTTATCTATAGTTAGAAGCTTTTCAAGCTGAAAAATACAAGAGAGAGTATACTTAAGCGGCATTAGAACTGAATAATGAAAAGTACTGGGAAATGAATAATCTCAACCAACACAATGTTCTGTTTGGTTTTCCCCTCTGAATTCTTTAGACCACTGGCATGCTACTTCACATGAAAGACAAGAGGTAAGCAAAATGCATCTGGTCACTAGTGTTATCAGTTTTAAACTGTGACAACAACAGCAATACTGTATGTTTTTCATATTAAGCCTTCTTAGAGAAAATAGAGACATATGAGCACACTATGCTCATTAGGTGCAAATTATGCCTGTAAGAAGAAATGGATGTGAATATACTAACAGACAAAAGCTTCACAACAGAGCTAAGGCAGCCATGTAAATGTTCAGTGATGTTTTTGTCCATCCTGCTTAGCTATCACACAGCACAGTGCACACCTTGTTCATCAGGACAGAGACATCTGAGATTTAGGTTGATAAATGAAATAAGCCCTAAGGAACAACAAATTAAATATCTCTCTGCTTGTCTTTAGGCAGGAAATACCTTTGGTATTGCCTGGTAAGGGCAAATAGTTCTATGGAGCACCATATCAATACCACAAGGTTATGGAGTAATGAGTGGGTGGTGACGAAAGTCTGCTTCAGGATATCAGGTTGTGTTCACCTGCTTCAGGAGCTTGGAGTGTGGGCACAACTCTTCAGACACTCAGCCATACCTCAGCTGTGAAGTTAGCAAACAAAACCAATAATGTATTAGCAAAACTGTACTGTCAAATTGGGAAGGGCTGCTTAGTCAGATTGCACTCCTGCTTGGTAAAGACGTGTTTTACAGAAATATGGAAAACACTTAGAGAAAACCCTCACAACTGCTCTTATCCTGAAAGGCAGTGAGGTACAATGTTTCAATGTCTACTCTTGCAACACTAAACTTGCTTTTACTGCAGACTGCCTGCCAGCAATTCCTTTATATAATGTCCATGAATACCATCCATCAATAAGTATCCATAGATGTCTCGTTTAATTTGAAAATTTTCAATTAAATTTGACTCATGAATTAAAATGAGGGATTAAAGAACACTGGTGTATACACATTTGCTTTTCATACAATCTGACTGGAAATTAATTAATGCACTTATCTCTTTTGATGTTTTTTTTTAATTATTTTTGTAACTTTTATTTTATTTTCCTGTATAGAAGCCCCAGACAAATTTTTAAGCCTTAAATATGAAACATTCTATGCATATTTTTAATTTTTCTTTTACCCTTTTATGTGAAAAAATGTTTCCAAATTTCTCTTTCAGCCCATAACGTTTTAAAAAACTTCCTATTCTCATGAGCTTCAGCAAATTGCCAAAAGTAAAAATGTCAGCTGCCAATACAGACAACTCTCCTGTTGTAAAGGAAATCCTCATGTAATAGCATATGTATGCTTAGATTTTCTCAGCAGTATCAGCTGGAAAACAAAAGATAGAAAGAAATGACGTGAGCACGTAACTGATGAGATGTGCATGAATATCACAGTCAAAATGTGCAGCTTCAACATGCACAGGCATCAGAAGTGAGTTGTGAGGCTTGCTCTAGGGTTAACTTGCCTAAAGAGAAGAATAATAACGACGGATGATAAGACAAGATGACGCTAGCATTTAGTCTCCAAGTGAAGCAACATAATAATGGGCAGATGTAATGAACCAAGCAGAGAGCTGAGGAGATCAAGGGAAGTTGTACTTCTTGCAACTTACAAAATCTTTTCACTTCCACCTCCGAAAAGATTAGGCAAGATATTGAACAGAAGGATCATAATGCCTTTTACAATGCAAACTATCAAATTATCATTATCATTTGAAATTGGGTAAGAGCTCCTCTTGCTTAAACACACACACAAAAAAAAAACAAAAAACTGGGAGAGGTTTTGTTTTGTTTTGTTTTGTTTTTTAAAAAAGAGCGGTGTAAGTGATAAAGACAAGAAGCATCTTCTGGGTCAAGGAGTACATAATCTGAGAGGAGCAAAGGCATGATGGATCAACAGTTAACACCAAAGGAAGACAAGAAGCACTCCACAGAAGGAACACTGCAGGAGATAAAACTTAGGAGATGTAAACAGCTAATATTTTGGTTAGAAATAGCAAGAAACTACTTAAGCAGTCAAAGATAAGCAATACATACAGGAAACTTTTGGTACAATGGCAAGAGAATGACAGTTTCCAAATGACTGCAGAAAAACTGACTTATTCTCCATGTTTTATTGTTTAAAACAAAAACAACAACAACAATGAAAAAACTTCTATGTGTTAGATCTTGTTGAAGTTCTGTTAATGTATGTCCCCAAAACCTGTTTTCATGTGTCCAGTTAAAAGCAAATCTGATCCCAGGTGCTACAAATGGACTACCAGTCTGATCTACTACCAGAAAGACCTGCCGTAGATTCTGTCAGGTTTAAGTTGGCATGGCAACACTGCCTCTAATATGCTGGAATATTGGTTTCCATTATTATTATTGGAAATCCATGTAAAGGATATACTTTGAGTTTTGCACAGAGAGCAAGGGCAGACATTCATTCCTCCAAGTCTCAATAAAAACCACAGGAGTAGAGCAGTTATAAAGACAAAGAAAGCAAACTAAAATTTGAGTTCTATTTCATCAGGGATCTTTTCAGCAGCTTCAGGCTAACACCTCTTCCAGACAACAGCATCACACAGCTGGTCAGCTCCAGAGCTAGGAAAGAAGCCAGGGCTGGCAGAACGTGCCCAGTGCTTTGCCACAGGACAGTGCCCTCACACAGGAGAGCTGATCCTGTACATCAGCAGAAAGTCTGTGACATCACTAGCCAGTGTGACACCAATGACAGATGTAACAGAGTGCGGTAATGCGCTACTCATGTGCACTTACTCTGAGATATCAGGATACTTAATTACTAACTTGCTGTACACATTTTCTCCTTGAGAACAGTATGTCAACTATTCAGTGAGCAGTAACAGCCATTTTTGAATGATCTGATGAATGACTGTCTTCTGTCTCTAACATCTTAATCACCTACCTCCCTATGCCTCTGAAAATGGCCAAGAACCCTGAAGGAATTAGAAAAATAAAGAAAATTCAACATTCTTTGTAATCTGAAAGATTTGGTAGCTACTGAAGGCTAAGAACACAACCTTGGAAATTTTTTCACGAGTCCTACTATGTGCTGCTGGCAGATGGTTTCCAAAATACATAGCAGTTGTACTCTTCCAGCAGCTAGGTTAACCACTCAAAATAATGCATTCCTTCCCAATGAAGCTAAAAGCCCACCTCATGACACAGACTGTGAGCTTAACACTAATCACTGACATGATTACATTGTTGTTTGTTTGCCTGTAATTTCAGTGTAATTTCAACCACTTCTATTTTTATCTGCACATAACAGGATGAAACATGATAATTTTGCTCTTCCTAATCATTTGTATTTAACACATGACTTACATGCAGGTTGGCATCTTTATAATGCTTCTCTAGCAGGTTTTATATCCAGCTTTTATCAAACATTCTCATCCACTTCCAAATGCCTCCATGAGCTACGTAGTTGGCTACAGATGTTGTCAGAATGAGTCCCACTCTCCTCCAAGTCACTTCATGCTGGGGCTCGGAGCAAATTAACCACATCAGCTCAGAACCACACTGATTCATTCCATACAGATTCTGTAGAACATAGTTTAATATGATACGTTGGAGGTCTCCTACCACAGGATTTCCCTTTTGGCCAGCACTGGGTCCCACTGTCTCTCATATATTCTAGGAAATATACATTTAATTATAATCACATTCTACAACACTGGTACTGACACAAAAGGTGCCAAGTAACAGAAGTTTGGTATGTATGTCTACGAAAAGAGATTTGAGAAGACACTAACTACCCTTACGATTCTGAAAACATTATATTTGAATTTTTCTTTCCCTCCTTTTTTTAAAATGCTCTCCCAGGTCACAGAATGTAATTTCTCTGGAATTGCTGTGAAAAAATACTGAATTTGTACAGAAACCAAAGTAGAAGAGTGACTGCAAAATTCTGCAAAACTGCACAGCTTCTGATCTAGTCATTCACCTCCTTCAAGGCAAAACAAATTCTCTAAATTCAATAAATCCATAGGTCATGTGAAAGATAAAGCCACTTGGACAAACAGACTGAGAAGATTTATGATACTTAGAAAATGCACCTTATTTGCAGAACAGGAGAAGATCACAGAAAATTGTACTTTAATGTATTCAGACTAGTGATTTATTTTATGATCATGACAAAACTTCCAGGGACAAAGTCACTGTGTAAGCAAATGGTGACAAAGCCAAATTACATCAGGTACAAATATACCTCTCTTCAACTTTTGAAAGACCGCTGTGCTTGAAAACTTATATTAGCATTACAAGAACATCTCCCTTTCTGTATGACACTTTGCAGTTGTATAGAACAAAAAGGAAAAATAGTAAGCATTAGACCCACTTGTTAAGCTATGGACAATCCCCATTTTCAAACCCAGCATTATGTCTGCCATTGCCTTGTTTGCAGTGGAAGCAAAGATTAATTTTAAACCACAAGGTTATCTGGTATCTAATAGTTTAAGGACACAGATTTTAATAAGGGAAAAATAAGTTGTTAATGTTTCCGCAGTGCTATTTAAAGAGAAGATAACCCTGTTACATTGAAGTAAGTGCTCCTGGCATGTGCATAGATGGTTTAGATGTATATATAGACTGGTTGATGTCTGTCCCTGGACACTTCCAAGGTGAGACTGGATGAGGCCCTGGACAACATGATCTAGCTCTGGTATCCCTGTTCATTGCAGGGCACATGGACTAGATGGCCTTCAGAGATCCTTTCCAACTTTAAGGATTCTATGATTCTATGACAGATAGTAGCATCTGAAAGCAAAAATCTCAAATGTAGTTTACAAGTCGTATTTGAGCATACACATTACCAAAGCACTAGTTGTGATTATTCTGCCTATTCTCATACAGATCACTAATCCCATGAACAAATCATTGTTAACCTCCCCCAGTCATGGTACCTCTCTTCTTGCTGTTTATAATGTACATTTGCCAAGTGTATTTCAGGGAAGAAGAGTTTGCAAAAATAAGTTACATGCAAATGTTTGACCCATAAGGACTGCAGGGCTAACATTCACTTTACGATATTTTGCATTCATCTTTCACAGCTCTGTTCAATGATTTGACACTGATTAAAATCCAGATGGTTCCCTTCTGTGGCAATTCTTTTTGATATCCTATTCATCTTAATAAATTCATTGAAAAGGGGAATAAAATCAGAACATTCTAGCCTCAATTTACTGCAACCATCACCAATTGTCTGCAGACCCTTGCTAGAACAGAACAACACAAGAGTAGTTGACCCTCCCACAATAATTAACAAGTCAGCAACACCCTTCTCTTCCAATTGCCAGACCACACAAAGCAAACCAAAATCTTTCAAACTACATCACAAGGAAAGTGAGCTAAGATGCAGGAGCTGTAACTGATAAATCAGTCTGGAACAAGTAGAAAGACATTTCTAGAATCAGAGAGAAAAAAAAAAGAAAAAATTCTCATTGAATTTTAGCTCTATTTAAGCACCAGCAGGGAAGAAAATGCACATGCAAGAACTACTAGTACTAACATTTATATAGACATGCTGTGGCTGCCCAGTGTACTCAGCGAACTCACGTACCTACATGAGTTATCTTTTGTTTGTCTGGTATTGAACAAATGACCTTTCCAATTGCAGCCATGTAAGACATCAAAGTAGGAAGAAGGTCAAACCAATCTTTCTTCTCACATGGAAGCTTAGAGCATATGTTCAATTGCTACAACAGCTTAACCCAGTGGCTTCATTGTGTCTGGGAGAAATGCAAAGTAATAGCAGGATAGGCTTTGGCAAATGTCAGACTGAATAGAAATCTATAGGCTGAAGTTGTCAACTGATAGAAAAAAAAAGATCTTCTAAATCAATAATAGTTGAGTCCAGGAAAAAAAAAAGATCAACTTACTCTGAAAAAGAATCTGACATTCCATTTGGCCTTGAGAGATGGTACCAGATTGACTCCTGCTGCCAAAACTCCATGCAAATATTCAGCGAGTGGCACAGCTGCTTGCTAATGCACGGAAGAAATCCAACACAGGCTTCAGAATAAAGAAAGGGACTTTACTGCCAATAACTGCCCTTAACACTCAGAGGCAAAGGCACGGTTTTATTTAAAAACTTAAGGCAGAGCTCTGTTTGCCAGTGGAGAGAAGTTAGAAGTTAGGCCAAATGTAAAGGCTGGATCTTACTACCAAAACATTACAAAATTACACGTATACCTGCTAACATTCAAACAGTCTGTGTTTTGAGCTACTGACTTTTAACATTCATTCTCTTTCCATACAAGCATACATTTGAACAACACAGAACAATGTGAATTTGTAATACTTTATCAGAAGTGGAAGCAACAGCTGTCTGCAGACAAATTCCCTTTTTTCCTTGATATTCTGTTCCCAGGTTCAATTATTCAACCATTTTTAGTTACAAACTAAAAAATAACATTATATTAAATCTAACATGTCATTAAGAAATCCTAATTAAATTACCATATCAATCATTTCTCCACAAGCCCTCCTAGAAAACCGCTACTTTGAAGCTAGCTAGACAACGGCACAAAATAAACTGCTCAGGTTTGGGTTGCTCAGCAAAGGGAAGTACTGAGAGTGCAGAGTCCAGCAGAGGAGCAGTAGGACACAGAGCACAGAAACGCATCGCATGGAAGGGGAGGATAAGGGAGAGGGGCTTGCCACACCTTGAGAAAAAATGCTGGGTCAGATGACACTGGCAGAGAATGCCACATAACCTGCTCACTGCCTTCAGCTACTCAACTGATGTTACAGAAAAGACTTGGGTCTGTGAAAGGCAGAAGTGACAAGCTGCAGCAAAGCAAATTCCAGCAGAACATTAAAAAAAAAAAAATCCCACAACATTTCAAAGCGAACATTTCATCACTGGGACAAGGTTACCCACAGAGACTACACAATACTAGTCCTTGGTGTTACTCAGAGACTACTGGACAAGGCTCTGAGCAGTTTGATTTAACTTTGAAGTTTGTTCTGCTGTGAACACGGGTTGAGATAGACAACCCCCAAGGATCTCTGCACATTTAAATTCTTCCATAGATACTAAAAATAACTTCTTTCATAATATTGGCTATTCCCTCTTCAGTCTGCACTATAACTTAGAAATGTTAACTGAAAGCAAAGCAACCATATAGAAAAAATTAAGTATACGGGAATCATGTCCTAATAGAAGTGAGTTCTGTAGAAGAAAATAATTCACTGCATAAGTATTTTTATGCACAAGAAGAAAAGAAAAGGTAGGAAAAGGTAAAGATGTGGAAAGCTAGGAGGTATTGAAGCTGACAATATAGCATGACAATCAACCAGTGCAACTTTGGGCCACCTGTCTGGAGGAAAGAAGGATGCACGTGACACATACTCACGTTGTATCCACAAGACTGGGATATTGCATTCATGCTAGAAAGAACCAGAGGAGGTGCAGTAACAAGTGACTGACAGCTAGAGATGCTGACATGTGAAAGCTTTAGTGAAGTAAGTTACTGGTGTGATTACTGACCAAGAGCACCAAGTCATTCCCTTGGCACTGGGGACATAGGGCTGTTGACAGGATGACAGTAAGGGGAAGCAAGCAAATTTCCCATCTCCACTATAACTCTTCTATGAAATCACAGTAAACACAGAAATTCATAAAAAGGAAAGGTGATCTTTACTGGGACCACAATGCTAATGACATGATAAAAACACAGTGCAACTATCAGATCTTGCTGTGATATGCTTTGATACTTAAGACTCTTTTTTATTCTGTTGGGGCAACAGTAACAGAAACACGATCGGTAAAGCCCCTGATGAACGCATTTGTGTCCTTAGAGAAAAAGCAAAGTACAGTATTCCAAAAGGTGAGAAACTGTCCTGCTTCCAGACAATATCTAAACCAAAATTATTTTCTTTTACTGCACTCGGAGAAAAATCAGTTCCTCGGATGACTAACGCCATGTTAGCATACTTTAAACCTGACACTGGAACGGTTCTTCTATGGGATTTCCTCCTCCTCTCCCTCCACTCTTGTACTTGCAGTATTTGACTAGAAGGCTAGAGAGCTCCATTATTTTTATTGATTTATGCATGTATTTACTAAATGATGCCTCCAGGACTTCCCAGGTAATGCATAAGGCATAGTGACAAAAGGGCATTTGATGATCCCTATCCAATTGTTAATTGCTGTTTCCATCAATATTCACCATCAGAACAGGGAAAACAAATTCCTTACTAAAGTATTTCCATCAAAAATGTCAATTTCAGCGGGTGCTAAGATTAATTACAGACCTCCACCTTTACCTATACAGATCTTAAAAAAAGAAGAGAAAAAAGCAATGCTACATTGTACCTCTGCTAGCTAACTAAGGCAGACAATTACTTGAGACTCTCATGTCAAATTAGAGCAAAAATTGGTTGCTAAGCATCACTGCTGGTTACATCCTCCCATGATGGTAAGAGGTGTCTATTGCAGACAAACCACACCGGCCCTCCCATGATCACAATAGGAAACACTTTTTAAGGAGCTAACTTTTGGAGAACAAAACAGTCTAAATCTTTGAGTCTTATATAAGCTGCAACAATTACCCATAAATCCACTGCTAGTAAGATAGGGTTTGGCTGATGCGATTTCTGAAAACAATTCAAAAACATTAAAAGATTACTGCATATGAATTTGCTACTACCTTTTCCAATTATTTCAGAGTATCATTGATTCACAAGGTTTTTACTGAAAAAAAATTATTTCACTGACAAAGCTAAGGAACTTTTGACCTATTCTGTAGTATCTGATGTTATGTTTGAGTAGGAAGTAGACATGCAAATACTTACCATTTGCCATTTTTCCCAATTCTTGGCATAAATAATTCTGTTAAGCTAAATGTTCATTAAAATAAAGCTAGATGGTTACTCGTTGTTATAACTCACTTGGTTAACCTCCATTTAGAATATGGTTGGTTGCTCGGAAGCTCTGGAATTGTATGTCAAAAGGTAAACACAAAAAATCTTGTTCCCAGATGTGGTGATTTCTTCAGACTTAACAGGATACAAGTCAGCAAGAACCACAATAGCTCAGAGCTCCTTTGAGCAGTAGAATATTCAAAAAAGTCCAGAACTCAGATCCAGCCAGAACTGAAACACGTAACTTCCTAGATTAAAAACAGAAGTAACAGGCAAAAATCCCAATGCAAGTAAGCAAGCACTAGGGAAACTAGAAAAAAAAGTGTATGGAGTCGGTGTGAAACAATTATTACTCTGTGCATATTTATTTCAACCAATTCAATGACTTCCAGAGCATACCCAACTCTTTACTATCCCCTCCAGTCCCAGAAAGGCCTCTTTGATCCCAGTCGTGGGGAACTGGTCTGCTCCCTCCTTCTCAGTGAGGACAAGCAGCTATTTCAAATCAGCAACTTTACACTACTAACCAAATCTCAAACTGAAAAATCCTGATACTTTTGTCTTTTCAAAAGTGTTTCTACTTATAACTGTGTCCCAATGAACATCCTGAACCTAGCTGCATGTAAAAACCCTTTTCTCTCCTTCCAAATAATTCAACAGGTTGATGAGTAGCTTCATGAAAAAGAGCAACTCAGCACACAGAAAGACACTTAAATAAAGAATGCAATTAAATTTAAAAAAAACGTGGAAGAAGAGTTATCATTCATGTTGTCTTTCTGTTTAGTAAAAAAGACTGCAAAAAAGGCACAAATTCCCTTTTCATCTACATTTCCACTTTCATTTTTTTCATCTATATTTCCACTTTCATTTCTAAAGAAAGTAAACAGCTTTTTTTTTAATTTGCTTAAAACAAACAAAGAAACCGAAACGCTTGTGCTATGTGCATGAAGGCACCAGAAGCACAGCAGTGCAAAGCTCAGTCCTAGAATATTGATTAACACGCCTTAGGAGGTATTCAATTCTTATTAAAATATTTCATACATAAAGAGCATTCAAAGCAGCTGTTAATCAATATCCATTAATTCTTACATATGAACTGGACTACACTTAGATGTAGATTTGAGCACTGAAAGTCCAAATGCTGCCATTACGACGAGCCACTTTAGAAACTGTGTAAAATATTAAAATCGTAGGGTATTGCCTCAAAATTATCTTCTCACAAAAACATCAAACTTCACAAATGCTACTTCAGTACTCTTCTATAAAATTATAGTCTCCTTAAGAGAAAATTGCTTTTTGATAAAAAATTATATCAAAACATTTCATTAACATAAGTTTAAGTTTTCTTTCAATTTTGGAATTTTATTTTACTGTACAGAAACACCATTCCTCTAAAATATAAAATCCTGTCATGTTTCCTGAGAGCTCATGTTTTTAAGATGTATTATGCAACACTAAATGCTGTAAAAACTGCATGTGTGGGGCAAGCAAAAAGTCTGGTACAGCTCAGACTCAACAGCCAAATAATCTACCCACTCTTCCTTGATATAAAGCACATTTGTATGAAACAAGGACATAGTTCCCTCCCAAAGACATAAAGAAACAACTGGGTCCTTAAGTCAAGACAAAAATCCCTTCTGGGAAGCAATTTTTAGAAGAAAGGAATAACATATCAACATATAACTCACTCTGATACAGCCCAGATCTTAAAGTGGACAGGAAATGATTGGGGGTTTGGTGGCTGAATTGTAGCTCCATATGCAGCTGGGCTGATTTCCACCTTCTCATTAACTTGAAATAGAAATTAAGAGTCAAAAGGCCTCTGGCTTTCCAATGTGTCTCCCTTAGAATTTATTCTGCTATTTCTGGGTTAGGACAAAGTGAACAACCTTCCAAGTACTTTTCTTCAAACAAGATGTGACCCGCAACAGTTACGCTTTTCTCCAATAACCTTGTAAGACACACTTGAAATGGGAACATTTGTAGATCAGAATAAAACACATCCCTTCCCCCTTGTGCTGGAGGAAGCCCTGACAGACCATTTGCTTTTGCTATTTATGAACTACTTCTATGAACCAGGGAGGAACAAATGAGATTACATCATCTGTTAACTCAGTTGACTCATCCAGAATGGGAAGGTTATTACATTAATTTGGATTTACATCCACTAATATCAGTTTACCCCATTCCACTTCTGTCAGTATACTAAATGATAATGACTGGTTTCAAGCAATCAAGCACGCAAATATACTCTATTTTCATTTAATTCTATTAATTAAAATAATGATAGTAGTAGTTCTAGCTCACTTTTGTTGCAAGTTTTCTACAGTTTGTCAAACTCTGATTTCATTTTGGTGCAAGACAACAGTTACCTGGAATTCAATATGGCCAATCATTACCATCAACATCTTTCTCTGCACAGCACAGTATTCTTTATTTTGTCTCTCTACTCCCCGAATCATAACAAGTACCAAAACATATTTGCCCTCAGAATTTCATTCACAAATAAAGAGAAAAATCTTTTTCAGCAACAGTTCTTTAAACCGCACTTGGTCGAACAGGACTGATCACTGGCAAAGTCGCATGCTCTGTTGTTAAAGGAAGAAGACATCTGCAGAATGTGCTCTCCAGGAGCAAAGCAGAGCCCAGCACAGTGTGCCTCGCACACTCAGTTTGCAATGCTCACGGAGCAGTAACAGAGCAGGATTATAAGAACTTCATCGATAACTATGCAGCAGGAAAAGATTTGCTGTTCACTCACATTTAACTATGTTGGTTTCCCAGTCTTTGATCTAGATGACAACAAAAAAAAAAAAAAAAAACAAAAAAAAAAAACACCACCACCAACAAATAAATCACCTAAGGAATAGGCCTTGTACTATCAGTACATCAAAAATAAGTCACAGAGGGATTACATGGAACTAGCCAGAGAATTAAGAACTTGAAGAAGGCATAAAAGTCACTGGAGACACAGATCAGCCTAAGGGGAGCATGGCAAGAAATCGGTGCAGGAAAACATGAGTGCTCCTCCCACAAGGGATTGTATCAGCCCAGCTTTCACCAGCCCTCCCTCCTTCCCCAGCTGCCAGTTCACCTTCAGTTTGGACGCAGATTTCTTGCCAAGTGTTCACTTACACGTCTGGATACACTAGTAGGAACTGGTAATACAGTCATCTTCACATGTAACAGGTCTTTCTTTAGATTTCAAAATACTTCCCACTCACCAGGGAGTGTATCTTAATATAATTTTAAACAAAACTGTGGAAGCTGGTGACATTCAACCATTATAGAAAGTTCACTTGGAATTTTCTGAAGACCACTTGCAAAGGTTACCTTAATGCAAACGCTCCTTTATCTATTCCCAATGATCTTTTATTTAGGCACAATTAAGAACAGTGTCTACGTTTGGAAACAAAGTTTTACTTATAATCAACAATTGCATAGAGGTTAGGAACTGGGACTGATTATAATGCAACTGCTGAAGCCAACTTATTGAACCCAGCGTTACTTGTAGAGGTATTTAATTGACTTTCTTCTCTGCAGAAGCTGTTCAAGCTGTTCAGCTGCTTAGAGATGTTAATGGCAACAACTGGCTTTTGTGGAAAAGATCATTTGCAAAGGTCCCAAGAGACAAATCGAGGCTTTCTACATGAAAAAAACCCTCAAATCTTCTTAAATGGCTGCAAATAGTTCAAAGGTATAATTATTTTGATGATATTTAGTCAGAATTTCTCATTCTACTCATATCACTGTACTTGTCTTGATATCCTTTTTTTTCCCTTTTTCTTTTCTTTGTTTTTTTTTAAGCAGTGAACAATTAAAAGCAGAACTGTTATATCAGAAATGTATAATTACAGAATGTGTGTTTGGCAAACTGTGTGGGAAAACGAATTTGATCATAATTATTCCTCTATAATTGACAGAAAATAAGAAGAAAGTGCATTACCCAGTAAAATAGCAATATTCTATCAGTATATTAGAGCCATATCTCATCAAATTCCAGACATGAACAAGAATGTATGGCTTATGGCTTGGTTTCACTGTTTCCCAATTGATGTTGATGCATTCATACATTTCTGAAAAGAAACTGTTAAAATACTATACATTACTTCTGCAAAATTCAGTTTGTTAGATGAAACATCAACTTCCTTTTTGCTCTAGATAAATGCACACAACCTTTAGCTACTCCTCCAAGGTACAACAACGCTTCAAAGTCATCATGCTGTGTATACACACGTGGCTAACATCAGTACAGCCCTCTCCTTCCTGTAAAGCTCAGCTTGCACTTTTACAAAAAGATATCTCAAAAAACGCAGGATTCATTCATTTTAGTGTTAAAGGGACGCTGTGTATGATTAGTGATGTCAATTAAGTTTTCTCTGTTTAATTCTGCCCTTATTAGAACATGTATCGCTTACACAGACTTCAGTGTGCGTCTTGAGTTATCATAGCAAAGAAAAATGGACCAGGTTTTCCCAGGAAACCAGGATCTGAGTAATAGCACCACCTAGGGGCATCCATTTCTAAAACAACATTTGCAAATCAATTAGTTGCACAGAGCTATTTTTTTTTCAGCTTTATCATCACTACATTATCATGAAGCAGTCAGAGAAACTTCTATTTCTTCCTGCCCTGAACTCCTCTACAGAGCTCACCCCTCTAGTCCCCCTGAAATCAAAGCAATACACCACAGATCTCCTTGGACTGTCTATCTCATATTGGCAAGCAAAAGCATTTCTGACTGATTGCCCTGCACAATGACTTGCCAGGCTGCAGCTCAGTACCAGCATGCAGGGCACCTGCAAGCTCTGGCAATGGATCTGCTGCAGAAATACTGACAGCAATGCAACCATAGAAGCATTGCACCCACAGAGACAAGCAGATGATCATAACACAGCTCTGCATTTCAGACCTATGCGTTTTAGTTATAAGTATATAAAGACTACTTGATCAGCATTTCCTGAGTGTAAGAGCAGGGGAGAGCACTCCTGCTGCTCCTCACTGTTCGGTCACCCAGAACACCTTTGGAAGTGCCACAGGTGTACTATGAAAGACACCAACCTTTAGGAATCCACAACATGTAATCAGGGGATTTTACTGAATAACTGTAAATTCTGTAAAGTTCTGACTGTGATTTGTATAAAGACAACCTGTGCTAACAACAGGAAAATAATTGTATATTTAAAAACAGTACTAATCCTGCCACTAAAAGAGTCGTAGTACTCAAGATCTTTTTAAAGTCAGACTTCCTCCATTCTGCCTCAATCATAAAAACACAGAAGTGAACTGGTCATGAACGGTTCACTGCAGTGTTATCGTTACCGCAGCAAGGGGACAGCAGACAGCCAAACCATCTTCCCCTGCAGGGCTGGACTCTGCTCCTGTTCAGAGCTCTCAGCTACTTCAGGAACTTGGCCTGTTTCCCCTGCCCGGGGAAGCCTGCAGACGCATGATTGCTTGTGTTAATGCTCACTGAATAACAGCTTCCTGTTTTCTGACATTCGGCAGTGCCTAAGGAGTCAGCTGCTTGGGAGCTGATTTCCCTTTCCTTTCCTTTGAAGGACACTTCCTCTGAAGCCTTTTAAAACTACTGCCATAAGATCACAGTTCTGCAGCACCTCCTCACAATCCTTTACACAATGCTTTTCACGATGTGAAGGCCATGACAAGTGACAACAGAACACCAGAGACGAGTTTGTACACAATTCTTTTTCTTCAGCATTGGTCCACACCAAATGCCCAGGCTCTCTTCCACTTTGTGTAGAATTATCACTTGCCTTTGAAAACAGCTTGTACTGTATCTTCCAACATCTCTGCCCATAGCACATAGTAGTAATTACGCTTTTCTCCCCTTTCAGAAATGAATTGTCATAAGGCCTCAAGTTACCCTTTGCATTAAAACCTATTTTCATTAATATCATACACACTTACCATGACTCTTTGTAAAAGTTTTCCTTTATTGTCACATAGAGGAGATCCATTAGAAAATGAATTCTTCTATCACTTTGTGATGAGAGACTTAGATTTGACACCGATAATATCTGTGTGTGGGACAACAAAACAAACACTCTTGTGGGAAAATTACCTACTGAGTTCTCCGGTCTTGCTCCGGCAAGCTTGTCACTGTGGCCACCACTGCCACAGTTATTGACTGCTGCCATCTAGTGCATCTCACATCTGGCAGCTGCTTCTTATTTAAAGAAACTCCTCTTCATCCAGCATTTCTAGTTGCTTTCTTGGCTGTATTGTAGTTATGCAATTGTCTCAAATATATTGTCAATAGCTCTCTGTTCCCATTTTCTTTTTGGATGAGCATTTTAGCTACAAGACTCATGAGGCCCTGAGTGTACTAATGTGCCCAGACCAGCCCTACTTGGGCCTCCTGTCCATGCCCTCTGCACATGGGCCCAGTGTAACACTGCAGTCAACTCTGAGCCCTGGTGTCTGCCTGCACTCCCACAGTTAGACATGTCAGACCACAGCCATTGCTTTGCCTGTTCCTGCCCATGGTCCCAATGAGCTGGATCCAGACCTGTGGGCTGACTCTCCAATCCAGGAGGATGGCCCCTGGCTACATCACCACCATAGATCTGTCCTGGGCTGTGTCTGCCCGTGTCATTACTGGACATGATTCTGGCTTCACCTTGGAGACCTGCCTCATCACCTCCAACTTCCTGGGTGACCTGGGCTCTTGGTGGAACCTAGTCACTACCCCCAGGCCTGTCCCATTGCATTGCCTGGGTTCTGTGGGATGGGGCCCTGGCTAGCAAAGCCCCATGCTGTTAGCCAGGTGCTTGCACTCTGCTCATGTCTCAGTTTCAGCTGCAATAGAATTGTTTTCTTTAGAAGTGTCTGATATGATGCTGTGTTTTGGTTCTAGGCAAAAAATAATAATGTTGGCAACACACTGATGTTTCTAGTTGCTAAGTAGTGTTGTACAGAGCCAAGGTCATTCTCAGCGTGAGGCCCAAGGAGCTGGGAGGGAACAGAATTAGGACAGCTGTCTTAAACTGGCCAAAAGGATATTCCATGCCATATGGCATCATGGGGAAGGAGTTTTGAAGGGGATGGAAGTTCTCCCACTCTTCTGCTGCCTGGGGGGTCAGCTGGGCACTGATCAGGGGCTGGTGAGCAACTGCTTGTGCATCACTTGTTATGTACATTCATATATATGTATATGTGTGTGTGTGTGTATAGAGAGAGAGCCATAACTATTATCCTCTTCCTTTTCTCTATCTTAATAAATAGTTTCATCTCAACTCATGAATTCTACATTTTTTTTCCCGCGATTCTCTCCTGATTCATCCCACTGGGAAGAGGAAGAATGAGCAAACGACTGTGTGATGCTCAGCCACCTGCTGGGTTGAACCACAACACTCAGTCTGGTTTCCAGCATAGGGTTTGTCACAGCGACTGGAGTGACCATGGCACTGGTTGTGAGGTTCGTGGCACCTGCAGGGCCTACCAGAAGAGTTAGAGTATCACAGGGTCTGTGGGGGTTGGAGCAGTTGCAGAGTCTGCCACAAGGTCCATTGCTACGGACTCTGGTGAGAGGACCTCATCTGTTTTACATTATAAAGAAAATCAAGCAGAATCACATTATAACATTTCTCCAAGGCTGTGTGCTCTCTGCCACCACAGAAGCAGACTTGTAGCATCGAACTTCCACTGAATTCCAGGGCTACCATGAGAGTGCAAAAAGCAACTTAAGGACATATACAGACTTCGGCAGTGACAAAAATCAAACCAACAAACAAAAACCACCCAAGTCTAGGACCCTACAGCACTGTATAACATTAAGAAACTCACAGATAAAATATTTCTGAGGTCTAGATATGAAAAATGAGAACCACAGATTTGAGGCTACTTGTAAATGCTTTGATGAAAGTCAAAATGATCTAATTAATCACTGTTTTAAAGAACCATGAAGTGAGCGAATAGACTTCATAATAATAACATGAAGTCATTATTATATAATTTCTCTGATCATCTGATTTTCTGTTTCATTGGATTATGATCCTCCCTAAGTATTAATAAGAATTAATGAGCGCCTTAAACAGACACTAATCAACTTCAAGTTCAGACATTGCTATTCAGGTTCTTAATAAGAGAACAATCCTACATGGCTGAGACACAAGTTCTGTGTTCTGATATTCCTTACGTTCATAGTGCATTCAGCATGTGCAAAAGATTCTAAAGCTGACATTATGTATTTATTTAGTTTCCAATACATGTAGATAAATGCTCGCATTGCAAACAGACTGTCAAAGGAGAGATTACCATTCTGTCTGATGCTGAGTTGTATCTGCCAGTATCTGCCTTGAGAGTTAAAAAAAGACAGCACAGAACTTTCCTTCTATGTGGCACTGAAAATACCGACGAAGATAACAAACACTTTGAAAAGATACATCAGAGACAGAAGAATAATGTTCACTGTAGGAAACTCATACTGAAAACAAGACACACTTTCCACTGCAATTTCTACTTGCTAGCAAGGACACGCATTATTTCTGAATTTCTGAAACATAAGATATCCATCTTGTACCATTTCTGCTGTGGGAATGTGAAAAGTCTATTTCAGTCATGTTCTGCAGAGCTTTTAACTGGTGTCCATCATTACTTGCTCACCAAGGCATTATAAAGTGGAGAGAGGAACATCTAGAATGATTTAAACCTGAGTTAGAATAATGCCTGATGGTTTCTCAATCTTTAACTTACAACAGACCTTATTCTTGTACACAGAAAAAAAAAAAAAGCAATGGAAGCCACTCTGGCTGAAGTAATCTTGCACATCACTGATTTAGATTACTGCCTTCAAGACAGTAATTTTTAAATCATAGCAGAAAGTTAAAATAGGAAAAAAACCCTCCCCTTAACCACTGTGCACATTTTCATTGTAATTGCAGTGTTCTACCTTCCTGTTCAGAATAATTCCAGCTCATGTCCTGCCTACAAAAGAATTGCTATCACCTGTTAAACTCACTACATTAGCACTCATTCATCGCCAGCCTCCAGAATCCTCACTAAAACTGAAATCCTTTTAGGGCTGAACTGACTGCTGCCATATAACTGACCAAAAGAGCTTTTCAAATCTCTAGTACATTTTTTGCCCTGGGAAACAAAGATCAGCAATACACCAACTTACACACAGCTCTCATCATCATAATATATACTTAAGAATAATCATTAAGATTTGACAATATCAGAAAGTTGCGAAATGACTTTAAAATATTTTGTCACTTTAGAGTCTAAATTAGATGGTTTCAAATTTACCATTAAATACTTTCTCTTGCTTGCAGGTCTTACTGTCCTGTTACTTACAGGAACTGTAATGGTACAGATGGAGAAAGTCACAGTGAACAGAGCAGGCTCTGTCTCTGCTAGTTAAGCTCTGACAAGTTGAATGTGACTTTCAAGGAAACTATTTCTGAAGATTTTTGTGGAACACAACTTCGAATATTTGAAAACCTGGAAATACTGAAATAACTTCACAACATTCTCCTACCCATAAAAAGACCTGCACTTTTAATGCATGTTATCTCATAATTCTTCATTCTCCATCTTAAGGAACAATTAAGGATTATTTTCTTACAGGTTAAGGACTCAATCCCTGCATGTTTTCTCAATTCCAAAAAACATAAAACTCAGATTCTCAGCGGTCTCACTACTGCTCAACAACTGTGTTGACTATAATTTGATACTGTGGCAGCTATATTCATCAGTTTGCCTCCTAAATATTCCACTGCTTCCCAAATCTTCCCTTTGAGATGAAATCTGGTTGAAGAAAATAAAGGAGAAAACTCCCACCACAACCATGCTCCCTATACACTGCAACGTCAAAGTGGTTTCTGC
The DNA here is from genome assembly GCA_013399175.1 of Odontophorus gujanensis. Lineage (NCBI taxonomy): Eukaryota > Metazoa > Chordata > Aves > Galliformes > Odontophoridae > Odontophorus > Odontophorus gujanensis. The sequence goes on along the minus strand of VXAB01004738.1, from coordinate 48,673 downwards.
AGTAAAACAAAAAATAATATTACTGAGTTGAGCAAAACTCACTGGAACCAATAGAACCAGGAACATTTACAACAGCTGAGGATCCACACAATGTCATTTTAACATTTTCCTGACATTTGAAGAGGCAGAAAGCAGCATCTAAGTACGTTCGTTTTCCCTCCAACCACGTGCAGTAAACAGTGAATTAATACAGCCTGGAACAAAAAAATAATTTGATTGTTTCTCTCCATCTCCCATCATTTAGAAAGAAATAGCTGTTGTCATTAATTCTGATGATAAGCTAGCTAGAGAGAAGGCAACAAGGATGTTTAAAGGCTTGGAGACTGCCATACTGAGGATTCACAACTTCTACATGAGATGGAAATAACAGTAAAATAGACTTCAAATCTGTCCACTCATGAGAACAGAGGGATGCCTCAGTTTATGGAATTCAAACTGGGCTTTACTTAACCTGAATCCAGGTAGATTTATAACTGTAGGATGTTTCCAGCATTTTCAACAACTCAGTAGATTTAAAATTCATAGTGACAGGTGCCCATCCAGCTGAGCATCAGCTTTAAATCAGTCATTCTAAATACAATTTCTCAGTAAGATTTTTTTTTTTTTTGAGAAAAAAATAATCATATTTAACCTAACTTCCAAAGCGAAAAACTGCTATTTTGAGTATCTTCTATTAGCTTGGCCTTGGATTAACCCCCTGATATAAAGCCTAATGTTACAAAACAGCCCCCATTTGACAATACTATTAAACAGAAATGGAAACTCTTAAGAGAAGTTGCTTCTTATTCGTATCTGATAACAAACACAAACACTACCTGCCAGCATCTGATAGGCAAGTAGTTAATGAAATTAGAACTCTAAATTTAGAACTCAGGGACACAGCTGAACTGATAGAAGATAATTCAAATATCTCGACATAAATGAAAATAAGCAAGTAATACTGAGGGTATGACTGCAGCTTAACTGTGGAACCTATACACATATTCAGCCAACTGTAATGCATGCCATGACTGTTTGCAATTCAGCAGCTGCCTGACGAAGTCCACAGCCACCTTCCTTTTCTCAGCTCTCCATTATAATAGATTCTCTCTCATACGTATGGCGGTTTTTATCTGTAACTATCAAAGTCAGAAAGGCCACTTGGTCCTTAGAAATCAAGTAATACCTCATTAATTCACATTCCAATTAGACAAAAAATATGGCTTCTTCTTCCTCATCTTGCTTCAAACAGGACTACTTAACATCACAGAATGGCTTGGGCTGGAAGGGACCTTAAAGCCCATCCAGTCCCAACCCCCTGCTGTGCTCCGGCTGCCCCCACCAGCTCAGCTGCCCAGAGCCCCATCCGCCCTGGCCTTGGGCACCTCCAGGGATGGGGCACCCATAGCTCCTCTGGGCAGCCTGTGCCAGGGCATCACTGCCCTCTGAAATTGGTTGTTACATCACTCCATATGTATATTAAAAGAAGCTAGTCTTAAACTGCTTTGAAAAATCTATCCTAACTAAAATACTGCCTATAAAGATCTAGAAGAGCAAGCAGAACTGATTCAATGAGCTTAACTCATCATGATTACATCAGACAGGCAACACTGAAATAAAACCGTAGCGTACATCTTTCAGTCTTTACAACAGTGAACTCACTATCTAGAAGTAAAACAACCTAATATGAAGTGCAGTCTCAAGATGCTCATTTCAGGTTTCCTGAGAATTATAGTATAAAATTCAATGACAAAAATTTTCACAAACAAAAGCCACATTTAGAATTGAAAACAATAAAGTTCAGAACTCAATAAAACTAAGAAATCTAAGGCCTAATTAGTAAAAACAAAAGGATGGTTTGACACACTCTGTGCACATGCAATGCTGTTCTGTAGTCACTAGTTGCTGCCATAGACACTGCATTAAAAAAAAAAAAAAGATAAAAGAAAAACAGAAAAGAAACCAAGAACAAGGTGAATAACAACATTAATGTTTAGTACACACAACTCCAGAGCAGGAAAAAGGAAAAAAAAGTTCCTGCATTTGAAGGTAAATGTTATTAATCAATGCTCAAAAACTCCACATGTACAGAACTGATTTTCTTGGTAGCTCCCAAAGTAGGATCCAGTAACATGGCTGTGAGATAGCAGATACATGCTAACTAGAGCAAATACAGAATAGCAAAGTGTCTGCAGAACTGCTCATGGTATCAAGGGTTATTTAATAAAGAGGACATTACCAGAATTCAGAAGCAGGCATCTCAGCACAAGAAGTCTAATTTAATATCAGACTGCTTTAAAACCCACTATGACATCATTGCTTTAATTTAAGCAGCCTGTAAGAAATATTGGAACTCCAAATGAAGGCTGCAGACACAAAGTTAAACCTACCCACAGATCCTCCCAAAAGGAACTTAGAGTATTGCAGCATTAGGGTTTTGATTCCTTTCTATGAAAAGGTGCTCCCGAAATCCTGAATAGATTCATAGATTCATAGATGCATTAGGTTGGAAAGGACCTACAAGATCATCTAGTCCAACCATCCTCCTATCACCATCCCTACCCACTAAACTACTAAATCAAATCCCTTAGCACCTCATCTAAACGCTTCTTGAACAGCGCTAGGGATGGTGCCTCAACCACCTCCCTAGGCAGGCCATTCCAGTGCCTGACCACTCTTTCAGAGAAAAAGTTTCTCCTCAAATCTAATCTAAATCTTCCTTGGCGCAACTTGTGGCCATTCCCTCTCGTCCTGTCACTAGTAATCTGGGAGAAGAGGCTGACCCCCTCCGCACCACAATCCCCCTTCAGGAAGTGGTAGAGTGNTCCTCCCTGGTTACATTCCCTGCCGCATCAAGTAAAGGAGAGAAATTCTCCTTAGTTCTTCTCTTGCTGTTAATATATTTGTAAAAGAATTTTCTCTTCTCCTTTACTTCAGTAGCCAGTCTAAGTTCGAGCTGGGCTTTTGCATTTCTAATTTCCTGCCTGCAAATTTTGGCAAGTTCTCTGTAGTCTCCCCAAGTAGCCTGTCCCATCTTCCAGAGGACATAGACTCTCTTTTTCTCCCGGAGTCTTAACAAAAGTTCCCGGTTCATCCACAGTGGTCTTCTTCCTCTCCGGCTCGACTTGCGTGACTCAGGGACAGCCTGCTCCTGTGCCTTTAAGATTTCCATCTTGAGGAGAATCCAGGCTTCCTGGACCCCTTTACCCTTCAGGAGCAAGTCCCAAGGGACCCTCGCAACAAGTGTCCTTGAATAATTCAACTAGATCATTTTCCTGCTGAAGAATATTGAATATTTAATCACTGCAGTTTCTGTTTTTTCTTTCATGAGATTTTCAGGTTGCTCTACATGCTTTACCTCCTCGCACTGCGAAGGCACAGCAGCACGTACAGCATGTGGGATTAGGCAGAACTGCTAACATTTTCACACTGTTGATTTCAGGAATTACATAAACAGGACAAGATCTCAGTTACAACACATTCCATTAACAACCTCCATGTCTGAGAAATTTTAACCCATAGGTATTATTTCACATTTCTGTTCAGATTTGCTTGCTTTGCAGCATAGTTTGCCACCTTCCTTATCCTCCCACACCCACCCTTCTGCATGCTGAGTCATTATGATTCTCCTGTGTGTTACCAAACAAGTCTATCAGATGAAGAAAACTGTCTTCCCCTTCACCCTTTACCAAGAATTTCCTTTTTAAAAATCAGTGTTATTGTTTGGTTTATTTTTCTTTATTTTTAATACATCATGCACTTGCGTTCTGATAGAAATAACGGTCACGTTTTTGCCATGCTTTCCACTTCTACAAATGCCAACAACAGCCTCTCAAGTCCACAGAGCCTCACACTGTGTAAGGCTGAATTCATCTCTGTCATTCCAGCTGATGCTCTCTTCCTAATGCAGAGTCAGCTCATTTCAGAACCAAACTGTCCTAGAGTTGTAGCCAGACTGTGAGTATAAATCCCTATGAAATCAAGTTTTGGTTAATCTGACAGGATTGGATTTGGTTTGTTTGCTTTAACAGTGCTAGCCTAACAGACTTGCATTTGTTACAAGTTCGATTTCCCTTCATTTAAAGCTTTCCATGGCTGACCAGGCCTCTGCCATGTATCCTTCATGTCTCTAATCATACAAAATCACTAGGTTTGGGAAAGAAGATAAACTATATACCTGAGTTCTTAACCCAAAGGTTGAACTGCTCAATTACAATGCCGTTCTCCACCAGAAGCACTCCTACATGAGGCTGAGTCAAACATGTGGACTTTCCTGAGCAAACTTGCTCTTTTTGTTGTCTTTCTAACAAACATTTAGACACTGCCTACCTTCTACACACATTGCACAGACACCACAAGACGTGTAAACACTGATTTCACAGCCCAGTTCTGCTGTAGAAAAACAGCATTCAGAACCAAAATCAGCACACTGTAGAAAGGTTCCAGAGGTGTTGGTGCTGTTAACTCCGAAGTTGGGAAAGAAATAGTAAGCGTACCTTTCTCTCAGACTAATACAAAGGATTCTTGTCAACTTGCACCACTGATCTCTTCAAATGAAAGGATGGGATCTGTCCACCAGGGTTCCTCCTGCCAAAGGAATTCAGCTTACAGCAACTCAAAAAAAAATCACTCTCCCAGGAGCTTTGAGAAGCTTTGTGTTCTGTCTGCACAAATGTGGCTTAAAGGCAACTTGTGACCTTGGATTTATGTAAATATTCATTTAATTTAGGATAGAATATCCAATCATCACCTACTTCAGAAGATGCTGCAGAATCATCTCGTTTACTCTTCTGTCCCTGCAGACTGAGCACTTAGTATTCTAGTCTTACATTTCCAAGCCCAAAAGTGCTACTCACTTCAGTATGCAAATGATAGGAGTCAGGAGAAGAAAACATCTGCATAAGCCACTTCATTTTTGTTAATTATGTTTCCTACTTACACACACCAGACAATAAAAAAAAAATCTGTAGTTTTCAGCTGTGTTTCTACAATTGATAAATCAAGACATTTCTTCTGTAGATAAATTCCTATTTATCTCAATTCAAGTTTACTTGCAAAGATGACCATGTCTTCGTATTTATCTCCAGAGATGCCATTTCAAATTCTGAGCCCTGCCTATACTTTATCATTTGAAAGGAAAACACGTCATGTTTAGCATTCCCCAGTCCTCGTAGTCTGCAGATGAACACATTACTGCTGTTCTCTGAATGCTCACCAATACCATCGTGATGGGGAAATAGGGCAGCCCTTCACACTCAAGCTCTTAATTCTCAACAATAAGTTTGCATCCTTTAACCATCTAAGCCGATGGCCTCGAATTGCTAGACTTGCTGCAACATTTCTAGGCAACAAAAAGGAACATTTTCTATCCCACTCAGCAGAGATAAAAAGGCCACTTAGTTAAAAAACGACAGAAAAGGGTTACTTCAATAAACAAAAAACAACATGCTCAGACAGCCATTTGTGTGTTATGGAGACTGGAGACAGAGAAACTAAGTAATACTAACAGAAACCCAGTGACACCTGCAACAAGGCCAGGGTGGGTTCATTTCAGAGGAGCGTTTAAGATTTTTTATTTTTTATTTTTGTCTTTTTATTAAGCTAGACACTCTGTCCTGGTCCTACCAAACAGACAGTCAAGAGACAGATTGCTCCTTTTGGACTCCAGCCCTTCCTTCCCCACCAGCAAAATGGTGACCCACACCAACATGTCCTTGCAGCCCAGGACCACATTAGCAATCTCTGCCTCATCCCCACCCCATCTACCTCCTTCACGGAGGGGATCAGACGGCAAAACAGGACAGGAAGGCACAGAAAGCAGCACCAAAACATAAGGGCTGAGATCAAGTGTTGTGACTTCCTGAGCCAGGCTCCAGCCCCATGCGTGTGGGAGTCAGGGGCTTCAATAACCAGGCTCTGTATGGTTCCCTCCCTACAATCCCTTCCACGAATTTACTTAACCATACACAGCTTTTTAGCACTTGCAACGTTCTTTGGGAGAATTTAAGGTAACTCCAATCAAATGCTGTGTGAATAACAAAGGACTTTTTTGGAATTCACATTCGTAAGAACCCAAATGCTTCCAAAGATTCTGAAGATCTGGGCCCTCATGCAGCTGTGTCCACACAAGGCAATGCTGATCAGCAAGCAGTAACTTATGGGTAAAACACTTCTTCACACTTTGAAACTGCAACTAAAACGTCTAAAATTATTCTTATTAGATGTGTTAAAAAAAAAAAAAATCTAGTCATGAAACCAGTTAATGAACAGATGCTCACGCTGCTCTCTGTGTATTTAAAAGCCTCAGCCACATTCCAACACGCACCAACATCTGAGCTCACTTTCCCCATTCCCACACTCCCAAAGCACAGATGTTCTCATCCACTCTGCACTCCACTTCTCACCCCACCTTTCTCAGCCAGGACAGCCAAGAACTCACCCTACAAAAAGCTGAAATCCTGGAGCAAGCTGTACCTGGAGGGCCCAGCTGGGGCTTGATGAAAGCAATGCTCAAATCCCCACAGAACCACGTGTCTGAGTGGAAACAATGTCCTGGGAGGTCCTGGAAGGGTGCGAGCTCTGTTTCACCCCAGCGTGGATGTGCTCCACACAGCAGCTACTGGACAGCATGCTGAGCCCTGGGCAGCACTTCTCACCTGCAGCCACTCAACTCTGCCAGCATGGCATGTGTACAAGGGGAAAAACTCTTGCTAGAATATATCTGACATGGATTTTACAAACACTATTCAGAGTTTGATAGAAAATTAGATCACTAGGCTTCCATACTCACAAAAAATAAAAAAAAAAACATTTAAGCACTAACCTTTCTTATATTTTTAGTCTGGAAACTAATGAAAGCACTCACTGGTCAAATCATTTCATAGTTTCTCTGCTGGCCTTGAAAAGTCCTCCAAATAGTTCTAGCTCCACTCTTGTAGACATTGATTTTTATTACTTGCTGTTTCCATTAAGGCAATTTCTGCTTGGAACACTGAGCTCTCTGCTGTTCGACAGGGCCATGTGTTTAGAAGGAGATTATACTGCACAGCTTGGCAAGGAAAGCAACGCTGCAGATAGATCAGTACCAACTGCATTTCAGTGCATATTTCATATCCTTTTTTTTTCCTATACCACTGGTAAACATCACGATAAAACTCCTGGAGAAATGCAGACTTTTCCAATGAGTTTGCTGCAGTTAATGTAGTACACGATGCCCTGACAACCTTCCAATGCCATCCAGTGCTCCAGGATCAGATCCAAGGCCACTGTAAAAGCACAGACCACCAGAAAAGCAATCTCCAACTGACGCATTCCTGGACCATTTGGAATGGAACCTAGACCAAAGCAGGCTGTGGGGAGAAAATGCTGACTTGAAGGATTTCTCATTTTGTCAAGTATCTCCTATGGCAGCACTATTTTTGACAGCACATTAGATGAATGAATGAGAAGTCTGAAAGGTTAAGAGGAATAGAAAACCTCAAGCAAAGGGTATAAAGAAGAGAGCAAAGTATCTGCTCACCCTTCCACCACCCCCAAATATTCAACAGCACTCTTCTGTTTCCTCATCCTTCACCCACAATGTATTTCCCTTTTCCGTGCTCTCCCTTCCTATCACCAGATTGTTCCCATAGCCATTACTGTTAGATTTAGCAACTGAAGCAAGCCTATATCAAATGGCCTTCAGTGCTGTTTTCCTCTACCTCTTTCTCTTTTTCTCTTCCTGCCCCAGCTCTGGCCAGTTGAACTCCAGTGGAACGTGAGGCTTGAATGATATTTAATCATTCATTAATTAATGAATTGATATTTAAGAACTGGCCATTTCATTCACAGGATAAAATCAAAACTACCAGTTAAAACTGGGTTTAACTGGTTTAAGATACAAAGGAAGCAGTGGGTATTAAGCACTTGATAATCAAGCTTAATTATAACTACCAATCAATCAGTTGCTTAACTGCAACTATGACTGCTTTCTGCTGCACATATGAGGTCAGGTATTGTTACGAATGATTTACAGAAGCTGAACTAAACTAAACACCTGCCAGAGGCAATGGGCCTGTTTTTCTTCTGCCTGTTAAAATAGAATTCATGGTCCATCAAAATTTCACTTTTGTCTTATTTTCCTCAACAATCCACCGAACGAACGACCTGAGTTAATTAAACATGAAAGTGTTCTTGGTGTTGTATAGAGAAGTGTGTGAGACAAAAGCTCTGTTCAAGATGAGGTCAGCACTTGGGTTTGCGAGAGTAACTCCTCCTGGAGTCAGCAGCAACCAGCTCTCAAAGAGAGCTCCATGTTCTGCTCAAATGCAAAATCTAAGTACAGAAGAATATTCATACCAACAAACCAAGAAGGATGTGACTTCCTTTCCCTTTTACCAGCAGAAAATCCAGCACCAGGGTTCAAAGGCAGACCTCTTGGAAGGTGTCAGTTAGTGGGCGCATGCAGCCTGCTGCCCAGGGAAAGACGACAGCTGAATGGTTGGGGTGGAAGGCGCCTCACAGACCCCCCCGCTCCAACCCGGGCTTTAAACCCTCGTTTTAAAGGACTGAACCTCTTCTCCATCCTCTGGATGATCTCTTCCAACCCCTACGATTCTGTGATTCTTCACACTTGTTGCAATAAATTGTATCTCGTAACCCATTTAAACCCCATCGATGAGGTATCCCCGTGTTTTTAACAAGGCCCCTGGGAAGTTAACAGCGGTTACCTGCAGCCTACGGCCAACTGCGCCGACAAACAAGCGGGAGAAGCTCCAAAAGCGACGAAGCGGCAGCAAACGAGGCGAGAGCAGCTCCGCAGAGGGCCGGGCCGCCGTGCGCGGCCGCTCCATCGCGTCCCGCGGGCGGAGCGCAGCGTCGGCTCCGCGTTGTACTTCGGGCCGAGAAAACGCGCGGCTGAAACGCGGCCGATGAATACAGCGTGACACAAAGCGACGCGCGGCACAACACAGCGTGACACAACGCCACGCGCGGCACAACACAGCGTGACACGACGCCACGCGCGCCGTCCCGGGCTCGCTCTGCGCGGCCGCGCCCACTCCGCAGCGCAGAACCGCCCCGCTCCGCGCGGAACGTTCCAGAAGAGCCCGCGGATGCAGCGCAATGAAGCGCGTGACGCCGGTTCGGACTTCAGTAACTTTATTATTTTATTTTTCCAAACAATAAAAAATAAATTAGTCATAAACAAAAATAGTTAACGCTTTTGTTTTGTTTTCATCAAAGAGGAAATGTATACAGTGTGAAATGGGTGCTGTACAGGTCTGGTTCAGACCTGAACGAGTCGGAGAGCATCGTGCCTGTCCTGTGCTCCACTCCAGGAATGGGCGAATCGCGAGGCTTACAAAATTATATTATCCATTTACAGTATGACATATATACAAAAATACATATGTAATACTTGTGCTATAACGTTCCGTACAAGCTGGGGCAGCACGGTGAAAGGGCTGGACGAAAGGTGAGTAGGATATGTAAATAAATACATATTAGGTCCCTTTTAATAAACATCTGCATATTCTAAATATTTGAAGCATTTTGGTGCAGCAGCTGGTTCCGTACACACAGCTCAGAATACAAATCTCCCATAGACATCTTGTATTTACAAATAACAACACAATAAGTTATAATAAAGTATATCCTTCTTCTGCCAAAATCAGTTATCAGGGTCAAGGAGAAATAAATGTTTTATACATAAAAAGGTTACGGGTTTTTTCCATCGCTCATGGCGTTAGGTTCACTGATCCCTGTAGGTAAGGAAGGCTTCAGGCCCTCCCCATCCTCCACGTGGAGCCCAAGTGAGTTCAGCGTGGGCTTCATAGGCTTCCACGTATTCCCCCTCCCACAAGACCACTGCAGGACTACGTCTCACGAGATCCCAACACAGCACAGAACGGCTCAGGCCAAGCAGTAAGGAAGATCACTGCTGCGAGGTGACTGATTTCATAACATTAAGCTCTTCTCTGAATATATTGGTAGTTTGATTTATGATCCATTGAAGAAAACTGGGATACAGAAAACTGGAAAGTTCTGTATGCTGTGTTAGGAATAAAGGAAGTTTATTTCTGTGTTCAAAATGTCATGTTTTGTATTTCAAAAACAAATGAAAGCCCTGGAGAGCACATTTACTACAACAGGATGTATAGGTTAGTAAGAATGAAGGCAAGATATTCCTTCATAAAGGCATCACCTCCATAACTGTTTAGAAGTTCTAGTAACCATGAGCTGCTTCCAGCACTTACCTCCTTCCTCCCTGTGTGATGACCCCTGGCACTTCCTAAAAGGGCTGCTCCAAAAGTAATGCCTCCCATTTTGTTACGTTGGTCCATGGCAGCAGAGGCAGATGTTGGTGGAACGGCAGCAGAGGGTGAGGGGTGAACCTTCCCACCAATATATTATAATAACCAATATTATATATATTCCACCAATAATAGTGGAACTACATTTTGAATCTGTGCCAGAGATGGCAGCAGAGGGACAGTCTGGTAAAATGTTATCTGATATGGAAGTGCATACATAGGTGTGGAACTGAATTCCTCTATGCAGAAAAAACGGCACCCATTGACATTCACTGACATTTGCTTAATGCTTATGGAGACCAAAGAGTGGATGCGAGCACACTGAGGCAGTGGGTGGTGCGTTTCAGCAGTGACAGTGATGCAAAAGACAAGCCACATTCCAGATGGCCATGCACAGCTGTCACATCACAAAACGAAGAGCATTTCCATCAGCTCACTCACATGAACTGGCTAAACGAAAAAGACCACTCTGCAGCTGATAATACACTCTAGCAAGTAGTGTTATTATGTTCTTTGTATCTGTTGCAGTTTCCACAGAAATAAATAAGAGGCATTACTTTCAGAGCAACCTACAGAGAACTCAGACATACATAAAGTAAGCAGCAAAGTTCTGGCAATACTGCTGCCCCATATGGTCTTCTGTTCTTCACATTTCATGTACCTACCACAGTCAGGGCTACACTGTCTGTTTTATCACGTCTAGGTGAACAAACAAGCTAAAACCTCTTTGCATTAACACATCACTAACTCAGCATGTTCTGCAACACATTCTACTTTTTCTTTACAGAATGAACCAACTCTGAACTGCACCATATTATCAAAAAAGTCAGAACTAACCAACAAACTTGTTAAGCACTGCTTCATCCATATAGGAAGTTCTCTATTTCCTGATTCACTCGAGCAGCAGGGAAAGGAGGAAAAATGATTATGTATGGCATGAGGAAGACACTAGTTCCCTGTGCAGGGATACTGCAGTAGTCCTGCATTAAGTCAGAGAGCACAAGCACCTGAAGGGTAGCTGGCTTGCAAAAACACCCACATCTTCTGCACTGCACTTCTCAGGACTCTACTGCCAGACACAGGGTCATTCCCATAGCAGCAAACCTCATGCTTCCACATTGTCTTCAGTTTCTCAGCTTGTGAGAGGGAGAACTCCATAAATTCAACTCTGCTAGTAAATGTTGTCAAATGGAGTATGCAACTGCTATACACAACCAAGTCCACCTACACATGCTTAGACCTGGCACTGAGCAGGAGGTGACAAACCAGATGGACCCCTGGTAACAATAAACAACTGCACAAACAGTCTTCAGTTCTAGGAAGAAAGTGCTTGAGACACAGAACCTGCTCTACGTGGAGCTGATTCTGTCCAGCTGCATGTCTGGAAGATACAAAAGCAGTATGCCATTTTTTCCCCTATAAGCAGTTACACTGATTAGATTCTATAATAATCTAAAACCTACAGCACTCTTCTTACACTAACTCTGGTCTTTCTGGATTGTATAAAGTGAAAATCTTCAAGGTAAGCTTTTTTTCTTTTTTCTTTTTCTTTTTTTTTTCTGAGGGATTTTGACTGATGTTAAAATATCAGTAAAAGGAAATATAAACAATCACAGAAGCCTGAATCAATTGTTACTTATATTTGTTCTAAACTTGATCTAACTTTACTGCATTCACAAAGGCCAACTCTCATTTACAGTAAGATCATGACAGTAAAGTCAGGCCCCTGTGGGCATCATCCTAAGAGAGTACACTGCTCTATTAAAGTAAATGCTATAGTCACATTTCAAAAATACACTTAGTGTGACAGTGAAATACTAGCATAGCACTTGCATTGTGCAGGTAATATTAGTTCTACATCAAAGTGCTGAAAGAAGAGTTCATTAGTTCATATTTCAGGAACTAGTATTTTGATTATACTGAAACATGAGATGATAAATGATCAGCAAGATTTCAGCAGTTTCCATACCCCAGATGTTCAATTAGGTGATAACAGTCTTTTTTAACTGGTACATCTGAAATCTGTCCTTTAACTAAAATAAAAAAAACACAACCAACCAGCCATGTATAATTTGTATACGCATGATTAACTGCATTCAATTCACAAAGCTGTACAGCTTAGCAGTAATACAGGATTATATCACTACATATATATTCTTGGATATCTAGCTCCCATTCACTGATTCCTTTAGTGGCAGCTTAACGATGCCTACATGATGACACTCCTTGTAAAACAACCCAATGGTCATACATTCTGGAGCATAACAACAGATTTTATGGGAGACCAGGATCACCTGTCTGCTTGCTGGCTTGCTTTCTCACAGCCAGGAGTATGTGCAAGCAGATTATTGTCTATGGATTGTTTGCAAATCTGATTACCTCCACATATTTCATTCTCATTGTGGTTTTCAGTAATTCTTTTTATGGAACAAATGCTTTCCTCAAGCTGACAGGATACGTTTCCTTGACACAAAAGAGATAACAGCAAAAACAATATACTGTATGTCAAGATCTGCTGCAATGAGACACAGAGATGAAAACCTGTCCTTACAAATACTGGATTCCAGGGCTGATTATGCTGCACTCCTCCATATCAGTCTTTGGTCAAGAATCTAACGAATATAATATGATCATGAATCTTTAAGTTATCCTCATGAATAGATTCTCATAATACACGGATACAGAACTGCAAAAGCTCTGTGAGATCATATTATGGTTTTCTAATTAGTATGTCTGTTTCTAGAGGCTTTATGTCAACTAACTGCAGTGAAAAGGCCCAAGACATGGTATACAGAAACATCTGATGTCATTAATGGTTTATAAGCACAAACAATAACTTCAAAATTCAGGGGAAACACTTCTTAATACTTCATTGTGACTGAAAGATATTCTTCATAACTGACTGAATCAAAATATCTAAGATTTGTCTCAGTCCAATGCAGCTTTTAGACCAGAGGGGTTCTACCTTCCTGTGCTTGTAGTTTCCAGCACATTAACTGGTGTGACTAATAACACAGCAGTAACCTTTGCCTCCCAGTGCCCACTCTTCCAATCACCTCTACCCGAGTAGTGAGAAGAAAATAAAAACAGATGCACACTCACAGGTGGATCACCTAGGATGGGCTCTGGATGCAAATTCAAGATGAGGTCCAAACATGCCTCTCAGTCACTAGCAGGACGCCTTAACCGCTGCACTGTCACATCACTGGGAGAAGTTTAACACGTAATTAAAGCTGTTTTTCAATTCAGGCAGCAGGCACCTTAAAATAGATGTGCAGCTGGATGTCACTGTTTTAAAAGCAATAACCAGTTGAATGAGCAGAGGTGTTAATTTCTTCACTCGGCCTTATTTGTACATCTGAATGACTTCACAGGCTAGAGAATGTGCAGACAATGCAAAAATTTTCATTTGCATTGCACAGCACATTCTACTCACCTTTAGCAAATCACAAGGCTGAGTACAGTAACTGCAGAAATGAAAAATCATCACACAAATTCATTGAATTGTAGTCTTCTTGCTTATTCCAGCTTCAATGCAAGTTAAACTCTACTCACAGACACTCACCAAGCAAGTGGAGCCATTCTTGAGTGGTATAGAGTGGTATGAATAGACCTGATGAATGAAACACTGACTAAAACAGACAAGTATGTTGTAATAACTGATCAAAACCTGAAAAACACCAATAGCTGAGATCTTCTTTTGACAAATACTCAGCTACTACACTCACAGAGCCTACTGGTACCAAGAGTAACAGACTACTACAATGCACAGAGGTGTGCATCTCTTGGTGGCTGCTTCAGAAGGCTGAGATTCGCAGACAACATCTAGACATGGCACGGTACTAGTTAAGCAGTAGTGCAGAGACAAGACATTAGGTGAAGTATCAGTTCACTGAAAAACTGCCCTACAGGAAAGAGACCTTGCCAATGCAAATAGTTTTTTTTAAACACCAGCAAAGGCTCCTCACCCTTCTGGTAAATCTCACTGATGGCTGCAGCTGTTAAAGACTTCATGGGCTAGAGGCACTCTGGTAGGTAACATTTTAAAATCTATAAAAAATTAGAAAAGTATAACTCAAAGGGTTTATGAATTAAATATAAAGGCACTTTTTGGCAGTCAAGTGTGTATATATTTGCCGCCTGAGGACAGGAAGTTAGCTAAAAGTATAAGTGAAAGAGTATAACCATTACTATTATGAATGGACTGAAGTAATTAAAAATATACATGCGAGTGCTAAGAAACTGAACACGAATGGGTCTCCAAGGGGTGGGTTCTTTGTGAAATAATTCTTCTCATGTGCGTGTTTCATTGATGTGATCTACTACTTTAAGGCAGTTCAAAACACCAAGAGAAAGCACACAGATATTAATGTAGCAGTTGCACCCATACTGGATAAATATCTGTAGTAATTGCCTAGCTCTGAGGTTTTTTTAAAACATTAATTTCATAATAGTAAGGTTGGTATGATCTTTAAAGAATTATTCGATGAGGAGGTGCAAAGAATATTATCAATACAAATTAATGCTTTAAAAAATCATGGTTTTACAACAAACATTTTTAGAAAGCTACAACTGCATGATAAATGTAACTGAAAGGATGTGGCATCTTGATGTACTCAGCAGTATAAGATCCATCTCTTTAAGAAGCTAAAACTGCTCTAGTCAAAACAGTAACACTGTTCAAGCTTCATCTGAAGACTGACATTGCTGCTTTGAGTAGAAGAGTATTTGTTATCTGTGTCCTAGAAACCCAGATTGTCTATTTGCCACACGTGTACAGGATGCACAACAGGCTGTTTTGTAATAGGTGTAGACACAAAGCCGGGCCTGAACCACCACATTGCAATTGTAGTATTTATCTTTGCAGTTCTCATCTGTGGAAAAAAAAAAGCAAGAGAAAATAAACTGAAGAGAATAACAGCAGAAAAATAAATAACCAATGCCTTCTCCATTACCCTTTAAGGTTCCTTTAACTTATATTTAAACATTCATTGTTAAATTAAAATGGACTACGTATGCAAATAACTAGTTAAGTGATTAACGTTCTTCTATGTTTAGTCAAGATATATAAAGACTTGGATGACATGTAACTGTCCTCATAAATACTTATAAAAAGTGTCCCTTTTATATAATATATTTTAATATATATAATATATTTTAATATAAAAATGATTGAGAAATTCTTAGTTTTCTCCACTTAGGTACCTCTCCACTTCATTTTTTGTTTCCTAGGTATTAAATTCTTGTGGGAGGTACATATGGCAACAGAACCTGCAAATATTAACTTTCAAGTAATGCCAAGTTTAAATAAACCTCTGCTGAATAAACCACCACCCTCATTACAAATATTGTGATTGGTTGAAAATAACCAGATTAAGAGAAAACCAAAAACAATCAAACAAAACAACTGGTGTTCTTAATGTTACCTATTACTTCTTAAGCTGCACTGATGTAGTCTGATCACATTTTCAAGTTTTCCTTCACAACCAACAGGTTTAGTTAGAAACAGATTTTAAGTGACAGCTAATACTTTCATACTGTTAAGTGATCATTGAAACTAAGGAATAAGAAAAAGACCAGATGACAAAATGCTAATACTGTTTACAAAAACAATCAATTCTGTCCAAGTCTGCTTTAAATAGAGAAGAAACAACAACAGCAGCTCAGTAGTATTGTACAACTGTACAATACTGGTATAACAATTTTTAAAGTAACTAACTTATGTTAAGGAACTGTTCCCATTATTAAAGTAATTGTTGTTGAATAAGAGTTCAAACTATTTCTGAATACTTGCATTTTCCTTTCCTTAGCATTCTCATCACTATTAAAGTCAAACCTGTAGAAGAATGACTAATTTTAATGCCTGATAAACTTGATGTGTGTATTTACTATGTAGAAGATAAAATGACTTAACTGCTCTTAATGTCTTGAAAATCTTGAGGAAAAATATTCAATCCACATTGGAGTTTTATAAATAAGAAAAACATTTTTTTCTATTTATGTTCTATATTAAATATTAAATGTTATTTTATGTAATGTTATTGTTTATTACAGAACTTATTATTTGATAGTATTTGATACCTGATATTTTGTTGTTATTTTTTTACTCAGGACTCTGCAAAGTGAAACAATTGAGAATGCAAGGAAGTTGCATAAAAACACCTGTTTGTGTCATTCCACAGAAGCATATTTCTCACATTCTTGGCAACTTCAAAAGCAAGTCAGTTTTTTAAGTACTTCAAAGAAAAAAAGAATCTTTAATCAGAAATGAAAACAACCACAGAAAAGAGCCAAAGTTTGTGTAAAAACAAAACTCTGTGCTGGAGAAAGAAAAATTCCTACAACCTCTGCAAGATCATTAACTATTTTCTCCACTAGATGGAGTTCCATGGTTAAAACACCAAGTTCCTCTACTTTTACCTATTTCAGGGATACAGTCTTGTGTGTTACATGGTTCTTTTTCTTCAGGTTTAAGCTGTGGATCACAGTGAGTACTGGTTGTCATATCATCTGATAGACATCGGACCTCTCGAACTCTAAATCCTCCTTCACAGGACTTGGAACACTGAAACAGAAATGGACGTTCATGAAGGCTGTATGAGGTTTGCTAACATAGAGACAAAAATAGGAACCTAAAAGCCAGATCCATGTATATCATTATAGCCTTTTATCAACTTCACTACTTCTGTAGTCTTTTTGGTTTCTGACTGTAAAGTCCTTAGCATAGAGGGGCAATTTCCTTTGAAGTTCAAATACATTCTTGTCTATAGGGGGTGCAACTGAACAAATAACAGTTCTAGACTTCACAACTGAAATCAGGCAAGAAAGTTTCCCTTTCTGAATTTATTAGTTAAGATTCCTGCTTCTCTAAATAGACATACTCTCCTCTGCTTATTTATATGTATCTCCCAAATCTACTCTTTCCACAATGTTCATATTCCTTATTTAAGAACTTCCTGTACTGAACTACTTAACTACACTGGCCGTTGCAGCCCTTTTGCCTCCATTTATATACAGTCAGGAATCATTTTAATTGCTATTTGTCTAGTGCCTGCTTTCAGTACAATGATTTATTAAGTATTATAGGTTTCTTTTAATTTCGAAAGAAAATATTTCTGTGTTCCTTCAAAATCTGTTTCAAAGCCAAAGACATTTGTAATTGTTAGCCCTGGTATTTCCAAAGTCAATTATTACACAAATTATCATTGAAGCAAATCCCCTGTTAACTTCAAGAATTCTGTCTGAGTTAGGTCTTTCAGTATTGGCTCACTGTCCAGTAAGACCTAAATGCTCACAAGCTTAATTAAACCTGGGTCATTTGTAATTATTGAAACTTTAATAGCCCCAAAGTAGTCAGAATATTTTATGACTTTTTTGGCATAGATTTTTTTTCCCTAATACTGCAAAAAGAACTTATCACTAACATAAAATAAAGTACTGCAGCAAACTGAAATACTCCCAATAATAGATCTTGGCACACAGCTCTTCTGCAGTTTCAAAAAGAACCAGCCCTTCTGCAACAGTAAAAGAATTCACTGAGTTTTTTAATATAATTACTTGTTACCTGCCTATATAGAATATTGTATTATCTTACATCGAACAACAACAGCAAAAAAAAACCAAAACCCAACTTCCACTGAGTTTTCTAGACCTTAAAGCACTTAAAATAGAACCAAGATAGAATTTAGATGCTACATATCATATACTATATATAAAACCTAACATTCTGCTTTGCTCAGCCACTATATCTCCATGACTGAAGAGGCCATGCCGTTTACTCTGGATCAAATACAATGTCTGCTGAAGATGTGAACAGGACAGTTCTAAAACCTCACACAGGGAGCTGTGAAACACTTATTCTGATTACAACTAATCCCCTAATCCTTTCTCTTAAGGTTTAACAATAAGAAATACCGTATACTTTTTGGTAACAGTATCAGAAGGACAACAGAAAAAATGCATAGAGTATTATCTTAGAAACCCTCAGCTACCATATGCATTTGTACAATAGGGAGGTGGTCACAAAGGCTTACACCTTTAATGACTTCAAGATACTTCTTAGGAATAGGGACTTTAACAGTGACTAGGGATCTTTGAGTTCCTATCAGACTCTTAGTTTTCATAGCTTCTTTCTTGCATTCCTGTGAAAGAGAGCATATATTTTCACTTTCAGAAGGAATTTACCTGCTGTGTGCTGTGGATGCACATGTCTGGATCTCTTGTGCTTACACACTTGCAGATCCTTATTTGAAAATGAGTTTGCCAATTAAAATTACATAATCTAACAGTGAAGAATTAAAATAATTTACAGTAACATCAAAGAAAACACTTAAGCCTACATATCTTTACCACAAGAGTAATTTGGATCTTTACTTTGAAATAAACATCTACACACATCTGCAAAATAAGTAATGGTAGTCCAATAGCTGAGCATTTACTGAAAGTGGGAAAAAAAAGATAATTTCGTTTCACTTGGATGAGGAATTTTTCCAAGGTTCCTGACAATGGGAACACAAACTGAAGCATAAGCTCCACTGAATAGTGAGTAAGTTGGTTTCTTCTTAGTATCATGTCCTTGCAAGATTAAGCCTTAGTTAATGATAACAGTTTTAACCCAATCAGGTTCCCTTTCAACAAACATAGAAAAAGATACATCAAACAAAACAAGCCATAGAAAAGCATGGCAGACTTACTGTGCTCCATTCTGTATGAAACCACTTAGATCCACAGGGTTTGAGGTAGCAGGATTGCTGGCTGGGAGGTCTTTCCAAATATGAGCATTCATAGGGGTTCAAAACATCAAAATTGCCTTCGGTTTTCCTAACACAAATGACTTCTCTCTGTTGAGTTCCACCACCACATTCAGTAGAGCACTGTATCAGAACAAAAAGTAGTGGGATTTGTTATTCTACTATGTCCTTCAACTCGTTTCTAAAGTAACGTATTTGTCTACATCACTTGTTCCTTAAATAAAAGAATACATACACATACTTGTACTTAAAATTAATATTAATCAGGAAAATTTATAAAGCATTGCTTACTCCCTATTTTTGATTACATACTTAATCACCATCAACCAAAACTCATCTCCTTCTTTTTAAAGGTTCTTTCCTCAGTAAAATGCCTTGATCTACCAGTGCTTTTCATGTTTGCATGCATCTATGTGTTGCAGTGTTGATTCCAGTTCTGAAAAGCATATTTAACTCACGTGGACTCTCACTGCCCATTTAAGGGCGCAAATACACAAATAATACCATTACTGGCACTTTTAAAATGTTTTTGAAGATGGATACAGCAATATATGGCTTTCTATGTTGCATTAAGGGATATTATTTTCAATGGCTTATTCTAGATCTAAACAATTAAATGTTTTTTATATACGTGTATAAATATATATATAAAGAGAGAGTAGAATTTGTGATAAAAAAATGGGGATGAATGAAAATGAATGCAGCTAAGTAAATTCTATACAAAATAATGTAACTACACTTTCTCTTAACACTGAGCATCTCTGTCACTGCTCTCTTTAAATGGTTCTTCCAACAGACCGTGTCTTAAAATTCGTGGCTGTAATGGAGCACAGTGCAGAACCTCATCCACCAATGCTCCCTGCTCTGGTCTACTGACTGTCTGCTTTCATTATGGTATTTAAAGTCAGGATTTGGCTGGTAGAACAGATACTGTCAGACACTTCTTTCACATACTATATAACAAATACTTAGTTCTATTGGTATGCACCAAACATAACACCATCTCACACAAACAAGGAAGGTGAATTAGACTTGAGAGAACAGGAAATTGTAAAGGAAAGAAACTTCCTTATTCAGACCAGAATGGAGAGAGTTGGGATGATCATGATGTACACTTCTTTCAGGGATAACAAGAATGGGTACAAAGTTCCTATTCACCTGCATGGAGTAGTCTAAGTGACAAGGCTCAGATTTTGTTATTAAAATTGCATGTTTTAAATCTGAAGTTATTATTACTGTTCTACAACACAAATAATTATCACTTACACTTAGAAGCATTTGCATGTAAATGTCCATCTCAGCTGTACCAGTTTAATTTCCAACTCCTTACCAACTGGAATCTGAAATGCAGTGAGTTAACAGCATAGCCAAGAGACTTTTCCCTACAACTTAAAGACATGCAGGTGTCAGCCATCATGGAGCTCAGAGAGCCTATACAAAGGGACATCAATGTCTGGGCACCAGCTGACAGCTTCTGAAATTCCTTTGTTTCTGACAGCAGAAATTTTTAGTAAGAATGAGAATGAATACTGATGTGTAGACCAAGGAAACTATTTATCTTGGAAAAGGAACGCCACAATACTGGTCACTAACCAGATTTTGTTCTTTTCATCTATCATAATGAACTTCAGCACAACAAGACAGAAGTCAGCTTTTGGTTTTAGTCACTGCTACTGTCTTATTTTACATGTTCCCTATAAAAGGATCTAACTTAATAGCTTTCTGATATTGCATTTTATAAATACTCTGGATCAGTAGAAGAGAAATAAAAATTAAGGTAAGGAGGAAAAGAAGACAGTCTTAATTTTCATCAAAAAAAGAAAAAGCAGGTGAAGAAAATCAGTGAACATTAGTTCAGTAAAATACAGAAAAAAAGGTAACCAAACATTCCACAGAGACATAGAAATATCTTAAGGCACACATCTACCTTGTGTAGAAAACAAAAACAACAAAAGCTTAAAATGCCCGCAGAAAACACATATCTGTATTAATTGTAAAGCCTACCTGTGACCAGCTCCCAGCAAACCACTCCACTTTACCAGCACAGGGCCCATTATTACAGGGAGTTGTTTCAGAGGGTCTGTTATTGCCACAGCCTTCCAGAGGCAAACTGCTGACATGATTGGTCATACAAACCACCGAACGTGTGCGGATCCCATCACCGCATTCTGCAGAGCACTGAGGAGCAGAAGACACAACAAGTGTTCACTATCATCCTCCAGAGCACAGAATGAAATGAGAAGCAACAACACCCATGGAAAATAAATTGATGGAACATGGATTGTTTTTACTTGTAATTCAGTTGTAGCAAATCCTCTTACAGTTTTATACCTTCTAATACAGGCCAACTAGTACCTGCCCTTTACAATTGCTAATGAAAGAACCTGAAGAAAAAAGTTATTTTTTGTAGCTTTTAAAAAATATTCTCAGTTCAATTTTAATTTTAAACACTTAATGCATCTGAGAAGCGACAATTTCAACAAGCAGTTCCATGAGCTTCTCCTCTGACCATTCAAGCTGTCAGCCAGGAGAACTCTTACATTGACAAAAAAGGATGAGGTGAGGAAGACTCTGAGTAAGTGCTGCTGACACTGGGAAAAAAATGATGGCAGTACCCATCCTGGAACTTTTCCACACTGATGGTTGATAGAGCATGGGAGCACAGTAAAGCAGTAAATATAAACTTCTGTGACAAGTGGTTTCCAAATACTTGGGTAAGCCCCCTGAAAATAATTGTAGTGGTCACTGTTTATTACCCACCACATTTTAATTGTAAGTTATTAAGTACAGTTTTAACAGAAGAAGTGAACATAAATTTTATTTAAATTCAATGTTGCTTGATGATGATATGACAGTCCAATAACTCATATGCACCATTCTCAAATTTTCACTGCTAAATTTTGAAAACTATTATGAAAAATAGTGATACTCAGATCTGTATGTCACATATTTTGAGACAGCATGTAAATCACGCACAATAAATTCCATTTATCTGGACTGTCTATGCCCTTATAACCTGGTTATTCACCTTCATCAGTGGGAAAGTCTCTGATAATCCACTGTTCTGGGCAGCACCAAACTGCTGGCACTTAAAAGAACAGAATAATGCCAGGGAAAATGCATTTGATATATTTATCTCTAGACCATGAAAAGAAAGAAAAAATACATGTAGCTTGCTAAAAGGTGCATACTTAATTGAATTTAAATAATCACAAGCAATTATATGTGCAAAGAAAACCACAAGTAAATATGCAGAGTAAAGTATGGAAGAAAACACTTGACTCATGTGTCAGATGTTACTGTTAACATACAAAATAATTAGTTGGGAGAAGCTATGCATTACTTTCACAATGAACAGAACACTCTTTGTGAATCAGTGCTGCTCAGGATATTTTTTTAAAATAAAAGTACGAATAATTTTAAGGACTGGCAATGAGACACAAAACTGAGTTGGCTTCCACTGGCCTCACATCCTATAGTTCATGTACAGAACAGCAGACACCACTACCAACAAGCAGACCAACCAATGCAGTCACTCCCCACCTCTCAGAGACACCAGGGACTGAATGTGCAATTGGCTGCAAACCAATCTTTAGTCGCTCACACCAATGAATACTGGTTGTTTGTCTGAAATATGTACTCATGACATATTTATTCAATAGATACAGTAAAGAAAAATATTTTCTCCTGTCACCAAGTCAGTTTCTTTGACAAGAAGTTCAAACATAAGGTCAAAGTCTTGCTGAAATTTAATCCCTAGAAAGTTAAAAAGAAAGTAATTAAACATTTTACCAGTACTTTTTAAATAATACACTAGAAATTCAGAATTTAAAGATATGCTTATGTACTCCACTGGAGTAGGAAAAAGCTGCTCACAATTTGGAATGACTTCTTCCTGCAACTGCAAGATCAAATAACTGAGCATCTCTTAAATGATTCCTATAAGTAACATAATGAAACTTACATTTTTTGTTGGTAGCATACAACAAGAATTTCCATATTCATATAGACGGAGTAAAATAGACTCAGCTCCTCAGCAAACCAACTTTGATGACTGAAGAGGTCTTTCCAAGGTAAACTGACAGCGTTTAGGAAATACTGGGATGATGTACACTGTGCTAGCACTGAACATTTTCTCCTTTATGTAAACTAAACCAAAACTAAACCCATTTCAAAATGTTCCACTCCTAGGTAAACTGATTAACTGAGCCTCATAAATGGTTGCCTTTCAAACCCACTGTACTGAAATAAGTTTGCTGCCTGTTCATATTTTATCCCAGGGAAGTATGTTCAAACATTACGCAAAGAGAATTGTGCATCTACTTTGGAAATACTTAGTTCTTGAGTAATTTCCATTTGACACTGTAATTTGTCTTTATGCTTTGGGAACAAAACAGAGCTGAGAATAAGTTTAGTCAATAATTTAATCCAGAAAATCTCCACAGTATTATATTTTAAATGATTTTGTATTAACTGGGCTTACATATCAAAGGAAATACCAAGTAGGAAGGCATTGGGCTGTCCCACCCTCGTCTTTAAGATTGCACTACAGATTAGCTACCCTCAGAGGATTTATACAGCAAACTTAAACCTGAATGTTTCAGAGTTAAGGTTTCCACCCTCCCCCTTTTTATTTCCTTCCTTCCAATAAAAATCCTCCCTCTGAAAGCCGTAATTTCCAAAGTTCAAGGAATTTAGTAGAGAGTGTTTGGATAATAAATCCTCTCCCTTTGGTTTTTGCAATTGACACACCCACTAATTTCAATTTGGTGCCATTGATTTGTCACATTAATACATAGTGACTGCCATAGCCTAACAGTGTATGGCATGTTTTGTTACAAAACCCGAAGAGAACTTTCATGATCTGCAACCTCTCTTTTCTGATCCTATTTCTAAAGATATTTTGTTTCACTTTCTTGTTTTAATTGGCAGAAATTCCTTCAGAAATGTTAGTCTGTGGAACACCCTCCCTAATTTTAAGGAGTCTGTCATTTCCTGTCTTCCTGGTGTCCTTCCTTCATCAATTCAGTTTTAGCAGCTTTCCATTCCCGTAAAAAAAGAAAAAAATAGAAAAAAGAATAAAATAGATATCAGTGCTCTGACAGCTTCCAGAAAACAATTTTAACATCAGACCAAGAACATGAGGTTAGTTGTTGCTAACTTTAAAAACTGTAAGTGGAAGCCTGAAATTTTGTCCCATCCACAGTGAACGGTCGAGCAAGTAAAAGCCTTAAAACTATGCCAGTCCCCTTCCACTAATGCACCAGTACTGCTCATTGCCCTCCACTGGGACGAGTACAACTCATGGGAAAGAAGCCGGAACAAACCTACCATCCAACTCTAGAGTTCTTTGGACCAGTTCTCAGCATCATGGCTAGTTTTAATTTTTTGGAAATTATTATTTTTTATTAAATAGCCAATTTTGTTCCTGTAAAATGCTCCCCAATTTGTGCAGGATTTATCATCTACCTTAGTTAAACCTTCACCTTCATTATAATACAGTATTTAAAATGCATTATTCTATTGATGTTACACTATTGCAAAAAATGAAACTGAATATGACCCATTTATGAAGGATCTTATCATTATTTGCCTTCTGAGAGGACCAGTATCATTACCCTTTCAGGTAACAGATTTTAGAGGGATTTTGTAAGCTTTGTTTTATTAGTACAGAACTAAGAGCTGTGATTTCAGAAGCTCACTTCCACCATTCCTAGACATGGAACTCAAAGAACATTAACACTGTTGAGAACAGCTTGATTTCAAAAAAAAAAAAAAAAAAAAAAAAAAAAGGGNAAAAAAAAAAAAGAAAAGAGGGATTGTGTCTGAAATATCCTTATGTATTGCCAAACTTCAAGACACCGTTACTTAAATGATTTCCCTTCAGAGTGAATCAACATACATAGTAGGAGCTGGATCAGAAGTAAGACTCAACCTGCATTTAGTCCAGCAAACTATCCTTCCAAGGTAACAAAAGTTTAGAAATATGCTTAAGACACTTCAGCCAGATCATGATTGCTTCTGCATATGCACTGCTACTTTCCTTGTAAGTGGCTGCTAACACTGTATTTATTACTAATGAACTCTGAAGTATTCCAGCTCAGAATAAACAGCACAGGCCTCATCACATCATCCTCACAGTGGTGAGGATGTCTCAGGGCACCAGTAGGGCTGACTGGCCCTCACAAGCCTTGTCCAGGGTATCCACCTACACCCCCTGCTCATAGGCCCAGGGGCTCCCATTGAGCTCTACTCCAAAGTGCCTGTCCTCAGCCACAGCTTAGCCATGGGACTCACTGATCCTTCACCCTTTGACTTGCTTCCCAGCTTGATCTTAACCCTGCCTCATCGCCATGAATTGGGCTAGCAATCTCTGTGCTTCTACTCTGGTTACTGTCACTGGACCTAACTTGGATTAATTTCTCATCTTGAGCTCGGGCCTGCCTCACCACCACGATCCCTTCTCTTTTGGACTCCCTTGTGCACATGTCTGCCACCTCTCTGCCAGCCCTGGCCACTAAACTGCAATGCTGCAGGCCCTGTCTGCCAAGGCCCTCTTCATGCTTCACAACTTCACATTCCCAAACTGGACAAAGCAGAAGACTTTTTATCTGTTTATCTAAAACCCTACAGCGTACATCTATACAGAAAGTTAATGAGTTATAGTAAGCAGTCAGAACTCAAAGTCCAGAAACGGGTTACACATGTCACTGCAGAGTTGGCCTTGAATAATTAATCCCTCTGACAAAGCTTTTGAAGCTGATTTCTACTTCTGCACTCAAGCACCAGTAAAGCTAGTATTGCTAAGTATATGGGCAAACCTAACTTCCCATAGGATGTAAGAAAGAGAGGACATTTTTTTCAGACGTATTCAAACACATTCAAAGTGGGCTTCAGGTGAAGAGCGCTGTCAGTTTTGGGCCCTGGATGAGACATCTGTTTGCCTGATTGAGGCCTGTAGGGCAGCTAGAAGAAAATAATGGTCATTGAAGTAAAAGCCTGCCCCTTCTATGCATTAGATCTCCCAAAACAAGGTGAAGGTTTTTGTGAAGCTTTTGGCAGGTGAACAGACAGAGATCCAGTGGTAGGCATAATGGAAATAATAGTACAATAGATTTTAAAGTATTCGACCTTGGAAATGGCAGTGCCTCCATACATGATTTGATTTAGTAAATAATTAGACTTTCAGAATTTGATTTCTGGGGGACATGAAACAGCAGGTTAGACAAATATTAGGAGTTAAATTTTCTTAGTATTTTTGTGAACACCACGTATCTTTGTAATTAATGTCACTGTTCTGTGATGAGCTAGCCAGCCTTAATGTAATTCCAATCTCTGCATAATTTCCAGTATTAAGTTGCAAATCTTTCCTTTGACATCAAAGATATGACAGCACTGCTCACTCACCAGAGCTCTCTCATCTACCTTTATAAGCAAAGCAGTCTGCTTTTAGCAGTTAGAAGTAGTTTAGAAAGTCTAAAGCAAATGAATTTTGTCAGAGAGATCAGCTGAGGAGAAGAAAAAACATTCTCTGTAGGTTTTGGCCACTCTTCTATCCATGTCTCCTTCAAAACTCTCATGGCTATGCATTTCATTTTGCAAATCATGAAGGTAGTCGCAAATTTATGCAGAGAACTGCTTTCATACAATTTTCACATGAAATCCACAGAAAGTGATATTTAGTTTTGTTTTCAGATTAAATTGAAAACAGCAATAATGAAAAATAGCCAAGCACTTGCACAAGCTCCATGGTGGTCTCTTTGCCTTTATCTTTTCATGATCTAGATTTTACTTGAGCTATACAGACTTAAATAAAAAACTGGGAAAGAAGAGTGTGAGCTGCAATGAACTTTGGTGGTTCCACATTTGAACGGTCAACATACCCACATGTACCTGTTTGGTAATCTTGCAGGTTTGTGAGGAATAAAGTACTAATTTTTACGAAGCACACTATAACCCTCTCATGAAAGACACTACAGAAGCATTCTGTAGTACACTGGAAGCAAACACTGCAGTTACTCCTTTAAAAAAACCTGAAACCCAGAGCATGCATTTGATCATTCTGGATTATGATTCCTGATGAGTAACATTTTTTCTTTCTTCTTTATAGCTTATTTTGGCCTCAGAATCTCATTAACATGTAAGAATTATCTTCATTTTGGCTTTTTTTTTTTCTAAGAATGCTGTAAATCTAAAATGACAAACAAACAGAGGAGATAGCAATGAGGAATGAATAAAAATGCAAGACAATGCTGCAGATAGTTAGCAGAAAACATTGATGAATCTCCCACTGCTGTAAATTAGAAGCAGTTTTCTGCTCCTGAGCCATAGAAGCAATCTTTCCAGAAATTAGAGCTGACAAACAATCAGTCATGTAAAACATTTGCAACAATCTCATCTATTCCCATCAATCTAGTTTTGTTGCTGAGTTCAGTAACGTTCACTGGCATTACTCTGCTGATTAAAGCATGCAGTTTGGTGGATCTCTGAAGTTTTAATACAGTATTCCATCCCAAGAGAATTATGAGGAGGCCATCTTTTCACAGATGCATTTAAGTACATCATGAAGGTTCACCTAGATTGCCTAAAGGTAAATAGAGTTAAAGATAATGTAGAAGACAAAGCCATGAAGCTGAAGTCAATCCTCTTCATTTATACTGTAGAGAAATAAGTGTACACTTAAATGTACTACATAAAGGCACATACAAAAACAGATGATTCTTGCTAGAGATTTTTAATCTGTACTCTTTCTTTCCCACTGAAATGAGTAAAAAAAATCTGTTCCAAACAGAGCGTGGTAAATACCAGGATACGGTATTTACCACTACCTGAAGGACAAATAACAGAACTTGGAATTTTCAGAAAATATGTAGGTTGTTCTGAAAGTAGCACATCCTATTTATTTCCATGGAATCTAGAAGTGACTGTGTTCACATGCACTGTCTGGTGTCCATAAACATTCAGCAAATGTCAATGAATGTCAATGGGTGCAATGTTTTCTGCATAGAAGAATTCAATTCCACCCCTCTGCATCATTTGCACCTCCATGTCAGACACCATTCTGTCAGACTGCCCCTCTGCTGCCATCTGTCACACAGCAAACTGTCACAGAATATTGGCAGGAAGGTTCACCCTCTACTGCCATGCCACCAACATCCACATCTGGCATCATGAACCAACTTATCAAAATAGGAGGCATTACTTTTGGAGCAGCCCTCATCCAACAGTGTTTTTTAAGGATGAACAGCTTTCAGTTATCAAATTGTGAAATTTAATGTGCCAGTAGTAAAGCACAGTATCATTTTTATGTTAATATACTGTTTTTCCTGATGCTTCAATAATAAACCAAATCTGTAATGCAGTACTCCATTCACCACGTAAATCTGCACAGGCAGCTTTGATCTGTGCCCTGCTGAAAGAGAGAGTACATCCTTAACTGATCTCTGACAGGTCTCTGGAAATCTCTACTTGCAGCATATGCACCAGTATACACTAAGTGCTTGCAAAATAGGTTCAGGAAAGTACGGATCAGGCCTTCTCTTATGACGATTGTAATCAAGTTTGAGCTCAACCATTTTAAAGTTCCAATGTTCTCAGAAGTCATGATAGGTTCTTTTACCTCTTATTTCTAGCCACAGCTGTAATGTCAAAATACAATGGGAAAGACTGTTCTGTGGTATTTCCATCTGGGCCTTGAAGTAGGCATGTAATAAATCTCACAAAGAAGGTCTGTTCTTGTGAGATTTCCACCACAGTTTTGCAGACTCGACAGGTTTGAACAAGCTTTCTTTAACCATCTGAACTTTTGCCTGCTTATCTGAACCATTTGTGGGCTGCCCATCACTGATCTATGCTTACTGCTGAAATGTGGCTTGGCTTAAAGTATTTTTTAAACAATTGTTTGGAGAGATTACACATACAAAGCCCATACAACTGGGAACACCCAGTTCCACTTCATGACAAAATTCTCCTATTCTGTGCCTGTCAACAGACATATTACTGGACAAAGAGAGAAGTCTGATCCCAGAAAACAGCTGATGAAAGGCACTGTAAGAAAGCTAACAGTCAACATCCTGGCTTTGCGAAACGTTTGACTGCTCCTACATTGCACTGGCTTTCACTGGAATCACGGATATGAAATGTCTTTGAAAGTTCTTATTAGGTATGCATGAGCCATAGAAGATGCACATTCCAGTCTGAATCTATTTTTTCTCTTTTTTGCTCTTGAAATGAGCTGTTTCTTCCACTCTTCTTTTTGAATCAAACTCCAAACCAATTGCTGGCAGAAGTAATGGTGAATATTGCCAGCTACAGTAGCAAGCATTTGGAAGTAATTAATCTGTTCACTTATAAAAGCTGAGAAGGTAAAAAATCCATTATTCACTCTTTGACCCTAAGACATATGCTCTAAGAAAAAACTCTGGCATTTTCCACATTACCTGCTTCACTTCTATGTCTCATTTAATACACACAAATAAGCAGAATAACATTCTTCAGTCCCAACCTTCAGCTACAAAAAGTACCTTTAATCCTGCGGCACACAAAATGTCAGTGTAGGATAACAAAGGAAAAAATGGATTCTAGAAACTTCATTGGAATGTGTGTGCTTTATGTGGTAGAACTGTATTAGCTGATGATAGTAGCTGCAAATATTTTCCCTCCTCTCCCCCATAAGTCATTTACTCAACAGTAAAATCTTTTCCATTTCCACTAATATCTGTAATACAATGGATACCTTTCAGCCATTGCTATGCAAGAATGTACACTGAGTGAATCACAATTGGGGAAAAAAAAGTTCAAATTCTAACTGCAAATACTTACTGGTATATTGGTGTTTGCTGCTTTTTTTCTTTATAAAACCTATTTGAGCTGTCTGGAGGTAGGAAGTTTTACAGGTCTCTAACCTTAGCAAACCCAGATCAGTCTTTCTAACATCATGTGACATACCGGGCACTGTTATGATTTGTGAAGTTCCTCACACTTCTCTATATCCAAACATGATGAAAATCTTCTCAGTGCCCAAATGTGCACACAGTCCTGGTTTTCAGAGATTCTACCAAAATTATATAAATAATGGATCCAATAAAGTTAAATCTTTATGTTTCTATGACAAGTGAAATTATTTGCCTGCCAAAACAATCAGTCAAAGAAAAGGCAGATATAATCAGGATTTCATGAAGAGTGAAAACTCAGCTTGTGGATTGACGAATTTTGATATGCAATCATCCATGAGAGGGTCCAAAATACCAATTTTGCCTTAGTTTGAGTTCATCAGCCTTCTAATGAAAGCACATGAGCACCAATATTGAACAGCTTCTCAGAACCTAGACAAGGTACATCACCACTCTTTGTACTGTTTTTATGCTGAGAGTTAGACTCGCTGGAATTAAAAAATATCCACATTCATGAAATACAGAAAGTCTGAATTCAGCCTTGCCTGAATTTGTGAAGTTGTTCTCCTCTTTTAAAAGCTATAGAAAAATTGCCTTATGATTTCAACTTAAAGACACACCTCAAACTTCTATCCCTTATAGAAACAGCAGAGAAACTCCTAAAATCTGAAGCTTAAGACTTGGGGCTAAGCAAGGCAGAATAATAAATCACCACATTCAGTATTTTGGGAAGTTCAGACACAGATCCAATGCTAAATCCAGATGTTTGGTCATGCACCCACAATCTATACATTCTTGCATCTAACACACTCACAATGCCCTTGAGATCCTTGTTTTTCATATATCCTTTTACAGATCAAAGACAAACACGGAAAATACGTTCACTCCTTCTATGGCTAGATACATCTGTATTTTTTTTTTAATTCTGATGTATCTAAGATGTTTTAGAAGACTTTGCAGTACACAGAGATATTGAGAAGCCTTACCCTGTCACTCCATTCTGTAAGAAACCAGCTCTTAGCACAAGGTCCCATGTCACAGTTCTCAATATCATTTGGCCGCAGCTTCATGTTACATTCCTCATCATCAACAATGTCTCCAAGGTTGCTGACACATTTCACATCTCGGGTCCTCTGCCCCACTCCACAAGGTACTGAACACTGTAACAAACAGTAGGTTGCATCAGGATTCTATGCTAAAGATCTGCCACATTTTTTCATGGAGTTGAAAATGTATGGCTAATTTATTTCTAATAACATACCCAGAGAACCATCTTAGATTGTTAGGAATGGGGAATAAAAATGTGCTAGTAGTTTCAAAGTCATATTTTCAGTCTGTAGCATTCTACTGCATACTCTGTAGATATATTTGAAAAACATAAAATTAAATCCTACCTCCAATGAGCCACGCTGTATTTAATCAAAATGAACTGCTGGCATTTGAATAGCACATTGACATACTCTGCAAAATTTTGAACATGGTCTATACACAGCTTAAAAAGTAGAGAAATGAAAAGAAAACATCTTTTGAATCCCTGTTAAAAGTTAAGGCCTTCTGCTCTCTTTTCTTCAGCCAGCTGGAATTTTTCGTGGTCTATCTACACACATAATTCAGCAGCTCTGTAAAATTTTTGCTTTGTTTCATGTCTAACTGAAAAAGACTTATCACTACCCCTAACACACCAGAATATTTCCCCTCCCTACACAATGACCATGGAAGTATCTAGGATGGTTGTCATGTTGGGCAGAACCTCTGTAAACAACAAAGAAATTAAAGCTCAAAATTGTATTATTCATGTTTATCTGAGAATCTTGGCATAGTCTCCAACTACATTTACAGAACATACATACATAAAAACCAATTATAGTTACATAACTACTGACTGTCTCTATACTTAACACATACGTAAGGTTAAGTCAGTCCTCTAACTAAATTGCATATGCTAAGAAAAACCAACAGTCCTCCATCATGGGCAAACCTCCTAGCCTTCTCCCAGCTTCATTTCATATAATAGTTTTAAAAAGTAATCTTAGTTCAGAAAGCTTTAGTGTTTCTGTACATAAATATCTGGGTGCTTTGTTCTATGCAGCCACTCTTATTCAAGTTTTGAAAACATTAATTGTCACAATCATGCAGGTTACTTCTGAACTATGATTTGCTTATATCCAGGGCTATCCACATTTTGCTTCCTTGCTTTAAAGAAAGCCAGATTTAAATTTTAATTGGTGGTATTAGTAAGAAAATACTTATTCTCTTCTGAGGTTTTATGCCCCAAACTAATTGATCATACTTACTGAAGTCCACTCTGTCCTAATCTGCCATTCACTGCAGATCTTCAGCTGGCAAGTGCTGGTGGTCTCTGGTTTCTCCAGGTGATGGCAGCGGTACTGCTGAACTGTCAAGGTACGGTTGGCATATATTTGCCTACATAAGATCTGTCGATGCTGCATACCAAGGCCACATGTTTTGCTGCACTCAGACCACTCCCCTATGTCCCAGCTAAAGGAAAGAGAAAAAAAGGAAAAATAAAAGAAGAGGGCAGCTTTTTCAGATATGATTCATAAGATTCAGCTAATGCTAATCCCAGTAGTACTCTTAGGATATGATTCTAATGCTGGTAAAACATCTGGAAATAATACTTAAAACTTTGCGTGCAAAACAATCCTTTATGAAGAGAATATTCTATACTTGCAAACAGTCTAGCTGGAATGGATGGTACTAATAAGCACGTGTTTAGATTGCACAATTCATGGTTTCAAAGCATTCCACAAACACGAAGTCACTAATAGTTGTGCTGTTTTGTTGCATGCTTTTTAGTTTTAAAGAATCTACCTATAACATATATTTCTACTCTAACGATACCTTCTAAAAATTTAAATAACATTGCATTTGAGTTTTCTGAACTCAGTTCAGCAATGGCTCACAAAAATTACCTATTCCACATAGGCATTAATTCATCAGTAAAACTGAAATGGCAAATGATCACTGAATGCATCTAACTTAAGAGAAGAAAAAATCCCTAGATATATTTGTCTAATTACAACACAGATTTCACTGCATCTCATTAATCTTTTTTGTATAAACATTACATCTTTTCTGTTCCATTTTAGTTTCAGGCATAACACACAAGGAAGGGAAATATCTGAACAGTTCAAACATTTTATTTCAGGACTCCTGTGGAGAATGAGTGAAATCCCTGTACTCTTTTTAGTATGTATATTTTAATATAAAAATTTTACACATAACTTCTATTTTAAAGTAATATTTACATATCTGTTTATAGTCTGTTTATATTCACTTCTTTAAAAAAAACATGAAAGAAGAAAACAAGCTGAATTAATATCAGCTGTCAGAAAGAAAAAGTTGAGAAAAATGTTTTACAGTTGAAAACATCTCCAAGTAAATTGCCCCAAAAGAGTCACCTGAGCCTGTGGTACTGCGAGCTTTAGAAGCAAGGGCTACCATTTCTAAATCCAGTCTTTGAGCTGAGGTGAAGAAATACTGAATTCCAGAAGAGAGGTCATGTTGATAAAGGGGCTGTTGTGAGTTCTATCAGGCAAATCTCATCTTTAAATATAACACCATGCAATGAACAGGCAGGTATTGCATCTTACTGATCCAGTGTGAGGTCATGTAACCTACAGAGCCTCTTCTTTAGACAGGGACTTGCAGATGGCTATCACTTGGGATAAAAAAAGGCTGCCATAGAGAGACCACAAGTACAGTGTGTGCTTGATTAACCACACAAAACTAAGAAATGACTGGGTTCATTTGCTGACAGCTTCCATTTTGACTTCTCTGAATGCTACTGCTACAGTGAAAAGGGATGAAGAAAAATCACTGAGGAAAAAATACACTCTATACTTCATGATGTGCCTAGATGTTCAAAAAAGTTTCCCACTCAAGATATTCTCCTGCAAAACAGCAAGGACATTGGATTATTTCACTTAATTTAAACTGCAGTATCTTACAAAGCTGGACATGGGAAGATGTTGCAGGCCTCCTCTTCTGGAATAGGTTTGGTGCTGCTGTCACAGTAATTCTCAGGAACTTCCTCATGTGTGACTCTGTTGACACAGTGGAAAACTGGGTACTGGGACCCTGAAATAAAATTCAGAAGATGCACTGCAAAAGATTCTGCAATATAAGCTGTTTAAAGCGATAGAATTCAAAACAGATGCAGAAAAAAAAAAAAGCATAACAAGCACAGCATGACAACAGTAAATCCACACTAAGTTTTTATCCAAAATTTCCAAATGTACATGAAAATTACACTGCTCATGTTGTAATATTAAGCAAAGTGCTCAGTACATAGACAATACAGCACAGCACTGTAGGGAAAGTTAAGAAAACACCTCATTTCTGTTCCAGCAACATTCAAGGAGGTAAAGATATTTCTGACGGAATCACTGCCAGACCCTCCTTGTAAAGATCAGAAAACTGTTGACAAAGATACAAAAGCATGAAGGGCGTATCAGACAGAAACTGGAGAAGCCAAACTGAAGTATGAGGAATGTTGAGGAAAGCTGCTGTGTATCAAGGGTGTAAAAGAGTAGCTTGCCATAACATCCTGAAATATTACCTCCAGAAGCAAATGCTGCACATTCCCTTTTAATTTATATACTTCAGATTTTTAATTATTCTTTTTCTGCTGATTTAAATAGAAGTGTGCTTCGTAATACAGATGCAGTTTTCTACTTATAATTTAACAGAAAACACCAGACCTAGCCATGCTTTGTGCAGCTATGCTGTTGAACATTCACACTGCTTCTTCCCTCCACATTTCTCCTCTCCAGCACTGGAATCCTGCCCTATCTATTTTCTGTGAGTGCTGTATGAAGCACTTACCTTTCCCACATGTAGTGGTACACTCAGTTTTTCCAATCTGTTTCCAGTTGTATTCTCGGTTTTGTCTTGATAGCTGCACAGCAGGCACCTGATTTTCTGGCTGATGAGAAGGAAATCTTCCTGGCTGAATAACTGGAAAAGTTCCAACTGACTGTCCAGTGAGAGTGTCTGTCTCCCCATGCAAATCCTCCTCATCATGATTTGTACTTTCAGGCCTTTCTAACTGGCCATTCAAGGGCTCCCCTGATGATGGAAAACATATTAAAAACAAGGAACATAATGAATCTCACGTGCAACTATCAGTCTGTTTTCATCCACTAATGATTAGAACACAGGTGTATCATTAAACATGAAAGCAGTTTTTATTCACTACACAGAGATTTCCTAATATTGGTCTGTGAAGACTGTGTTGTTTTAAACTAAAACAATCAAGTCTTAGCCAGCAAATACATTGAGAACTGAAGACTCTCCGATCATGCTGTAGAATTAATGCACTCTATCAACATTTTCCAAAGGATTTTTTTGTAACATACTCTGCATTCTCTGCCTCCTCACATCACAGTACAGCTGTCCTTCATTATGAACAGACTGCATAAATACTTAGACATTTGTCAAGGCACGAACAGTATAAGTAGAAAATTTACAAATGAGTTTGGTCCTACTGTCCTACTGGTACACACAGCAGCTCTCCACAGCACAGAATCAGGAGCATGGTCTGTCCAGATTCTGGCTTGAGGAGGTACCAGTTTTATGTTTGATTCTCTCTGGTTGGGAGAGGAAGAGAAAATGAGAAGGACTGTTTTAAATTAGCTCAAACTCTGAAAA
This sequence comes from Odontophorus gujanensis, assembly GCA_013399175.1. Taxonomy (NCBI): domain Eukaryota; kingdom Metazoa; phylum Chordata; class Aves; order Galliformes; family Odontophoridae; genus Odontophorus; species Odontophorus gujanensis. The sequence continues at coordinate 13,087 of VXAB01004738.1, read as the reverse complement.
GAAAAATCATGTACAATCTCATTTCTGAGACACAGCTACAACAATCCAGATCAAGAAAAGCCACAGTTAGCATTTTAAGAACAAAATTATTGCCAAAAATAGAAATACATGATGAGATTCCCAGCTACTCAGGTCAGTAGAAATTCACTTCAGTTAAAAAATCTATGCAGGCTTCTATTTCAGTGAGCAGGGTGAAATTCTGGGCCTTGCCCAAACCATTTACAGTGAACTTAATGGTACAGATTTCTTCATTAGTTTATCGTGTAACAAAATTTGTTTAGTAATGGGAAATAGTGGCATTTTACCTGGCCTCCTGTGAGCAAGCAACTGAGGACTAATGACGTTGTCTCCTGGAATGATATACTCATAATGTATACCTGGGTTAGGCTGCTGATGTATCATCTGAAAAGAAAAATAGCCATATGTTCACTTCTTCCACTCGTTAAGTTACTAATGCTGAAAAACATACCTGAACTGGTCAACTGTGTAACATTATTTATCACTAGTCATATTAGAAATAATGCTTAATGATTGTGTTTAATTGTGAAAAAAAAACAAGAAAACTTTGCCACTGAGCAAAACTAGTAACACTGTCCATCATGCCAGCTTTATTACACTCACTGTAAAAGGAAAAAAAAAAAAGACTACATATAAAATAAAATATTAAGATACAATATATTAAACTGAAGTCTTTTTATGATATTTATTTGAAAATATCTGCTCAGTCCATTTCCTGATCCATTTCTTCCTGGATCATTACGTATTAGGCATCAATCAGATAGCATTAAAAACTTAAACCTCAGCTCACAGCATTATGTTAATACACATCAGAACTTATTTTATAGAGTCTGCACTGCAGAATACAGGAACTCAATCATTTAATCCTCCAGGCTTTAGCCAGTCTTACACTGCAATTGATAAAAAATTATCCAAAAAGAAGTGACGTTTGTGTAATTATTATTTGCTTCAATCAGACATCATACTGCAGGTGGGGAATAGCTTTGCCAACTTCTAAATTTTTCCAGCTGAGGAACCAGGGTTGTTATATAGGTCACTCTGAAAGTAATGCCTCCTATTATTTCCAAGGAAACTACAAAGGGTACAAGAAACACAATAACACTATTTGATAGAGCAAATTCTCAGCTACAAAACACTATGGTTCAACAGAGGCACCACCATTAGCTATGCATCTTCTCCAGCAATGAACAAAAGCCTGCATGCCATGCTTATAACAATCTGCACCAGCAGAGGTGATCCACTGTTTTGCAGCTGCTATGATGATATCATTGCGAGGAAACTGTTACCCATGCAGTCCGTCAGTCTGAATAGATGGAAGTCAGAATGCACCAAATCCAGACTACATGGTGAGTGTGGCAGGACAGTCCAGACAAGACTGGCAATGTGCACCGTGGTCTTCGAACCAGAATGGGGCCTGATGTTGCACTGCAATAGAAAGGTTGTCCTCTTCTCTAGCCTGACTCTGAAAGTTCAAGCCTTCACTTACTTAGTCAGTGTTGCAACATAGTAGTTGGGGCCGACAATTTGTGCAGGCTCCAGGAAATCCAGAAGGATTTTTATTTTTTTACCCCGAAAGACAATGCACATCACATCACCTGCTGAGGGCTGCATCTTGAACTTGTTCTTCAATGGGGAATTCACATCTTACCATTCCATGGACTGCCATTTTGACTCTGGCTTGTAGTGGCAACGCCACATCTTGCCATTTGTAACAATGTGATTAAGGAAACAGTCACCTTCAGCCTTGTATTGGTTCAATAGCTCCTGAAAAAACTGCATACAGTGTTCTTTCTGTTCCTGCGTAAGTATTCACGAGACTCACTTGCTGCAAACTTCTCAACATTCCAGTGTTGCCACCATTGTTTTCAATGCACTGAAGCCAATGTTCAGCTCAGATTATGACCTGGTCATAATCTGTCAATTCACATAGATGACCTGATCAAGAAATTCTTCATTTTGTGCTATGACAGCTGTGAATGACCATCTGGAACACGGCTTGCCTTTCATGACACTGTCACCACTGCTGAAACACACTACCCACCACTTCACTGTGCTCACATCCACTGCTGGGTCTCCATCAATGTTCAGCAATGAATATCAATGGGTGGAATTTTTTCCTGCATGGAGGAATTCAATTTCATTCCTTTGCTTCATCTTTACTTCCATATCAGACACAGTTCTGTCAGACTGTCACTCTGCTTCCATCAGTTGCACAGCAATAACATGTAATGGAATACTGGTCAGAAGGTTCAATTTCTACTGCCATACAACAAACATAATAAAATAGGAGGCATTACTTTTGGAGCAGCCCTGCACTATATTTCTATGGGACAAACTAGTCCACTTTTCCACCACTTACTGCACTTAAAGGACAAAAAATAAAAAAAAAAAGTAGTTGGATGAAGCAGTCAGAATCACCAACCCATCTAGTTTTTTAACGAATGTATTTTACCACATGAAAAGCTGCAACTTCAGAACACATCACTGGTTTAAAAAAAATTAGTAACCAATCCCAGTCATATTTTTTCAATATGATACAATATAAGCCTGTTCCAACTAAAGTGAATACGTTTTTCCCTATGATTCCCCTCTCCTCACTAGAATTTGTCATCTCTCTTACTTTGTATCACAGCTATTACTCACGATTTAGATTCCTATTAGATCTGTCTCACTTTAAATCACACACTGTAGTTTTCTGGACCAATATTTCTTTTAAGGAAAACTAAGATGGCATCACCCTACAAGAGGTCTTGTCTACTTGAAGTATTTGCTTCAGATCACTGTAAAATTGAACTATTCCAAGTTTGTTTGAGTACCAAAGCATACTGGCATCTGTATGTTTTACTTCTATTTTACTGGATTAGTAAAATTAGAGAGAAAAAAAATGCACTGCTATTTAGATTTCCCGTGATCTGGAGCAAGCTGGGGTTAAGAGAAAGAGATAATAAAATATCCAAAATTCTTTTGGAAGAATAAAGAAACAAAACAGTAAAAATTATTGATATTGAATGCAGTAAAAATGTTGCATGTAAACACCAAATTTTTTTTTTTTTTCATCTGAAAGGTTAACCTACAAGAAACTTACATAGACATCGAGGACTTCATTTGTTGGACCATCAGCTAAAAAGGACTCTCCTGCAGTGCTGGAGATTTCATTTGGGCGTTTATAAGTGAACATTGTCCCTCCACCTTCATATCTTCCAGGTCGATCAATTGCCCAGTTTCCATTGATGATGGACCGCCCCGATCGACTCCGCAGTGCTGTACAGGACAGGGAGAGAAACACAAGGACATTGATCGGAAGAAATCACCTTCGTGTACTGGGTCCAACCAGAATCCCAAATGTATGTTACGCTGCTATGTGTTCTCTGATGTTGGCGGACAAACTGTATGACAGTTGGAAGTAACGCAGTTCTATTAACAGTTGTGCAAAAAAAGGCAAGCTTAGAAAACTTTGCCTGGATGCTCATATTTTTAAGTTGCAAGAGAAGAAAGAAAGATCAGACAGCTTGGAAATGTTTTCCAACAATTTTTCATAGGATGTCATATGAGTCTCTCAGCCAGCCAGTGGCATGCATTCAGCACATAGATGCCAAGAAAGTGGTTTTTCTCACCTTCCTTTCCGCTGAACCAAATATTTTATGAACAAGATACAACAAAATACAGAAGCAGATACAGAAAAAACACTTATACAACACAAAAGCACCAAACAATCTATGTGTCTATGGACACATGAAAGTCCCAGGTTGACAAATATTCCCGTTAGTCCTCATGACACCATTCAGCTACTCTCTATACTTTTTCTCAGAATATTTTCTTTACCAAAACACCTGCAGAGCCGAAGGATGAGCTATGTGAAAATCTTGCATGTGGAAAAGTGTCTTGCAAATGAGTAAGTAAATTAAGTGAGGAAGTATAAATATGGATTCAATCACAGAATCACAGAACGGGTTGGGTTGGATGGAACCTTTAAAGACCATTTAGTTCAACCCCAAATCCTGTTGCCAGAAGCAGAGCCATCTCCCACTAGGTCACGTTGGCCCCAAAACCCATCCAACCTTGCTCTGAACACTCCTAAGGAGTGCCCTCTTTGGGCAACCAGTTCCAGCACCTCACCACCTTTGTGGTAAAAAATGTACAATTACTAACCTACATCTACCCGCTTTCAGTATGAAACCATCACCCCAACCATTACCACTACATTCTTTCATCACCTTTCCTGCAAGGTCCCGTTAAGTGTGAATCAACCGTGCAGTGCATGTACCCTGTGATCATGGAGAACACACTGATTATGAGGTGCCTCTGCTCCTTCTTGTTTATGCTTCCTTTATCTATGTGGCTGTAATATTAAGTCCCTACTTAAACTCTTGCTGTGTGCACATGCGTAACTTCATACAACATTAAATTTCTTTAGGAAAAAAGGTAGAGAACCACTATCATTATTTTTATTTTAATAAACTAATGGTATTACTGATTAATTACAATATTATTTCCACACTTAAAAAAACGTGTTAGTCACTTCATTACCTCTGAGCGCCCTTCTGTTGAAAGAAAACATTCTATGTGAAGAAAATACCATATATACAAAGATGCAGACAAATATACTGATTAAAAAAGAATTATTCCTATTAAAAACATAACAATAAGGGAAAACAGTTTAGAAAAGGTTCATAAAGCCAAAACAATACTTTCCCACATGATGAGTCTACAAGGCAGGAATAGTGATGCTGCATAGAAAAATGCTGCTGTTAACAACAATTCTTTCTTTCACTATTTCTTCCTTCATTTCTAACTCCAAAAAGAATGTTGACACATCAGCAGGGGAAATGCTGGGACAGCAAAGCAGAGCAGAAAAATAATTACCGATGCAATAAATAACAGTCTTTGAGAAACAGAACTGATTTATCATACAGTCAGATGATCAACTCAAGCACTACAGCAGAATTCAAAGTCTCAAGAATTTTCAATAGCATCTTCAACAAATCAAACCACACGGTACAGAATGGCACACATCTTCCAAGAAGATGGAATATTTCCCCACATTTTTCACATGGTCTTTCCTGACACATATTGGTAACAGCCAGCTGAAACAAAACAAGTCTTCTTCTCTTTCTTAAGTCTTTTTGATGAGAAATGGAGCAAAATGAAGCAAACGCACACTATTCTCACACCAGTCTCCAACACTGGCATCACTAATACAGAGATATGATTATGACATATACAAGATGTATGGTTATGTAGTATTTATCGTGCTTCAATGCACTTTACTCTCTCATACATCACACTCAGGGATTTTTTGAAAACAGTTAAAAAAAAATAGTAGTTTTAAACAATCGAAGGACTTTACCCAAATCTGTATACTTACCCTGCTGCTAAGAAAGGCAGTAAGAAATGCATCTTCCAAAGTACAGAGTTCATGAAGTAGATTAGAGAATTAAAGTAGAAAGGGAAATTAAAGCATAATTTCAGCATTTCAGTAATTCTTCCATGAGAAGGTGAAAGTTTTTCCAGATACTTACCATACTCATCTTTAATTTCCTTCTTTAAAGAATGCAGGGCATAACTAAGATTAAAGTTTATAAGTGGCCATCCCAGAACTTCAGCTGTTTTAAGGTCTGACAAGAATGATGGTGAAATCACAGTGTAAAGGCATGGTTTGGATTTTTAGAATTATATATATACCTCATTAACAGTAGCTAAAGAACAAATACTAAGAAACAATATTAATGTGAAATAAACAACATTCAGGACTGGAAACTAATAGTCTCCAGAAGGGAGACTCCACTGTATCTGCAGATTTTAGCATTTGGCTTAGTTGCACCATTTCAGTTGAAACCTAATTCTTATATTTCAGAAGCTGATGGGACTGGCTCTTAATGCGACAGCTGACTTTTGGCACAGCTCAGCTGCAAATCAGCCCAGCATAGAAACATCGCACACATTTGGCCTAAATCCTATGGGTGGATTGTATTATCTTTTAATCTAGACAGCACTTCAGTAAGAATGGCCAGATTACTAAAAAGCACGTGTGTAAATAACCCATTCTTTTCTCCAGCTGGCATACTGAGAAGTGTTTTGCAACTCCCTGCACTCTCAATAACTGCCAAGAACTTGAACAGTTAAGAGGCAGCTAAGTAAAAAGGAGCAGATTGTGGTATCTCTGTAGAAAAACAGCACTGTATCTCACAATAATCAAAAGCTGAAATAGAATTATAACTGCTTTTGTTTGCTAAATAGCTTTAATTCCTAGCAATGAAAAGCTGGAACTGGTGAACGTTTCTAAGCTGTTTTAAATTTTAAGAGGAATTTTTCAAAAAAATGTTGATGCTCATTGTGGTAACTTTCATACTGTAACTCAAAACACACTGATCTGAGAGCTACAAAGCACTCCTGGGTGCCTTAGTTCAGAAGTATCTTCTTCTGGCACAATGTCAGTCATTCCCACTCTCTGGGGAGCTTCTATACTACTCACTGTCTCATTTCAGGTAAGACCAACAAAAGTGCCGAGTCTCCAACAGAAAACTATTTTAACAAATGCAGGTAGCAGGAGAGAACAGAGATCCAAAACTATTTTGCCCTACTGGAAAGCAGGTTACACATGAGCCTAGAAGCTGTCTGTAATGCCACGCAGCCAACTGGTCTGTAAGCCTGTGCAAAGCTGAGATCGTGGGTCAGCAGGCAGGGTGGATCTGAACAGGGAGACTGAAGTTATTTACAATGAAGTGAGTGACAAGAGGGAAAAGTTTGCTTTGATTCATTTAGCCATTACAGTGCAGATACTGGACACAAACCAAGCCAGACAGACCTTGTTCCACTGCCCACAGAACTCGTTCAGCACTACAGAAATTCACTTTTTTACTTGTTCTCCCTTCCAATACAAGCTGACAACAACATAGTAAATCTTGGTCATCAGCTTAAAACAACACTGTTTTATTACAGACTCCCCCTATTATTTGGCTCACAGCAAAGAACAATAATACATACATTAGTGAAAGGGTGTTTCCATTTACCTGAGAACTTATTGCCAGAAGATGAATTCCTGGCACAAGAAGCTGGGTGGAAAGAGGAAAGCTGGAAATACAGCAAGTCAGTTCAGCATTGGCATCCACTTTCTCATGCACAATTTTCTGGCCACAAATGCTCAGGGCAGTCTTACAGATGTTCTTGGTTATGTCATCAAATAGGCAGTCAACACATTTGAACATAAAAAAAGATGCTCTGAGACTGAACTGATTTGATGTTTATTTAACAAAGCTATCAAACCTTGCAAAACAGTTGACACATGGAGGCAAGCCCAGCAACCCATGGACATGGCAAAAGTAGAAATAATCTCACTGTACCGATCATTTTTATAGGTCCAAGAACAAGAAAGAATATGACCAAATTATTTCATCGATAGCGGAGGATCATGCCAAACACAAATCATTTCAGTGTACCGCTTCTCATTCTATCATCGTTACTCATTCCAAAACTATAAAGCTAGTGAAACAATTTTTCCCCAGTAACATGGAAAATACAGATTTGTATGTTTTGAGCCTCTCACTAAAAAGACTTGCTAATTAACTGCAGCACTTGGTCTGCAGCATACACAAAGCAGCAGAGCTCAGATACTGTACAGAAAACAAAAAAAGTGTGTTAAGCATCATTAATAAACTACAACTATTTTGCCATCAGGAACCACACTTAAACGTTTTAAAGCTTATGTTGAAAACATAATTAAATAACAAGGAAGCCTCATCCCTTCTTTACCAAGCACTTATTTATTATTTAAAGTTTTACAAACTATCTTCTCTGAGATCACTTGATCTGAGATCGAGTATAAAAAGTATGCATAAAAAGAATGAAAAAGTGTAGGATCAGAGAATATCCCAGGTTGGAAGGGACCCATAAGGATCATCAAGTCTAACTCCTGGCTCCACACAGGTTGACTCAAAATTCAAACCCTATGGCTGAGAGTGCTGTTCAAATGCTTTCTGAATTCCAGCAGCTTAGGGCCATGGCCACAGCCCTGGGAAGCCTGTTCCAGTGGTCTACCACTCCCCAGTGAAAAGCCTTTTCCTAACACCCATCCTGACACCTTCCTACTCCTGTTCAAATGTACTCTAATGTAGTACAACTGAAAAGTTTGGGTGTGGTTTTTTTTTGGGGGGGTGTCTTATGCTACATTTGTCATGATGGTTATCTATAGCCTTCATTTTTGTTTAAACTAGAAATTGCACAATACATAATCTTACTTTTTCTGCATTTCAGATGGCATTGTTCAAATTGTTTAGATTAATACCAAATTTAATTTTCTTTTGTAAATAATTTCTTGACACTCCGTACTTTTCAGAAATGCACATCCAGTTTGATATTCAGCTGGGAACATCTCATCCACATTTGCAGGGAAAGTGCCTTTTTAGGAATGTTGCCTACGGATCAAGAGCTCATTAAATGTTTGACCTTCTGAAAAACATTTAGAATGGTTTTCTGTTACCAAGTCAGAAAAATCAACTACTACAATGGTAACAGGCTAAACATGTAGAAAAATATCTCAAACAACAGCACAGATTCTTACAAGAAGACAGTCTTTAACTTCTGAATGACTTGTTTTAATCTGATTCAAGACAAAAACAGGAGCTTTATCAAGGGGATGGTGAATATGTAGAAATGAATCTTCTTAATCCAGGCCATTGTGGGCTAGACCATAATGACTATTGTAATTTAGCTACTACTTTCACATGCCACTGTCAAGTCACACAGCAGACCAGTGGTATTTCTATGCATATCTTATACAGTTAACCCAGCACCTTAAGAGATCCTCTCCTATACCCCAGTATGTCAGACAAGTGGATAAAGCTATGTAACTGTATGTACTACAATTTATTGCACGATTATTCTGCAAACAGGTCTGACTTCAGGTACCCTCTTGGCATTGAGTGGCACTCAGTTGGCTCTGAGTCCACAGTCCTGCCAGGAACAAAATGACATCAAAGTTGCTCAAGCTACCTCAGAAAATTTTCACACTCTGTAAGGGAAACACTGCCAGAGCAAAGCCTGACTCCATACCCTTCTGCAATGCTCAAGCAAATTAAAACACTTTTTCTTTTTTCCTTCTTAGTGGCTCTTAGTCCCCCAACTAAGCTCTTAGTGTGTTTTTTGGCTATTTAATTGCAATGTTAAACTGGAGGCAGACAACACATTTTCCAACTTACACCTGATTACCAACTAATAAAATACAGAAATACTCCAACTACTGACCCAAAAGAAAAAAACAACAACAAAAAAACACACTCTTGAGACCAGAAAGCCAAAGAGGATCTGCTATATAAACTTAGGAGATTCTTTAGGATCCTTAAGAGGCTAGGCATGTGGTATGCAACTGCTAAAGGTACTTCATAGCAGGACTAGGTGTAACTGCCCAGGTTAGCAGAGCTGTTACTTATACAACGTTAAGGAACTGAATGTGAGATACACTCATCCAGTGAAGCTACTGAGTATGGTTTTTTAAACATCCATGTTAAAAAAATACAGAAGGTTAAGTTCCAAGAAATTAAATGAACCAAAACAATTCTTAGCAGAGATTATCAGTCCCAGTAAACAGCAATCCATATATTTTTTTATTAATTTTGATAAAAAATATAAATGCAGATAAAATAGCATTTTAAAAAAATCACTGGTAGAGAGAGTTTGTCTTTGAATGAGTTTTTGTTTTTTCCATTACTCTTCCTTTCAGTTTGTATGTTCTTTACCTTCTCCACTCCTTTCTTCTCTTGTTCATTTTTAGCTTCTATGACTAACTGCCAAAAATTTCAACTAAAGCACAAACCCTGCCCACCTCATCCAAAGAAACCAAAACCAGCTGATCCAATAACAGCATTTTTCCCACTCAGGCCAACAAAATCATTGCATACATCTGCACTGACAGAATCTTCACACAAAAAGAAAAAAAAAAAGAAGAAAAGAAAAAGGAAGAAAGAAAGAAAAGTTAAAGAAAGACATGGAATAATACTGCAAACCACTGTAATATAAATAGATATATAATACTGTTATTAATAAATAATAATACTGGCTAAGCAACATACATAATGGCCTTCACTGGCATAACACACAGAGTCAGAAAACAGCAAGTACTGCTCTCTGAACAGTAAAGTTCCCTGAAGCCCACTGGTGCTGCCCCATAAATCAGTTAAAGGACCTTCTATCAAAGGAGAAGTTCGATACTTTTCTCAAATACATCATGTGAACACACCATTTCCTCCCAGTTCTAACTGCATCACGAGAAGAGAAAGATGGGAAAGCCTTGTAACACCTTCTGGTTATCCTGCAAATATAGAAGCCAGCAGCCTCAGCCACACTGAGCCCACGGCTCATCATCCTGGGCCACAGACTTCGTCACCACTCCATCTGAATTGTGGTGGGAAGCTCAGTACTTCATCCAGTAACTGATAATGAAAGCAGCAAAAGAGCTTCAGTGCTCAGATTCACAACCAATAATGGTTGCCTGTAACTTCAACAGTTAGCAGAATTTGTTGCTTACCTTCAGTGGAGACAGAAACAAGTCCCACTCTAAATACTACAACACACATTGGTTCCTTTTATGGCTACTCACTGTCAGTGACAGTTTAGGATAACAGTTACCCGAGAGCAGAAAGAATGTTTGGTAATTCAGTGGGAAGATAAAAAAATATTTTTCATTTTCATACTACAGTATGCCCACAAATACTGATGACTAGTTTTATTTTGTTTACCTTTCTTTTACATTCATTTAATGTCTTTCTTTTGACTGTCTCACACAAAATCTGTTCCAGGTGTTTGCAAGTATTTCTTCATTATAGGTATTATTACTAATATTACGAGGTTTTAAAGTGCTTTATTCAGATCAGGTGTTACTGCATATTGCTTTTCTTCCCAAGCAAAGAGCCAGGCCTTTTAGCATGTTTAGGGCTGCCCAGTTGAGGTGAAATCAATGGTACCATTGTAATTTACAAGCTGCTGAGGATCTGCCCCTGCTTGTTTGAACAGCAGCTCTTTTATGTCCACAAGCACATAAGGCATAAAAGTCAGCTGAAAGTTCAAAAGTATTTTTAATTTTTGTGCACTTCTTTTCAAACTCTTCTAAAGTTATTTGGGCAGTAGAGAAAACACTTTTATCCAGCAAGGCTCCAGAGGTGTTTAACACAGTTCATTGCAGTAGGAGTGTTTAATGGGCATTTTCAGGCTGCTCCTTATCCTGCTCACAGGATCGTGAGGATCCAATTAATTAATGTCAGAAAAACACTTTGAAGATAAGAAGTACTTTCTGAGATGTTTTTCTCAAAGAACCAAGGAGCTTTTGTTTCAGCAGCCAAATCTGGAATAGAGGCATGAAATACAAACCCATACACCAGTGGATTTCAGTAGAAAACACCACAGAGAGAAGGTGAAGGAGGGCAGCCTTGCACAGCAAGAAGTTTTAATCACCGCTCTCACCTCCCCTCTAGAACTTACTATGCTGAATGGATTCTAAACACTGAAGAGCAACACTGCTATTGGTTATTAGTTTTAAAAGGCAGTGTCTTGAAATTCTTCTGGGACACACGAATGATCTTTTAAAGCCTTCCAAGGAAGGAGAAACCAAGGCAGCTCTGCTTAAACTCATAGGCACGTATGCTAACCCTCGCACAAGATGTAAGGTCTGGTCTATTACTGCATTTCTTCAGAAGAAGGATTTTCTAGGATTGTTCTAGGATTCTGCTCATATTGCTTTGAATTCTGAGAAAGCTATATGATGATGACAGTCAGGAGATTCAAAATAAATGCATAACCCAACTGGATCCATCCTGTCATTCAGTTGGAGATGTGTCATGAAAAAGGGCAAAGAAGTTAGGCAGAAAATAAACCCCCATATATTTTGGCTTGTCTTCAGATACCAGAGGAGCAGGGGGCAGCTGTGTTAGATTCTGAGTGACACCCAATTTGGCACTGTAAGTCTGGTTGCATTCAATATTCAAACTATTGTGATTATGGATTCACAAACAGCAAACTGCTCTGTTCAACTGGTTGTGTTCAAATGCACTTTCATGACTCCTCCCTTAAGGAATTTGGCCATGTTCAACGAGAAGTCTCATAGCTACATCTGCAAATGGTGCAGCTTATTGAAGCAACAGATTACGAGTTCTTCTGAATTGTTGGTGACTATCTGCAAAGCATGTGAAGTTAACCAAGAACAGGAATGAACATGCAGAGTAGGGGATGAGATGTGATTGCACTACTCTAAACTGCACTGGTGCAGCCTCACCTGGACTACTGTGTTAAGTTTTTTGTGCCATAGCACGAAAAGGACAAAAAACCTTCAGGGAGCATACAAAGGAGGGCTACAAAGATTGTGAAGGGACTAGAGGGGAAGACATACGTGGAGTGGCTGAAGTCCTTGGTTTGTTCAGCCTAGAGAAGAAAAGCAATGATCCTTACATAAAGGATACTTACAGGGCTCATCCTTCTATAGGCCTCATCCCTGCAGAGTAATCATGGGGTTTGGCCATGGGACTTCAATCCTGTTTCACACTCCATGTTGTTTTTCTTAGAGTCAGCATACCAGGCTCCTCTGGTGTTTGCTAACAGATAAAGTCACAGGTTACACTTTTAAGGAATGGATTATCTACCACATTCCATCCTAAAGGTTTACCTTCTCTCAATATGTGGATGTTTCAGTAAGTTACCTCTAGTAAGAATTCCACATAATCCACTCTGAGACTACAGTCACTCAAGCTTCACAATACTTAGAAGGAACTGGAAACATCACGTGCAGTCTTGTTATCAAGATTAGAGCTCAAGGGCTTCTCCAGCTGCTGCTACCTATAGGGTAAGATGATTGACTCAGTCATAGTATTTATCAAAACAGTGTTATCAGTCCTGAGCAAGGCCTTAGGCATAATGGCCAGGCCAAAGGAGGACATTGGGGGCACTGGGAAGCATACCATCACAAGAAACAAGTATGCAACCTTTGGTAGTGCCTTCACTGATGTGTTAGTGACAGAAGAAAAATTTTGTTAAAGGTTAGTAAAATTTTTTCTTATATACAGCATAAAGAAATGATAATTGTACTTAG
>VXAB01004737.1:9752-308506 GCA_013399175.1 Odontophorus gujanensis | reverse complement strand
TGGTTAGCATTAGTTATCTTCTCATCATCAGCTGAAGACAGGGTTTCTGCTGATCTTGTATCAAGAACAACCAGTGCCACCATGGCTGCATTTCCTTGCAGTCACTGTGAGGTACTTTGTCAGGTATGCAAAATCATGCAAACAATATTTTTTTCATTCATTTTTTTTTCTTTTTTTCTTTTTTTAATAGAGAAGGAAAGCGGTAGGCACAAACAAACTCCAGCACTTGCCTGGGAACACACAAATTCACAGTGCCACAGCAAGCCATCAAGTTTTATTTTCTTTCACAGTGAGATTAAGACATGGATAACCCTTTATGGCTGGTTTTTATAGTGTATGTGTTCAGGTGGATACTTTCTCTTCATGTCTGCTGCAAGCTGAATGTACTGTCCACAGACAGGTCCCCTGCCAGAATGTCCATGCAGTCTCCTTAGTGTCTTGCAGTGGGGAACAGGCGTATCTGATGTTGATTTGTGCACACATCTGTGGTCCTCTGCAGTTATCTCCACAGAAGACAGGCTGTCATTTCCAGTTGTTGCTGTAACATCTTGCCAGTAATTTACTGAGGACCTCCTTGACACAAAGCAACTTTTTTCTATAAGCACTGGTAAGAAAGAGTTGTTTATTTTCAAAGGGCAAGAAGTGCCTGAATTAACCGGCAATACACCCAGAAGCGTGACATCTGTGGTTTATTTTGTTCTCAGCCAGAGGGCACTGAAATCAGTATTACTTAAGAGAGTGATTAACAGTAGCTTGCCCGTTCCAGTGTCTAAATTTTGTTTATGGGTCCTTTATTTCTTCAGTTCTCTTTGCTATTTTGTAAAGTGGAAACAGCACAAAGCACATCAGTGGGTTATATGTTATATGTACGGCGCTTTGGTTCGCTTTCCTCAGAACACTTCGCGATTCCGCTTTTGGCAGCATCAGAGACAGCAGCGGCCAGAACGGAGAACGGAGCACCAGCTGTCGTACCGCTGGAGGGGGCACGGGCGTTTCTAGGCGTTATCATCGCCAGATAACGGCAGTCCCGGCTCTGCAGCGGGGCGGCGTCCGGCCCGCGGGACATCCCGAGCGCGGAGGGGCAGCCCCGCGGCTCCGCCCGCGTGCTGGGGTGAGGGGGCGGCGGGCGCGGTGAGTCAGCGCGGAGAAGACCTATAGCGGCGCGGCTCGGGAGCGCTCCGTTCCATCTACACCGGGCGGGAGGGCGGTCTTCCGCCTGCGGAGCGAAAGCGTTACGCTGAAGGCAAGCGGCAGCCGCTGGACAGAGCCGCAGCCTCAGCCATGGGGCAGCAGCCGTCCCCCCGTGAGCGATGCTCCTGCAGCAACACCAACTGCGTGGAGCGGCCCCTGACGCGGCTCTTCGAAGCGCTGGGGCGCGTCGTGGCCGCCTGCCCCTGGCCCTTCGTGCTGGTGCCGCTGCTGCTGTCGGCCGGGCTGGGCGCCGGCTTCGTCTTCCTGCCGGGGCTGCAGACGAACGACATCGAGGGCCAGTTCACGCCGACGGGCGGGCCCGCCAAGGCCGAGCGCGACTTCGTGCGGCGGTCCTTCCCCACCGACGACTCGGAGCGCTTCTCCGCCGAGCGGCTGCCCACGGAGGGCGCGTACGCCGCGCTCATCGCCGCGGCGAAGCGGGACGACGTCTCGGTGCTCGACGCGCCGGCGCGGGACGAAGTGCTGCGGCTGGACGGCGCGGTGCGCGACGCCGACTACGAGCGGCTCTGCGCCCGCAGCGACGGCGTCTGCGTCGTCGCCAACCCGCTGCTGCCGCTGTTGGCCAACGGCAGCGCCGTGCCCGGGCCGCCCTTCCCGGGCGGCGGCGCGAGCGGCGACGCCTTCCTGGGCACCGCGCTGGGCGGCGTGCGCACGGACGGCAGCGGGCGCGTGGAGGCAGCGCGGGCCATGAAGCTGATGTATTACCTGCGGGAGGACGGCGGCGCGGCGGACGAGAGCCGCGCGTGGCTGGAGGCGTTCCTGCGGAACTTCACGGCCAAGCTGCGGGAGCTGCGCCTCGAGGCCGTCGAGGTAGCGCCGGGCCGGGGGGGGCTGCGGCGGAGCGGGGCCGCGCGGCATCGAGGGCGGCGGCGCTCGCTCTGACCGCGCTCTGTTTTCGCACCAGGTGACGTACTTCACCTCGTTGTCCAGGCAAGAGGAGTTCGAAGGAAACACCAAGAGCGTGATCCCGCTCTTTTCCGTCACCTACTTCCTGACGATCACCTTTTCCGTCGTCTCTTGCCTCAGGTAAAGTACCTGCGAGCCCCGGAGCTGCGAGCAGCCGCCTCTGCGCTTCCGCTCCGGGGCTGCCGGGGTTTGGGCCCCTTCAGCTGCTGCTGAGTGAAGTGGTTCTGAAGACGCAGCCCTCGTGAAATGGAAAAATAGACAAAACACGTTCCTTTGCTTTCTCTCCAGCGCAAATGTGCTTCCTGTCTGTGTAAGTGGGGTTCATGCCGAGCACCAGGCAAATCCCCAAACGGGTTCTTTTCATACACGTGCAGCCTGTGTGCTGTTACCCAGCAGACTGTTCTGTGAAGCCATCAGTTATGTGATCCCCATCTCACGTCAACAACCACAACAAGCCGTACTCTTTCGATGGTCAGAGTCCTGTAACTGGCACAAACTTGCACAGCCACTAATTCCCACTTATCTCACACAAGAAGGGGAGCAGAAGCTGCTGGCCACTCCTTACAGCACAGAGCTATGCTAACGCTTTGTAGAGATAAGTTTGAAAAGGGAAGGAAGCCGGAAGGAGAGGAGGAAGTATACCATTTTCAGGTCTCATTGCACTGTTTTTCTGCCACCTCGATTGTGGTACAGTTGAATCAACATTAACTTCACAAATTTTTGCAAGTCTGTGTAAGTCATTAAGCATTCTGCATGCTGAAAGAATCAATCCTAAGCATTGCCTGCCTCCCCAGAGAACTTAGTCTGCACCCCCTCTTTGTTCTCGTGGAAGGTGAGTTGTCTTGAATTTGACAGTTTGTGTGCTGTGCTTGAGGAATAAAGTTCTGCTCAAAGGGTATGCTTCATGAACTATATCTTGTGTGACATGCCATGCTAGCTAGGACACGGCAATTTTGGGTATCAGCTGTCTCAGGCTCCATCGTCTGGGAACACAGCCAGAGCAAGAGAGATTCAACCAAGTCACATCTGCACACCCCTTGGACTACTCTGTGCTGCACTGATTTCCCAAGAATTAGGCAGCTGTGCTGTGCTGCTCATATTAGAGTCTGGTGGGAGGCTTCAGGCAGATGCAGCTCCAGACTACACAGCTTTTTATGTTTATAAAAACCATAGCTTACCCAAAAGGGTGCAGCCTGAGTTGGATATGGTAGCATATCAGATTCATCTTGCTTGAAACCAAGAGGTTCTCTTATTAAAGTTTAGAAATGTTCTACAGCTTGGAGGATACTTCCAGTGGGGCACAAGGTAGCTCTGCTGTCTCAGTGCAGTGTCACCACATGCAAAGTCTCCCACTGGAGAATCCTTGATCCAGTAATTGCAGGTATCTTGGCAAATGGCCAGTAGCAGCTCTGTCTGCTGGAAAGCTTCTCTTCACAGAGCTTACAGCCTATGAGATGCTTTCACACTATACTGATGCTACCCTAAGAACCTGTAGAAAAGGATAGAGCCTCTAAAAATGAATGACTTCTTTGAGCACCATAAATCTAACCTCTCAGTGGTACATATCTTCCTTGTAGTTGTTTGTTTATTGGTGCAAAGATCAGCATGCATGTTTACTCTTAGGTGCATTTCTCTGTACCTGGCCAGCAGGAATAATGTATCTAGCTCCTGCTGTATACATTCATTTTGTCTTAATGATGGCACTTGGGAGCAATCCTAACAAATACCAACTTCCTTCAGGTTCTCTTCATGGACGGGATATGGTCCGTCTCTCTGCTGAGTATTCAGTTGTCATGCCAAATGCAGTGATGAAATACTTGACGTGTAACTGAGCTGTTCCTTAAAATGTTTTCAGACTGAGCTGTGTAAGAAATAACGTCTGGCTTGCATGCTGTGGAGTGCTTTCCTCCGGTTTAGCTGTGTTAAGCAGCTTCGGCTTGATGCTGTACTGTGGAGTGCCGTTCGTGGCAACTGTAGCAAATGCTCCATTTCTTATTCTTGGTAAGTAGAAAAAAGTGTGTTGGGATCTGGTATGAAGAGAAAAGCTGGAATTAAAACAACTTGACAATGTTACTCTTTTATGAGTGTCAGTTCGTACCTAGCTCAGCAATGAGCAGTATGGAGTAGACACACAACTTACACTAACCTGGCAGAGACTAAAGCCAGTGTGCTTAGTATCAGGTGGATATGCAAAGTAGCTTACTAGAGTCTTTGATTAGATAAATTTAGGCCTGAGTATATCATAACTGCAATTACAAAGTTCATCATGCTTTGATAAGATGTGAAATTTCCTGTGCTATGTAATGACTACAAGCAGTCCCATTTTGGTATGACACGGAAGCAATTCTTGTTCTTAGAATCAGCACCTCCCAGGAACATGAGGAAGTTACTGAGTATCGCAGTGTCGCAGCTGCACAGACCATTTGACAGCCAGAACTTAGCTTTCAAAACATCTGTGGATAATGTTGCCCCAGTTAAATTACACCTTTAAAAACCTTACCTAGACTCCTGTGATGCATTCATGTGATGTTTTCTTGGTCTTAATCTCGTACTGAGGAAAGAGCATGAACGTCCTGGTCTGTTAAAGGCTGCAGGTCATATGTGTCCAAACCACTAGTTTTATATTTTGTTTTTTATTATTGCCCCTCTTTTTTTTTCTTAGTGAATATCTTAACTCTCTCTCTATATATATGTATATGTGTATATCAGTTTTGTTACTTATATACATTAGTTATATTATGTATTTTATATGTGGCCCAAGACAATTCCTCTTCACACAGTGCTCCCCAGGGAAGCCAAAAGTTTGGATACCTGTGCTAGGTTGTGTTGAATGTCTAGCAAGTCCACTTCAGGAGACAGGTCTTTTCTTTGTTGCCTCCATGGTTTAGGTGCGTTTGGTATTTGCATTTGTTTGTTCCTTGAATGCAAAAGCTCCAAATTTAACAAAGAACCTCTCAAGAAGCTGAGAAATGGCTGAAAGCAGTCTCTTCAGATCTTTATAAATATCACGGTGAATTTGGTTTTTGGATTAAGGCATACAAACAGACTTAATTTAGAAGAATTGCTTTCAAACCTACCTGCCTGCCAGGAGCTGTGTGGCTCAACATCATCCAGAGCTCCCTTCTGACTGGCTGCTCTTCCTCTCCTGGGTTTCTGGCTGATGCTCAGAGAGATATGTGCCAATCTCAAACATTTAAAAGTCACCAGCTTTTTGTGCTAATAGGTGAGTTAGAAATCACAAGACATATCTAGAATAAAATTTCTGTGTGCTTTTTTTCTTCTTTGTGGGTTTAGGCAGCCACTTGTTACGTTGTGTTCAGGTTCCATTTTCAGGTTTTCCCTCACAGTATCAAAGGTCCAGGCACAAGCAGGAGAGCTGAGTGCTGAGATTGCTCCTTAATCACAGTATGCTAGAAGCTGCTCTTTTAGGGAAACAGCTCCATTAGAATCAGAAGTTGGGGTGCAGAGGGAACTTCATGAGGGGGGCACACTCAGTGCTGCTGCCAGATGTTTTTAGGAAAATACTGATGATTAAACAAAAAGCTGTTTCTAATAGTTATCTCAAGAACCCTTGAGGTTTCCCTCTTTAAATTAATTAATCATTTCTTGTTCTTTGGTATACATTAGAGATAATGTATTTTTTTTAACAGTCCTTTGTTATAGGACTGTTATCATGCTGCCTTCTAGCAGGCTGACTGAAGTGTGCAAACAGATTAATATCAAAGACATCATATTGTTATCCCTAGTGGATTTCATGCATGGTGTATATAGTCAATAAGCACACAGTCAGAATCCATGCAGTTTTCTTTTTTAATCCTGTACAGAATTAGGTGGTTGGTGGACCTTCGCAGAGCAAGCACATACCTGATTAGAAGCAATTTTTGTTATACCTAGCTGATTACAAAACTATATCTCTTTACAGTTTTTAATTGGTTACTGTAATTTATCTTTGCTGGTCATGCATATTTTTGGGATAAAAGATTCTAAATCTGTGAGGAGATAGCTGCTGTCTCATTATAGTCTCATTTCCACAGTTATGATTGTGCTTTTTAGAATGCAATTAGCCCTTCATAATCTTACTGGTCACTTACAGTACACTTCCTCATCCTTTCTTGTTGACTTTAGTAAGGCTTTTGACACTGTCTTGGAAAACATCTCTGTAGGTAACATTAGAAAATGTGGAATAGACAAGAGGACAGTGAGGTGGGTTGAGAAGAGGCTGACTGGCAGATCTCCAAGTGTTATGATCAGTGGTGCAGGGTCTAGTTGGAGGTCTATAACTAGTGGTGTTCCCCCAGAGTTGGTGCTGGGTTCAGTCTTGTTCAGCATCCTCTTCAGTGACCTGAAAGGATAAAGTCCACCCTCAGCACGTTTGCTGTTGGTACAAAGCTGGGTGTAGTGGCTGACACAGCAGAAGGCTGTGCTGCCATTCAGTGAGCCCTGGACAGGCTGGAGAGTGTGCAGAGAGAAACCTGATGAGGTTCCACAAAAGCAACTGTAGAGTCCTACATCTAGGGAGGAATCTAGGCATGCGTCAGTAGAGGTTAGGTGATGAGCTGCTGGAGAGGAGCTCTACAGAGAAGGACCTGGGTGTCCTTTTGGGAAGCAAGTTGTCCACGAGCAGCAGTATGCCCTTGTGGCCAAGGAGGCCAATGGTGTCCTGTAGTACATGAAAAAGAGTGTGGCCGGCAGGCTGAGGGAAATGATCCTCCCCCTCTACTCTGCCCTGGTGAGGCCACATCTGGAGTACTGTGTCCCATTCTGAGCTTCCCAGTTCAAGAAAGACAGGGAACTGCTGGACAGATTCCAGCAGAGGGCCACGAAGAGGATGAGGGGCCTGAAGAAGAGAAGACTGAGCAGGGACCTTACTAAAGCTTATAAATATCTAATGGGTAGTAGTCAAGTGGATGGACCAGGCAGTTTTTGGTAGTCCCCAACAACAGAACGAGGAGCAATGGGAACAAACTGGAACACAGGAAATTCCATATGAACATGCGGAGAAAATAACTTACTTTGAACATAATGAAGCACTGGAACAGACTGCCCAGAGAGTCTGTGAAGTCTCCTTCTCTGGAGATATTCAAAACCCACCTGGATACTTTCCTGTATAACCTATTTAGGGAACAAGCTTTAGGTGGAGGGTTGGACTCAGTGATCTCCAGCGGTCCCTTCCAAACTCCACGGTTCTGTGACAACAGAGCATTACCACACTTGGCATATCTGTGGCTAAACTGTTTCTTTTTCATTCATCTTTCAGGTACTTGTGATCAATTGTTTCTACCCACTATTTCTACTCCTTTAGTTAGTTAGTTAGTTATTCCCCTCTGTGGACTACCTTACAGCATTACAGCCTTATATGTCTGGTGCACCTCTTTCTGGACACCAAACTGCTGATAGCAGAAGGATCTGACTTGCTGTATTTTTGAAGCCAGACATAGGGTAACTCACAGTTCAGTTTATCTAAATTCAACAGCTGTTACATTCAGCTGTGCCCACTTTGCAGAATGGACTTTCTGCAGGAGGCCTGGGGAAGATCAACGTGCTTTCAGCCACTTGCCACTGTAGTGCCTGTATTCATAGACCAGCACTCATCCATCAGTTGTTCTTGCTAATGTGTTCTTGCCGTCTTTGGCTGATTGCTCTGTATTTCCTGTCCTTCCCTCCATCCAGATCTGTTTCAGCTACTTAGCCAGTTATTCTCTTTTGTGTTTCTTACTTCTTTTTCACTGATCTGCTGTAATTCTGAAAGCTACTATATTAGTATTTCTTCAGTCACCAAACTGGCTGTGAATTGATTATAACTCTTGAAGCAATTGTAACACTTCCCAGCTGCCACTGGGAATGTAAGTCCTTTTTCTTGTTGTTGCTGTGTTGATTCAAATGTTGACAAACACTGAGTCTTGTGAATGCTTGTGATCAATATAAGTACTTAGTTTTACAAATAATTCATAGCTGCCTTCTTAGGACCAATTAGTTTTGCACACAGTGTACAGTGATTTAATGTTCTGCTTAACAGTATCACCTATCGCATCTCTATTCATCTGCTCTGGCTTTCACTTTCTGCATAATTGCTTGTCAGAGAAGAGAAGAAATCTTGATACAGTGATACTGGCAAAATACTGACCAGTTTCTGATAAACTCTTAGTAGCTAGCGGAGCAAGGAGAAGCTTATTAACTTCTACATCCAACTTCTGCTTACTTTCTCTTGTGTCTTGGCAAAAACGTTAGTCTGGGACCCTGAGTTTTCCTGGCATGGTTTTCCAGGATTCTGGTGAGTAGTATATCCTGGCATATCTGTAAAAATGTGGAGATTAATTAATATAAGAAAGTAATTTAAGAATCACGATGAAAGCAGATGTCAAGAAATAATACAAATTTCAAAAATAAGTTGTTTGCAGAGATCATTAGTAAATTCTGTAAGATAAATAGGGAGAGTGAAGAGGGAATAGGAGCGACTGGTGAATGTCAATGACTTCTCCTTGTCTGCAGAAGACCAAGCAAGAAATAATTGGTCTAATTTGCTGAAGTGGTGAAGCACAGATTGCGGGGAGAGGAGGAGATGCTTCTAAATATAAGGATAAGAAATGTCAGAATAAGAAATGTATTTGAATCTGTGTCATCTACATCAGTGGGTACTTGAACAACAGACGCAAAACACCCAAAGAGATATGTGAGGTGTGCTCAGCCCTTCAGCAGAGCTGGATGAAGGATCAACAATGCGACAGGTCGCTATGAGTTTCTGAAAGGCAGTAGTGCCAACTGCATCCAAAGGATGTGTTTTCTTGTATCTTAAACTCACATCAGCACTAGAGAAGTAGCCCCGCTTGCTTTTTGAAAATTCTGTGTAGCCTAAAATGGTGTTCATTTTGTACTTTTGCCGGGTGTCAGTGGAAGCCGCCTTGTGCAACGTGGAGTTAACTTTTTCTCCTGTTGCAGGAGTTGGCGTGGATGACATGTTCATCATGATCGCTTCCTGGGAACAGAGCTCAAGAAAGGCAGAAAAATCAGACACCAAATCTCGTCTGGCCGAGACTTACAGGGAAGCAGCGCTTTCCGTGACCATCACCACTCTCACAGATGTCTTGGCCTTCTTCATTGGCACCTGGACTGCTTTTCCTTCTGTGAGATCATTCTGCCTCTATACCGGCACTGCCTTTGTCTTCTGCTATGTATATGTTATTACCTTCTTTGGGGCAGTTATTGCATTAAATCATAAAAGGGTGAAAGGAAACCGACACTGGATAACTTGTATGCAAGTGGAAGTAGGAAAGAAGTCCTGCTTGTATAATGCATGCTGTATAGGCAGCTGTGCTCGTGAGTCGCCTGAGCCAGAAACCAGCGAGACAGAAAGCGAACATCCAATGAGCATATTCTTTCAGAAGTATTATGGCCCTTTCTTGACAGGGAGATGGATCAAGCTTCTTGTGGTGTTGCTGTATGGAGCGTATTTGGGTGGCAGTATTTATGGATGCACTCAGATGAGGGAGGGCATAGATCTTCGAAATCTGGCTAACGATGACTCTTACGTTATTGCATACTATGATGACGATGACAGATACTTTTCAGAATACGGACCCAGGGTCATGGTTGTCGTTACTGGCAGCGTACAGTACTGGGATGAGTCTGTTTGTAATGACATTGAGGCTTGCATGCAGGATTTAGAGAACATTGCCTACGTAGACAAGAACTTCTCACTGTCGTGGCTGAGAGTATACACAGGAATTGCTGGAAGTGGTTTAATAAATATAAACAGTAAGGAACATTTCATTAATAACTTATCTGTACTATTCCAGTATTATCCCAGTTTTGAGTGGGACATCAACAAGACTGGGGATGAAATAGCAGCTTCACGTTTCTTCCTCCAGACGGTGAACGTCACCTCAGCCGTTGATGAGAAAAATCTGTTAAATCAGTTAAGAGACAGAGCCAAGCAGTGCGTGGTTCCACTCATGGTGTACCATCCAGCATTCATCTACTACGATCAATACCTGGTGATAGTGCAGAACACCATTCAGAATGTTGCCGTCGCTGCTGGGGCTATGCTCGTTGTCTCTCTTTTGCTTATTCCCAGCCCACTGTGTTGCTTGTGGGTGACTTTTGCTATAGCTTCTGTTATCGTTGGTGTTGCTGGTTTCATGACATTCTGGGACATCAGCCTCGACTCCATATCCATGATTAACCTTGTCATCTGTATAGGATTTTCAGTAGATTTTTCTGCACATATTTCCTACGCCTTTGTTACGAGTGGAGAGTCGTCAGCCAATGAAAAGGCAATAGGAGCTCTGCACCAGCTTGGTTACCCAGTGTTACAAGGAGCAGTATCCACTGTGTTAGGAGTAGTTGTCCTGGCTGCAGCAAAAACCTACATCTTCAGAACGTTTTTTAAGATCATGTTTCTTGTCATTTTGTTTGGAGCTCTTCATGGTCTTGTGTTTATTCCTGTATTTCTGACCGTTTTTGGATACTTTGGCAAATCACTCCACATTACTGAAACTAAAATGCTAGACCTTAGTTCTAGAAATGATAAAGGCCATTCATGACTAATTCAAATGTTAACGGTTATATATTTATTTTTTGTGGATTAAAATGCAGTGACTTCCAGAGAATGTAAGAAATTAGGGATGAGAAGGATAGAATAATTAATACAACAGAGAGGCAAAGGCTTAAGAAAAGCCAGGCATTAAGTAACAGAAGAAATGAAAGTGCACAGAATGGATTTACATTTTGTCATTTTTTGTGTGCTTGACTTTGTAACTTTAATGTTGTTAAACTTTTTATTGTGTGCGTGTTTGAATTGTTTACCAAATGTATTGAAACTGACATTATTATAAACACTAAAGATTGTCCCCGCATCATGGACTGTTGCAGTTCGGTCAGGAAATGTACACAGGAGGCAACAGCAACCACCAGTTTTGTGCATTTCCTGGCTATTTACCTTGATACTTTCACTCAGCACTGAGCCTGAAGGCAATTTCCCCCAGAGGCTCAAACCTTGAGGTTTTATAGTGAGGTGATCAACTCAGTACTGCCCCATACTTCAGTGGTTCATAAAAGTTTGGGAGACTTAGTCTGTGTAGGTTCCTGATGCAGAACAAGAAGCCCTTAGGGAAGACTAACTCACTCACACTTCTTTTTGTTGAAATGCACCTTTTCTTGCTGAGATTAAACAGGTTGTCACTTTAAGACAACTGTGTTTATTTTGTTGCCTGCAGTTTCCAAATGGATATATACTGTAGACTGATCTTGTGTGGCCACAGTGCCAAAGGGCATGCCATGGCATGGCTGAGCTGGGATTTCCTAGAAAGAATCACGCCTGATTGAGGTCAAAATGGAAAAGCAACCCAGGTTTAAGTCATTCAGTTCCAAAATTAGTCATAAATTCCATTGTGTCTGTCTGTAACAATCCAACTTTTGAGGCATCAGTGGAGCAGAAGAGCTTTCGCTGAATTATGAATTGATAATAAATGATGGTTCTGTCTGTAGGGACAGAACACTGGATTAAGAGCCAGTACATAATTTGTCACCAGTTTAATGAGCTACCTGTCAGAAATCTGCTGAGTAATGGCATATAACATTTATAATTTAGGAAAAAAGGGAATCCAGGAGGTATAAAACTGTACAGTCCAAAGCTGTGGAGCATTTCTTGTGAAAGCTACAGCTAGTGTGGCAAACCCTCTATTCTGTCTGGATTTGGGGCAGTTCCATAGGACTCCACCCAGACATCTGCTGCAAAAGTAGCACAGAGAGCTGCAGACAATCCAGGAGGCTTCAGGAATGCATTAAGACTGACTTCCTGAGTCAAGTAATTGGCGGCCCCACTAGGGGGGATGCAACACTGGACCTGTTGCTCACCAGCATGAGTGAACTGATGGGTGACATCAGGATTGGAAGCTGCCTGGGCTGTAGTGACCACGCTATGGTTGAGTTCATGAACCAGAGAGACATGAGAGAGGCAAACAGTAAAATTAGGAAGCTAAACTTCAGGAAAACTAACTTCCTGCTCTTCAGGGAGTTAGTCAACAAAACAAAAGGAAACTGTCCTTGTCGGTAAGGGTGTGGAGTAGAGCTGGCAGATCTTTTAGGAGGCTTTCTTCAGGACGCAAGAGCTCCCCAGGTGTAGCAAATAAGGAAGGGAAGGCAAGAGACCAGCATGGCTGAACTGGGACCAACTAGTCAAATTGAAGAGCAAGAAGGAAGTGCACAGGCAGCGGGAACAGGTACTCTGGGAAGAGTATGCAGAAGCTGCTAGACTGTGTAGGGATGGTGTCAGGAAAGACAAGGCCCAGCTTGAACTGAACTTTGGCTAGGGATGCCAAAAAGAACAAGAAAGCGTTCTACAGAGACCTACACAAGAAGTGGAAAGTCCAGGAGGGTGTACTCCCCCAATGGGAGTCAATGGCTCCATGTCTGTATAGATATCAGTGGCAAGTGGTGTTCCCCAGGGGTTGGTGCTGGGGATGATACCCTTTACGCTTCCTCAGTGACACTGACAGTGAGGTCAAGTGCACCTTCAGCAAGCTTGTGATGACACCAAGCTGTGGGACATGGTCAACACGCCAGAGGGATAGGATGCCTTCCAGAGGGACCTGCTCAAGCAGTGGGCCCAAGTGAACTTCATGTAGTTCAATAAATCCAGACGCAAGATCGTGCACCTGGGTTGAGGCAAGCCCCGTTACCAGTTAAAGCTGACGGATGAAAGGATTGAGCACAGCCCTGCCAAAAAGGACCTGGGGGTACCAGAGGATGGGAGGCTGCACGTGAGCCAGCAACGTGCCCTCACAGACCAGAAACCCAACTGTAACTTGGGCTGCACCAAAAGAAGCATGGCCAGCAAGTCAGGGAGACAACCCTGTCCCCTACTCTGCACTGGTGAGGCCTCACCTGGAGTACTGCATCAGGATGTGGAATCCTCAGTACAGAGGAGAGAGAGACCTGTTGGAGCATGTCCAGAGGAGGGTCACAAAAATTATCCCAGGGATGAAATAGCTCTCCTGTGAGGACAGACTGTGAGAGCTGGGGCTGTGCAGCCTGAAGAGAAGGTTCTGAGGTGACCTGAGAGCAGCCTTTCAGTATCTAAAGGGGGGATACAACAAAGAAGGGGACAGGCTCTTGAGCAGGGTCTGTGGTGACAGAAGGGGAAATGGTTTCAAGCTCAGTGAGGGCAGATTTAGGTTAGATATGTGAAAAAAAAGTCTTTTACAGAGATAGTGGTGAGGCACTGGAACAGGCTGCCCAGTGATGTGGTTGATGCCCTATACCTGGAGACTTTCAGGGTGAGGCTAGACAAGGGCCTGAACAACCTGATCTAGCTGTGGTGTCCCTGTTCATTGCAGGAGAGTTGAACTAGATGGTCCAGAGGTCCCTTCCAACTCTAAGGAGTCTATGGTTCCATGACTCAGTAGGGCAGAATGTTTCCTTTGTAATGCATCTGTTGATGAAGACAACAGATGTAAAGTCACATCACTCAAAAATTTACAACTTTTAGTACACCCTAGGTGTACTGATGGAAATTTTCAGAGCAGTGAATCATAAGTTGAAAATTCAGTAGCTGTAGATTAAAATCACTGTGATGGCTACATGACAAAGCTCAAGATAAGCCACCATCAGACAAGAAGACACTACGCCAGCATTTACTTGATACTGGGTAAGTCTGGAATCAAAATATTTATCAGAGATCACAGGCAAGTTTCTGTCCAAAGAAACTTGGAGGCTTAACTGAGCAACCAGAAAAAGGAAACTAGAACAAACCCCAAACACATTCTCAGAATGCTTTGATTCTGTGCTTTTCCTCTGAAATTGGAAAATAAAAATACCAGTGTTGAGCTGGAGCTTGGCTTTGAATACTATTTTGTTAGCTACTCGAATAGAGAAGGCTCTGAGGAGACCTTACAGCAGCCTTCCAGTAGCAAAAGGGGGCTGAAAGGAAAGACAGGGAGAGCAGTAACAGGACAAGGGGGAATAGTTTTAATGTAAATCCTCTTTAATTTAAATTATTCAGAAGAAATTCTTCCCCCCGAGGATGGTGAACAAGGCACAGGAACAGGCTGCCCAGAGAAGCTGTGGATGCCCCTTCTCAGGAGGTGTTCAAGTCCAGGCCGGACACAATCCCGAACAGCCTGATTTAGTGGGAGGTGCCCCTGCCCCCAGCAGAGAGGTTGGAGCTAGATATCTTTAAGGTCCCCTTCAAATCCAAGTCTCCCTTTGATTCCATGCAAGTTTGGTTGAAAGCACATACATGAGCCTTGAGGAAAAGTAAGGCTTCAACAGCACAGCTGCTGTTAGGTGGCCAGAGGACAAAGATACCTTTTACACCTGAAAGAAACTGCACTTGGCTCTTTTTTGCATACACCAAGAGGTGTCCAAAAGAAAGTGTTAGACCTCAGGACTTACCCCACAAAATAAATCATTCTGTAGAGATTTTTTACTTCTCAAATAAAAATGTTAAAAACAAAAGCAGAAAAACAGATTTGCATTATTTATCTGGAAACATTTCTGTCCAAGTACCATTACTGAAGCAGAATCTGAACAGCAGCTCTGAATTACTAGGGACAACATTCCCTAGGAATATAATCAGTATACAATTTTTCCATAACTACTACATTTATTTACAAGTTAAAATGTCTTAATATATTCCATTTACATAATAGGAACACTGTATTACACCGTGTAGCAGTTTACAGTGATAAGGAAAAGGAAAAGCCAATGTCCATAATTAAATTGAACCTTTATTATTCCAAAAACAGATGCAAATATGCAGTATGTTTCTGTTTCATTGGCATATTTCTAAAATACATGTACACCTGTAACTAGTCAGTCTAGACATTTGATATATTATTTTTAAACATTTTCAAGTTCACCCACACTGGGATGTCACTATAACAGCTGACAATGGAAAAATAAGCAAATAGAAAGTTATCCTAGTTTCAGAAGAAGAAAAAGAATGCATGTGATCTTACTGAAAAAAACAAACAAAAAAAAAAAACCAACAGGTATTACACTCAGAAAAATCTAAAGCAAGTTAATTCTAGTTTTAAATGTGGTTATCAGTTGTCATTCACATTTATTGGCACCACCCCAACTATCTTCATCTCCAACCATGTTAAACCTTCAGCATTAACACAACAATAAAGGCCTTCTCTGCAACAGAATTTTACAATCCAGCAGTCTACCATTAATTGTGCAGAAGATCGCAATAAAACTGTGTTATTCCTAAAAACCAGTTCCATGAGATCAGCAGAATACAGGCATGTGGCTGTTAGCAATCACTGCTACTTGGCTGGAAACTGATTTTTCTTAAGAGCCCAGAATTTCCAGAAGCTTCTGTAAAAGTTCGAGGAAGAGGAGGGGTAAAAAAAAAAAAAAAAAAAAAAACAAACCATAAGACCCACAACAAAAACCAGCTTCCCAAGTTGTACTGAACAGGACTGGGAATGTTATCTGAAACACATGCTTCCAACATTGTCTGAACTACTTTTTAGTGAGCAACATTGTCCTCTTCAAAGAAATTCTTTGTTGGATTATCAAAGGCCTATACACAGTATTAGCATAAACTAATTATGTAGAATCTCCAGCAGTATAAAAGCACTTATAAATCACATCCATCTACTGCAGTAACAAAAAAAATAATCAGGAGTCTTGTCAGGCAGCACATGAGGTCACACAGGTATTTCTCTTATCCCTTCCATGGTTCTGCCCAAAACATGGTCCAAAGAGGTTTAGACACGTTTAGGCTGTTACTGCTGCTTGCATTAAAACTCACCTCCCAGTTCTGTGTGTATTTTAACTCCAAGAACACACAGAAGACAAATCATTAATATTTTTAACATGGAGCTCTCACAATTCTCTTTAGAAATGCACTTTGTAGCTGCTTCATTTATACATGTGGTTGTTGCATTTTCAAGTAAGTCTTCTTTAAAAGTGACCTCAATCAGTATGAGCATCAGTTAGACTACATACTATTTTACATGTCAATCTGTCACTACCCATAAAAAACTCTACAGCATATATTATGGGATATCACTTCAATCACACATGTAGCGCTGCATGACTCAGGAAGCGATGCCAAAACACACCAGTACATCCACACATTTTTCTTCTCAGCATCAACATGACTAAGCCAGACACTGAATTCAACCCTGAGATTTATCTTTCTGAATAACTTCTTGTGGGAAGAGCAGAAGATGAAGAACCTGTTTTATTCTTGTCTCTTTTTCCAATGAGACACAACAGACAAATAACAGAAGCTCACAAGAAACAGAATTAACCTTAACATGTCACTAATGCCATACGACACATCAGAAAGGGAAAAAAAGCTATGCTGCGTAGACTACTGCACTGCTAGATGTACATTCTTCTGATTATCAGTTACTGTGTCACAGAAGTTATCATCTTACTTCCAGCTTTTTTCCCTCTAGAACAATTTGGATTTCTTTGGCATCCAAAGTCTCGTATTTCAATAGAGCTTCTGCTAAATTCTTGTGTTCTTTTGCATGAGTCTTCAAGATGTTCTTTGCTCGCTCATATGAGTCCTAATATTGAACAAAAAAAAGTAGTAGGAATTTCTAAGACTTCTGAACAAAAGTAAAAGCAAGATTTTGTTTTTAAAATTGTTTCTGGGTAAATGCAGCTCAAAGCTTTATGCCACCTCTGCATTTTGCAGAAGTACAACTGAAAACAAAGTCCACAGACAAGCCCGAGTATTTTAAATATGACTTAGGAAAGATTCACTACATCTGTAAAGTTGCTTATTAAATATTTGATTTTAAACTATGGACGGTGTTGCAGCATTTAAAGAACATTCCTCAAAGCGTAAAGTTCTCAGGACATTATTGAGCTCTCAAAGTATTATGCACATCTAGAAAGCTGAATGCTACCCAACAAGTTACCAGTTGCTGCAAGTAGAAGCATCAGCACTGTCAGTTTCAATCTCAACTTTCAGTTCTACACCAATAGCTCGTTAGTGCACCAAGTCAGTTCAGAAACACTTCAGCAGTAGTTTTAAGGGTTTCAATATTACTGGATATAAATAATTCTCATGCCCTATGGGCATGATGAAAACTAATTCATAATAACAGAACAGATCCGGAATTTTAGCAATAATCAACTGTTACATGCTTCCCTAAGCATCTGATTCTGATCCCCGTGAGGAACAGAACACCTGACCAAGGGACTCTGACCTCATCCAGTAGAGCTGTTTCTGTGTTTCTACACAAAATGAGTTAGCTGCAAGTTATGAAAGGTGGGAGTAACACACAGCTATCATCTCTGCTCTATAACACTTCACAGCACTACTTTTTTCCTATGAATTAAATATACAATATACAAACTCTGATGTAATGCAAGAGAAAGTGTTAAGGAACAATAAAACCCAACACCATCAATTTGTTATCCATTGCTTGCAAAGGAAAATTTACAAAATGTTTTGACATGCAGAGATTCAAAGCAGTTGTTATGCCAAATATCACGGAATACTTGCAACAGCCTACGTATTTTCACTGGTATACATTACAAAACTGAATAACAAAGTGAACTGATGCTCAACTCATCTCAAGAGAAGTGTAGTAGAGCAAAAGGAAGGCTCTTACCCGTAGAAGTGTTCTTACTTCTTGTTCAATTGCAGACTGAGTTTCAGGGCTAACTTTACCCGTGTCAGTATAGGTCATAACACCAAGCTAAACAAACAAACAAGAAAATCTTTGTCTTACCACTGTTACATTACACTTGAAACACTCTGTAAAAGCTTAATCACCCACTGCGTCTCCATGCAAACAAATAAAATTGTTAACAAAACATTTACCAAAGAATTTCAAACAGAAGCAGCAAAACAAGAAGCCTATCCATGAGCTACAAAGACACTGCAAAGTTCTGCCTTCACAGGTCATAGCACAAAACCTGAAGCATTTCATTTAAAAGGAAAACAAAAACCTCAGACTAAGGGATAACAGTGCTGACAAAAGAAACTTCTGTACAAGTACACAAAAACTGCACATTGCCTTTACTCTGCCCAACACAGTAAGATTATCCTCAATTCCAAAATGTTTGGTTTCACTCCATTTTTCTTTTTCTTCCTGCAGACCTTGGTGACTTTGAGGTCATTTTGAGGAAATGGATCTTGCAAGTCAATTTTTAAACTGCCAAATACACAGCTTTTATAATTCAGTTTCCTATAGCAGGGCCAATTGTTAACCCTTCCTTTTTGGCAGAACTATTTTGCCTCTCATCACTGACAGCCAGTTACAAAACATTCCTGTGTAGCATACAAATATTTAAGCACTGACAATACACTACCTTCTCACTCATTCCAAATCTAGTCACCATCAGTTTTGCAATTTTAGTAGCGTTGTCAAAATCACTGGAAGCACCTAGATAGTAAACAAATTTAAATTAATTACTGAAACCAAGTTAAACATGCCTGTCCATGAACTCTGACCAGAAATTCTTCTAAATACTGATGACTTGACCTGTTGTGATGTGATCACTTCCAAATATGAGCTCTTCTGCCACTCTTCCTCCCATGCAGACATCCATCTGTGCAAGCAACTGGGATCTAGTTTCACTCCATCTGTCGTTTTCTGGGAGCAAAGACACCTGAAAGATCAAAAAAAAAAAAAAAATGCAGTCAGGTAACAGAAGAAATACTGAAATAATCTGAAATGTATTCTTGTTTAGACCCAAAGAGTATGCAAGAGTTTATATGCAATTATGGAAGTGCTCTGGGCCCCTTTCTAGGCTCTGGCTTCATCAGGTCTGCTTGGTCTACTAACTGAAATAGCTTCCTTTAAGCCCTGAGCACCAAAAAAAGTTCTCTAACTTAACACCCGAAGCTTACAAGTGGGACCAGAAACAGAACAATCTATTGTATCAATTTCTCCTATTTTTCTACATTTGGACTGTGCACAAATCAACTTCCTGGAGGATTCAGACCAATAACTTCATTTATCTGAACACGTTAACTTACATAAAAGTTCCACAGAAACCAACTGACTGGAACTACACATTTTCTTTTCTGCCAGTAGCTACCACGCACTTAAATAAAAATCTATGCTAGAAACAAGGTAATCAACTAATTACGTTTAGAAAAAGTCGCTCTAAAAAAACAACTGGATAAAGTATGTTTGTATTAAAAGTACAGTTGAACAATTTTGCTACTCTCCAATCCTTTGGACATTCTTCCAAGTGCCACACTTGGGTGCTACTTTAACTGCAGCAGAATCAAATCATTACATCAGCACACTGAATTTCTGAATGAGGAATGGTCTCACACAAGAGACAATCAGCTTTCCAAGAGACAGCTCAAACAGAAAACCTCTATATATTTCAATATGCATTCAGCACAAGGACAACAAATTGCAGTGTTGGCAAAATCCTCAACAACGTTTAGCAGTAAACCAACAAAAAAATCCTAAGAATACTGACATGCCCCAGGGTTGTTCCTCGTGTCATGATCGTAGCCTTGTTGATCGGCATTGCATCCTTCGTATAGTACGCAATGATAGCATGCCCAGACTCATGGTAAGCAGTGATGGTTTTGTTTTTTTCATCAATTTCTACACTTCTGCGTTCAGGTCCTTAAAAGGAAGAAACATCAAGTAAACTTGCCTGTACAGCTGACCACCATGATACACATGGATTACACATACTCAAGAGTACAAAGCAGCAGCTGAACAAGATATAAGCGTAACTGAAATCCTACTTGTAAACACTTTGCGTTCAATGAGCATTAGTGTCCAAAATTGACCTATCAGTACTTCACAGCCAAGCTGCTTCTGAAGGAACAGACTAAAATGAACCTGATGAAACTGCACTTCCTCTCTCACATTTGATAGAATAGATTTTAAGTCTATTTGTTACAGGTGTTTGTGCTGTGTTTCCGTATGATGGTCAGTTGAACAGGACTTCTGTGTTTCTAGTCACCCATTCCCCTCCACATATTCCCAAATGGATGGGTAGGAAGGAAACTAAACCCATGTCTTCCTCTGGGTTCAAATATAAAACACACCATTTCTGATAGAGTATCGAGTCTTAAAGAATGAAACTAGTATAGAAAACAACATAATTACTCTCCAGCCTCAAATTCTATCCAGAATTAACAAAATAGACTTGTTTAAAAACCAATGAAAACCTCTCTTCTTCTATAAGACGCATAAATCACACACACATGCAAAAAAAATGGTGTTTTAACATATACGTGTGTTATGTACATTATATCCTACCCATCAGAATTTTGTCCTTGGAGAATTCTAATTCCTTCATGGTTACCATATCTTTCCCATCAACAGCTGCCTTTAAGGCAGCTTGATTTACAAGGTTCTCAAGCTCTGCTCCAGAAAAACCAACTGTGCCTCGTGCAATTATCTCTGGATCAACAGCTGTGCAGAAAGAAAGAAAGTCATTAGCTCCTGAAAAATCTTTACCATGAACAGATATCAAGAAATGACTGAATTGAGGGCAAGAATCACATTCTGTTAAAAATCTGGCATTCAACAGAAGTGTTCAAGCTTTAGAAAAAATGAATGCTAACACTTAAAGATGCTATGACCTGTTCAGGGGTGGTAAGAAACACGGCCTCAGAACGCTGTCTTAACACTACGTATCGGACTGTTGTGTTTTATTGTGTTTTTTATTTTTGGTACAAGGTCAAGATATTGCTGCTGTTGCCACAAAGGACTGAGACATCAATGGACTGGTTGAGAATAAACAGTTGCATCAAAAGATACTGTAGTAATGTATTTACTTACACTGGTCATACTTGATTTTATTAAGATACCATTTCAGAATCTCTGTACGACCTCTTACATCAGGCTTGGGAACAGTGACTTGCATGTCAAAGCGACCAGGACGAATTAAAGCACTAAGGGGAAAAAGATGACTTAATACACTGACTCAAAAACACTGCTGTAAACTGGTAAGAGAGACGAGGAAGACAAATGTACCTTATCTTTCTAAAGACATCCACATTACCCACATCTGGTTCCTTATTTGTGGAACATTACCATCCAATTTTAAAAGGTTTTGTATTTGTAAATACAGTAAGATACTGTTGTTAACTACTACTAAAACACACTGCAAACAAGGAACATTGCCAGTCAAATTTGAAAGATCATCTTGCAGAAAACAGAAAAACAGAAATTTTAGTTATTTAGAAGCAGGTGACATAGTTCTTGATATTTAACTCAACCACCTGTCGAGTGCCAAGAACTATGCAATTTACAAACCTCTTTAGCTGAAAATACCTCCAACTAAAACTCTGTAATAATTGAAAATCACAAAGCAAGCTTTAGTTGTGGCTTTTTTAAAATACACATGCCATGGAAGTGATCAGCGTGTTATACTCACTTATCTAATGCTTCAGGGAAATTTGTTGCACCAATAATAACAACACCTTCATTAGGTTTAAAGCTGTATTAAAAAAAAAAAAAGCAATAACTCATTATTATACAGAATACACAATTGTTTTTTTTAAATGGCTTCTATTTCTTACTAGGGATGATTTCAACTGACCAGTCAACAATGGCCTATCTCACCCCACATTCAACCCACTAATGACCATGTTTAACTGTATGCAGTTTAACCCAGGAACTGGTTAAAAAGCATGTCCTGAACTCAGAGTTGAGTTCTGATGAGAAATTATTTGAAGTAACTGCTGATGTTATACTCCTGTACCTTAGAAGCTTCTGTGTTACTTAAGGCCATTAATGATGACTTTCTACTACTGCCAACAGTAACACAAGCACTTCCACAGAATCATATAAATTTATACCCTTAAAAGTATTTTTAAATGTTATGAAAAAATCAAAGCTGTCAAGGAAGAAAAAGCCACCCAAATATACAAAATACTAGTCAACACCTTCTATGCCCTCAGAATCCAGATATTTACCCATCCATTTCAGCAAGAAGTTGATTAATGGTCTGCCTTGAATACGGATGCATTGGAGATTCAATCCTCTTTCCACCAACAGAGTCCAACTCATCAATAAATATCACACAGGGCGCATTTGCTTTTGCTTCCCCTGACAGAAGAAAAACAGCTGAAGGACACTTCAACCACACAAGCTAACAGAAAGGATACAAAGTAATTCAGGATTCTCCTATTTCATCACCAAAACTGTTTCAATTTTAGTCTCCATTTCAAAAAACGTAATTAATTCTCAAAGCAACACAGAGAAGTTCTTCATCTCTATAGCAGCTCCTATATTCTTAAGCTACAAAAAAAATTAAGCACAGTAGATTAAGAACGTCATCCTATCTTCTACCAGCTCCATAGAACAGTTTATTTCACAGGCTTAGGTAGAAAGCATTAACCTATTAAGTAAAACTAATGTCATTTTTATAGAGCCTGCCTGTTATTTAAATGGTGAAAGGCACCACCCTCAACCTTACAGGTAATGAAAACAAAATAAAATACTGTCATAAAGTTTAAGATAAGACTTACACTTACACAGGATGCAGTTCACCTCATCCAGCTAGTCATACATGAAATGTCAATGTTAAGCTGATCTGTACCTACCTAAACTTCTGTAACCAACAGAAAGAAAGGCTCATTTTGTTCCCCTTCCAAACAAAGAAAGTGATGTTTATTCTACAAATGCAAATCACCTTCTACAGTGATGACACATGGCACTATCAATCTTAAGTTTTAAGAGAAATTCATTCCTCCCCAACACCCTGTGTAATATTTATTTGCATAGTTTGCACAAGAGAGGCTTTCTTCCACTATCAACTTAAAGAAATAACTAAGAGTTTCATTATAAAGTCCTTTATTCTGGGTCCACTGAAGGGAGCAAGATTTACATTTAAAGTAATTAAATTACAAATTAAAATATTATTTTTAGTTTATAGAACAATGAATCTCTCATTAAAGAAATTCTATTCTCATTGGGATTGTTGTACCATCAGTTATAATTTTGCTACAATTTCATTTTGGCCACAAAGCATTTACAGCTTGTTGCTGCTCATGGAAATCTAAGAGACACACTTAAGGCTTTATTTGTTATCCTGATATGGTGCTATTTTCAAGTAACCAAAACTGTACCTTATCAAATCTCGTATTTTCATTACCTGTGAACTACACTGAACACGCAGTCTTGTACTTTGGAAGATTTCATAAACACAAATGCTCAACTTACTGAATAGGCTTCGGATGCGACTCGCTCCCACACCAACGAACATCTCATCGAACTCTGACCCAGAAGCATAATAAAACGGCACATCAGCTTCACCAGCTACAGCTCGGGCAAGAAGAGTTTTGCCAGTACCAGGTGGTCCTACCAACAGAATGCCTGAAAGAAAAGAAAACATAAAAGAAAAACAAACAACAACAAATCCATACAGTCTTATTATACAGCTGTGCCTTCCATGCATTAAAGGAATCCACATTTGCCTTCAAAAAGCTGTTAATAACCTATTTCAGATACTGCTCATTTCTTGCAGTATGAAGGTGTATGGGAACTGCTGAATCATGGCCTGAACCACTGACTGATCACCTGAGGCAAGCACTGAGTCAGCTGCAGGAGCACAGGTGAAGGCAATGTACCTGTGTGATTGGAAGGGGTGGAGTCTGGCTCCACCTCTCCCAGATCCCATTTAAGGGCTGACCACCAGTGGGGAAGGATTTCTTGTTGGAGATCCCTCCTCTCTGGATTTATTGGTGAGCCTCTCTTTATTTACCTGCTGTCTGTTTACCATCCAGATAAGCCAAGCAAAATATACATCCATTTCATAATTTTCTGCAAATACTATTCTTTTGGGATATTCACCGTACAGAAGGGACTGATTTTAAAATATCTGGAGTCTGATCCACATTTAAACAACTACAGAAACGTTTGTAAGGCTATCAAATGAAAGCTTAAACAAGATGCATTCCATTAAGTTACTGCAGAGTTCAGCAGCTGAAATCCTAACAGCTTCTTCATACTGGATGCTTAACAAGATGACACAAAAACTAACGAAAATATAAGAAAAGGTTTGGTCTATTAACAGAGGGAGAAAAGGAAAGAGTTAATTCTGTGCGCAACCTGACACGGGACTGTGTATCATGGTAGCGTGGCTCATTAGATTGCAAAGCATATGACAAAAATTAATGATGGAGAATCATCTGTATCTCTGTAAAATACTCAAAGGTTATCAGTAAGATAATGTGACAGATACCTCCTCCCTTAACACCAGTATCAATTTTTAAAGATATAATACATATTTCATTTCAGAGTGAACAGAATTTTTTTCCTTTTTTCAATAAACAGCCTCACAACTGCTCTAGATTTGTGTCTGCTCTAAAATAAGATGATTGTGCCTTTTCTCTAAGTGTGGTTTTTAAATAACTCCAACTAGCTGATATTAAAAGCAGCCTTGTAACACAAAGAACTCCTGCACATTAAGTGAGAAACTGCAGAAGACATGGGAAGCTTTTTTTAACGTAGGGCAGATCCCTTCACCTCAGATTCTTTTCTGAAGATTAATTAAATTAAACAATTTCAGAGACATTTTCTAAATTCTCTTGGGTAAGCAATTAAATGAAATTCATGTTACATGCACACTTCTCAAACAAGAAAAGGTACAAAAGAAGAAAAAAATTTGGTCAGAGAAAGCCACTAACTTCAGAAAAAATACATCTTCATGGGGACATTTAAAAGATGGAAATAAAGGAGATCTAGAAAACCTTCGGGCTACGTAATGCCTTTTTGAGTAAGACTTAAATACCAATTATACCTAAATTATTAATAAGTATTTTTTAAATACTATGTATATTCAGTGATGAAGCACCTCATTTTGGAGTACTCTTTATTAAAGAAGTTTTCACAACACTCTTTGGAGATTCATTTGTTCCTCAAACATTTTAAATAAGAAAATCCACTATGAATGCCTAACATTGTTTTACTATTTATCTCAAATATAAATTAAATGGAACAGTGGTATACAGCACCATTCTTGTCATGCACCTTTCTGACTTCAAAACCAAAGGAAAAAGTATTCAGAGATTAGTCTGTGATTCAGTCATTCAGCATGGAACAAAGCTACAAAAGGTGGCCATGGCTACATACAGTTCTCACTTTTGTGAGCAATGATTCTTACCTTTTGGAAGTTTACCTCCGAGTACAGTGAATTTATGTGGGTTTTTCAGGAATTCTACAACTTCCTGCAATTCCTGTTTAGCTTCTTCAACCTACACATTAGAAGTGTGTCACAAAAAGTCAATAAGAATTCATAAAAAACTTCATCTTTTTTGTAGATAAACTTTGTAGTACAAACTTAGGTAAGTATATTTGAGCTGAAATAAAAGGAGATAAGAGTATCACAAAATTTTAGTGCTGACACCAAGCCTATTTCCTAGAACGGTTTACATGAATCAGTAACACTGAAGTGAACAAAACTAAAGGATAACCAAACAGTTCAGGACCAGATCTGACCAACAATACAAATACAGAATCACAAACTCTGTGTCTGCACAACTTGATCAGTTAAAAATATCATGCTGTTCAGCTAAGGGGAAGGTCCTCATTTTGCAACAGCTAAATAACAGATGAAAAGCAAAAATAGTATAGTTATTCCACCAACAGCATCAGGCCCACTTGTTTCTGGGAATCTCCCTATCCCCAAAAATATGTGAAAATGCAATTATCTTGTCTTCCAAATATAAAAAGAAATGTGCAACATCAAAGAAAACTACAGATAATAACTTGAAGTCAGCATGCAGTTCTGCTTAGATTCAAATG
Organism: Odontophorus gujanensis; assembly: GCA_013399175.1. NCBI lineage: Eukaryota > Metazoa > Chordata > Aves > Galliformes > Odontophoridae > Odontophorus > Odontophorus gujanensis. The sequence continues at coordinate 282,680 of VXAB01004737.1, read as the reverse complement.
CATTGAGAAAGTTTTGGAGAAGGGGAAGGAGAAAAGCAATGAAGTCAGTTACTGAAGAATGCACTGCTCCAAAGCTTCACAAAAATGGGAACTATAATTCTAGCATTAATATTTTCTGTTCATTTCCATTTTAATATCTTAGGCTTATCCAAATATGAAAAAGATTTGTTTCTTTTAAAACAGTTCACAAGAAGAAGTTCCTTTAACATAGTAAGACATTGCTCAGGCTCACAGCGATTACTCAAAGAATTAACAAGTCTTTTTTAATTTACTTTTGAGTTCGCATTTTTGAACTTACCCCTTTTACATGTTCAAAGGTAACATTTTTCAGCTGGATTGGATCAACCGCTGCATCAAAGATGCTTGATGTTCTAAAGCGCATTCATAGCGAATAGCAGAAAAGGAAAGAAAACTGTCACAAAATTGCTTTGTTCCAAGAACATACCCTGCACTCAAATCCACACAGTGTTAAACCATTACCCTTACACACAGCCTTTTTAAAAGTGCACAGCAAGAATTTAAAAAAACATTAAAAAAATTTAAAATATTTTCAATTGATTCAGAGGTAAGCTTTTTTAGGTACAGAAAAGTCTGCATCCAAAAACAGACACACAGAAACAGAAGTTCTCTCTAAACATTACAAAACTTTCTCCAGACCAAATCATAGCTCAGCATTTCCACCTCTATGGATGGTTGGATGGGATGATCTTGTAGGTCTTTTCCAACCTCAGTGATTCTATGATGATGAAACTCTCCATATACATAAGCTCAGCCTTTCATCATTCTGCTAATTCCAACAGATTTCTAGTGATAGCAATTAGCCATGCAAGTACTTTGTCACTGTAAATTAGGTTTGCTGACTACAAACTGAAGTTTAAAAACTGAATCCTATTTCCTACTGCTGGGACCTAGATATGACATCATTCACTTTCACAGACTACTGATCTATGGACAGACTACCTCAATGTTAGTTTCTGTGCAACTGTTTCAACAAAATAATCAGAAAAAAATTACTTGTTCTTCAAAAACATTCTGTAGCATTATTGTTCAAAAGACTGTAGCCAAAAGTAGTATGTCTTTCACTAGTACATTGAATGCTATCCTAAAAAAAATCATATGAAAATACATTTAATTTGAGCTAAACATGATGGAAGGAATGAAGAAAGTAAAAAGGTTTAAAAAAAAAAAAAGGTAACTAACCAGCATCTGAAAAGGAGCCTTTCCCAGGTAAAAATGAGGAATATATTGCAAGATAAAAACATAGAACAAAGAGAAAGAAGGAAAGCAAACGGGATCTTCTTAAAGAATCTGTAAAAGAAAGCAAAAAAATTAAACAGGCTAAAATAAACTTCTTTCTGAATGCAAAGACAAAAATACACCAACTGGAACAACTTACCAAGCGTTTTCTGCAGGAATACCTGTGCTTTTAAAAAGCCTTCTGCAAAACCAGTTTTAAAAGCATCCTGGTGTGCTTCTGGGATGTTTTTTGTTTTCATTAGCGCATCCAAGTTCTCAACATCAATTCTTCTCTTTCTCAGAAGAAAGCCCTACAACATATTCCACAAGAATGTTAGTCTATGCTAAGTTCCATGCAGTCAACTTCTTTGGCACCACGGGTGAGGGGAAGGGAAAAATATAAGCTTAAAATTCAGGTGCTGTGGAGTAGACAATATACAGCAGTCGGTTAAGTGTGAGATTACAAAAGGTACAAGCAAGAGTCATCTTGATTTTTGCTCTGAACAAATCAGGCTCAGAATCCCAACAGACAACTGAGCCAAGAGAGCTTTGCACACAGCTGGCTTTACACACTCGATTCAGTGAAAGTTATTAGCTTTGGCCTTTTCCTTCATTAATGCCACTTACTATTCCCAAATGTGAAATAGCTTCCAAGTACAGTTTTGACAGAACTGATCAGTTATGCATCTTACACCCTCACAAATTAAAGACCACCCATGGAGCTAACTGGTGTATTTTCATCCATAGTAAATCTAGTCCACATATGAAATAAAGCGCACATGCCTAAACAAAATGGAAAGTTCATAGCTAATTGACACACAAAATAAGAACAAATGTTATAATTAGCACCAGTTAGAAGCAAAGAGTATCAAAGTCACATTTGTCTTGGTAAGTGCCTGGCTACCCTGAGCCTAGAGAGTTCTCTACTGAATTAAGAATAGACAAGTTTTTAAACCCACAAAAATCATCAAGTTTAAAGTTTTTGCATCTTAGAAAAGAGAATTACCACAAATAAGTCTATTCTCAAAGCATCAATAACACACTGAATTGTTTATAAAAAGAAAAAGGTTTTACGCTAACTAGCTGTATTTCTGTTTAAATACTTAATTGACTCCAAACTACTTTAAACAAAACAGAACTCTTTTTTTTCCAAAACTTAAGATCAGTTTTTAGACTTGAAATTATCTCCCTAAAGATTTAAATAATCTCCAGTCATAATATATTGAACAAGCCTGTGTGTTAATAAGAAAAAAAAAGCAAATCTAAATCCTGAACTAAATGGCAACATACTAATGTAAAAAAACAAAAAATCTTAGAGCGCTCTTGGTAAATTGCAAAGATTTATTCAAGAAAAAGAGATTGTTTGAATAAGCTCAATACAACTTCCTAAAACTGATTGCATTTACCTTCAAAAGCGAAGGAAATGAACTCTTTGTTTCGGTGAGTTGTTCAGTGGTTGACTGCAAACGTCTTGATCTTGACCTCAAAGTCTTAAAGCTCCGGGACTGTATGTAAACTTTGTTTTTAAAAAATAAATAAATGAAAGTAATTATCATAAATGGAAAGTTTAGAACTATCCCTTACTACCACATTACAATTAAAAGCATAAGAAATTTCAATTTATTAAATGAAAAAGCAAAGTTGTCTGAAGGTACTTTTGGATCTATTAGGAATAAGCAATATAAATACATAATTAAAATGTTTTAAGTGCATTGTTAGGCAACCCTGATCAACAGCTGTAATCCAAACTTTCAATTTCAAGAACGCTATGTCACGTTTTACAATATATTTTTTCCGTAACAATTTTTAAAGACAATTGGTTGGCCCTATCGTCATCTCTGAGAGCAGAAGAGACAAACATTAATTAAATCCAGGCGTGCTGACAAATATTCCACATTTGAAAGCTGATCCAGAAGGACAGGAATGAAGATTCACGCTCTAAGACACACTTTGTTCAGAGCTCAGCTAAATGCTGCCCTGAAGAGATCCTGAATTACTTTGATGCGTTATTAACGTAGAAAATGACAAAAGAAATTAGACAGTTTAAACACAAGGAGTTTATGACACTACAGGTCTTCTTTTATCACAACAGAAACCTTGTGGTGGAGATCTTAATCACATAAATTACAAAAGCCAGGAATGTTAAACTTCTTTCACTACTGCATTCTAAAATAACCAACAGCAGTCCAAAGGTTAGTTGTTAAGTGGGACTTCTATGTCACAGAACAGTACCATGGAAAAGGGACTTCTGCAGTTCATGCAGGCCAAACTCTGTTCAAAACAAAGGGCAAACTTCAACATCAGATCAGGTAGGTCAGAACACAACCTCTCCAGAAAAATTGTTCCAGAACTTCTTCGTTCTCACCGGGAAAACTCCCCAGCACAAATTTCCTTTGTTTTTACTTGCAGCTGCTGCCTCTCCTTCAAGGTGTACAAAAGAAGGGTAACCAATATGGCTCCACCAGCAACTAGATCACATCTTGCTGTCTCTTCTGCTAACTTTAAAACCTCAGAGTCTTCAGTTTCCACCCTACTTTAAACACACTGCCCTCTGCACTCTCCCAGTGTTGGGCTGTCTCTACTTTGTCAGCACCTCTCTTGTACCTGAGGGACACAACCCAGATACAGTATCCAGACACAGCCTCAAAGATCTGAACAGATGTCAATATTTGAACTCACTGAGCTACTGATTATGTTCTTGCTAAATCAGCCCTGCTATTACTCATCATGTATCCAGGAGTAGTTTAAACAAATAATGAGATCTTAGAAAGATAATACAGATGAATACAGATGCAACAGATTTATTGATTCAAAATAAATCTTCTGTTGTCTTCTAGAATATTATCCACAAATACTAACAACTTTGAACAATATTCTCTTGTTACAGCACATTTACTAACTTAATTCCAGAAACATACTGCTCATACCCAAGAACAGCCTCAAAATTACTGTGCTAGTATCAATTTAAAGGCTTTTCCTGGAAGTTCACCAATATTTCCTGCAGGACCCCTATTTAAAATAAAAGACCTTCTCAAAATGAAAGCATATTATGAAAACTAGAAGCAAAGAGAGGTTTACTGTTTCATACCTGGCCAACACCTGAGCTCAGAACAGAAATGCTGGAGGGGATGAGGATGCCGTCTGTACAAACATGATGAGCGTAAAGCACTAAAGACGTCCACAAAACCTGTAGAAATTGATATAACAGAATGTAAACATCTTAAATGGTAATTACACATTACTTCTCACACAGGTTGGTTTTTCCCCTCCTTAAACATGAATTCAACGTTATTATTGCCCCCTGTTCTTACTTCCATCTATACAGTTGACAATCGAGATGTTGCTTACGTGCTTCTTTCCCCTAACACATTATTGAACATCTTTATAATACCTTTACTTCCTGTATGCAAGGTCAATCTCAACAAAATACATTTAAGGAAACAGTCTTGCTTTGTTGTTTTTCCCCCCCAGCAACAAAACACCCTACGTGTCTTGTTAACAGTTTGTTACCCTGAACTTTATTTAGTCCCCATGTAACATTGCTTCAAACAAAAATGGAACAGCCTTATGAAAACTGGAGATTTTCACAAGTGTGTTACACTAGCAGATGAGCAAAATCTATTTTATTTGGTGAAACAAAGCAGTGATTTCATTTATAGCTCAGTCTCGTCATTAAGACAACATGTACTCATGCTATAGCTGAGTTCAGACAAGTTTAACAATCACCAGCTTCAAACATGAGCTCAAAATTGGATACAGATTTCTAAGCAATAAAAAAAACAACCACAATTCAGTAAGCACCACCCTAGGGACAATCTGCATACAATAAACAAGCCATCAGCACTCTACTCATTAAAAATTGTATTAGACATTTTTAAACTATGAGTTCCACAACACAAGAAATTAAACTGGAGAAGAACAGTGCTCACTTTCATAATTTAACTCCATCCATTCTCATCAGTACTTTACAACATACCGTGTTTATTTTCAAAGAACGACTCAGCAGAGATGTACGACGTATGCCACTGCGATGAGACTTTGTTATCTGTATGGTACCCAGGAAGCAACCTGTTCATGAGCTCTTTGTACTGATTAGGTTTCAAATCAGACAATCCCAGATCTCTGAAATTAAGTACAGGCTGGAGAAAAAAAAAAGTCCACAATTTAGTCAATATTATTAATAATTTGGACTTGGAATTAACTTACCTATGTAAGTTCAGACAGACAAAAAAAAGAGATGAGAAATAAATGAAAGAAAAAGACACCATTAAAGAATATTTGCTGCTATGAATACAAAGCAGCTTTTCCATATGCACACACTGACATTTTCATTATCAGGGTACACATATTAGAAGTAAATTTTCTTCTCAATTCAGTCATCTATTTTAATACCTTTCACGATAGGAAGGTCCTGAGAGGACAAGGGGAAATGGTTTCAAACTAAAAGAGGAGAGACTTACATTGAATACAAAGAAAAAAAACTGTAAAAATAAGGGTGGTGAGGCACTGGTGCAGGTTGCCCAGAGCAGTGGTAGATGCCCTGGCCCTGGAGACAGTCAAGGTCAGGCTGAATCAGGCTCTGAGCACCTTAGCTAGTGTGGGTATCTCTGCTCATTCACTGCAGGGAAGCTGGAACTTTTAAGGGTTTGTTCCAACTCAAGCATTTCTATGACTGGTGCACACATTCTTTTTCAACTCTTCCTAATCTTCAAGACTGAAAGCAGAGGGTGTGAGGAGGATGATGTATTGCAATATCCACCTTTATACTTCATCCAAGTGAAAAATGGACAAAACCCCATGCTTTCTCTTATTTTTGGGGCCAGCCTTCTTACAGAAAAATTTGACAGAGCAAACTTAGCAGCTACACGAAGACTGGATATTTAGAAACTACACCTAGAGGAGCACAGGGACTAAGATACAGAATTTCTTACACATAAAATTAAAGATACTGTGAGAAACGCAAAAGGTGCATCCACTTGAGTTACTAAAGGAGTAACCTTGATTAAGTAACTTAAATCTTGCATCTTACAGATAAGTACTTTTTAAACATGCTCAACTATGACAACATGTTTTCCTATTGACTTCGACCCATTAAAATATATATTAGCCTATCAAGAGGCTATACACATAGACTCAACATTTTCTTAACTGAGAAGTAAATGTATGTCAAGCAAAATGTATTTGTACATAAATTTTGTTTTTATGGTTAGAACATTATAGGTTATATTTTCATTTTACTTAAACCATTTTAATGTAAGCTTTATGTTGTGTTTTTGAGATGAAAGCAGATTCTCAATAAGACATATATGAATAAAACATCAAAAGCTGAAGTCATTTTAAAAGAGTCTCCTGGATGTATCCACAGTATCGCTGCATACGAAGTTTATTTAAGCAGAAATAGATCCTCTTCATCTCAATAAGTTATTACTGAGGTACTAGCTGCATTTTTTTTCCTAATCAATGAAATACTGTATTTTTGTAGGACTAACAAAGCACTGACTTACTGAAGTTCTGTCAAAGAAGTTGCATTCTATCCATTCACATTCCCTTTACATCATTTTATAAAATTAGTCAAATATCCAATTAAGTTATAAGCAAATGACCCATTTTCCAAAGGTTTTTATTACCTCACTGTTCTGGGGATCATGTTCCGAGGAGATGTCCCTCTGGGCAGGCTGTACAGATGTTGTGCTCGCAGTAGTAGTGGAGGGTTTTGGTGAATTAAAGGCATTGATAAGGTGACTCAAAGGAATAGTAGCCTGATAAAGGAAAAAAAGTAATAATTTAAGCCAACTTTGTCAATTTAAGCTACATCTCCCTTCCAAACTATGGCTTGCAATAACTTATACATTGCCTTTTAATGGAGAATTGCATAACAAATCACATGTACTTAGTTTCAACACTACACTGTGAGTTGATAGCTCAAATTACAGAAATAATGAGAATTTAAGTATGTATGGCAAATTAGAAGTTCACAGAGTTTGGATGAGAAAAAAACAGCCACAGTTCCTGGTCCTTTTCAAATATAGCATGGATTCTAGGAAATAATCACTGCATTTTCAAATGCAGAAGGAAGTACAGGTTATCAACTTTTAGGCAATCCAAAGACTGCCCTCAATTTCCACCCAAAACAACATTTATTTACAGAAAAATAACAGCAGCTTCCTATGGACACTTGCTGAAATGGTAAGAAAACAAAGTTGCTATTACAATTATTACTTCCACCATGAATTTCAGGATTGTTTTTCCTACGAGTACTAAGTGCTGTTACAGCCTGGTAACAGAACAATATATTTGTTGCTATCTTTGACAAATACTCCAAAGTTTGTTATCCTATTTGCATAGATTCATAGATTCATAGATGCATTAGGTTGGAAAGGACCTACAAGATCATCTAGTCCAACCATCCTCCTATCACCATCCCTACCCACTAAACTACTAAATCAAATCCCTTAGCACCTCATCTAAACGCTTCTTGAACAGCGCTAGGGATGGTGCCTCAACCACCTCCCTAGGCAGGCCATTCCAGTGCCTGACCACTCTTTCAGAGAAAAAGTTTCTCCTCAAATCTAATCTAAATCTTCCTTGGCGCAACTTGTGGCCATTCCCTCTCGTCCTGTCACTAGTAATCTGGGAGAAGAGGCTGACCCCCTCCGCACCACAACCCCCCTTCAGGAAGTGGTAGAGTGCAATAAGGTCCCCTCTGAGCCTCCTTTTCTCCAGACTAAACAATCCCAGCTCCCTCAGCCGCTCCTCATAAGACTTGTGCTCCAGACCCCTCACCAGTTTTGTTGCCCTTCTCTGAACACGCTCCAGGGCCTCAATGTCTTTCTTGTAGTGAGGGGCCCAAAACTGAACACAGTACTCGAGGTGCGGCCGCACCAGAGCTGAGTACAGGGGGATGATCACCTCCCTGCTCCTGCTGGCTACACTATTTCTAATACAGGCCAGGATGCCGTTGGCCTTCTTGGCCACCTGGGCACACTGCCGGCTCATGTTAAGCCGAGCATCAACCAACACCCCCAGGTCCTTTTCCTGTATGCAGTCTTCAAGATGAAGATGAAATGAAATGATTGAAACTATATGTGATTTTCCCTTATAGGATCTAAGCCTCCATCCACAGAAAAGACCAGGAGCTTTTGGAGAGGGTTCAGAGGAGGGCCAAAGAAGCTCAGAGGGATGAAGACAGGCTGAAGGAGTTGAAGGGCTTGTTCAGCCTGGAAAAGAGAGGGCTGCCAGGAGACCTCATTGCGGCCTTTCAATATTTAAAAGAATATTATAAACGAGAGAAATCCATTTTTTAGTGCAGGTAGACAGTGACAGGACAAGGAGGAATGGTTTTCGAACTAAAGGATGGAAGATTTAGACTGGATATCTGGGAGAAGTTTTTTGACTGAGAATGGTGAGGTGCCAGCACAGGTTGCCCAGAGAGGCTGTGGATGTCCCATCCCTGAAGGTGTTCAAAGCCAGGCTGGATGGCACCCTGGGCAGCCTGATCTAGTACTTGGATCTAGTGGTTGGCAACCTGCCTGCAGCAGAGTGGCTGGAACTTGATGACCATTGAGGTCCCTTCCAACACAAGCCATTCCATGATCACAGTCAGTTAAATTACCTTCCAAATAGCAACACAGAGGCACACAAGGAAGCACATATAGAGACAGAGGTAAAGCAACAGAAAACTATTCTCACATTGAAAAAAAAAAATCCACAAGTTGACACCATCCTCCAAATGCTTAAATGCTGTTTGTTTATGTGATTGCCTTTCAGGAACTCTTTAAAAGGTACTCCTGAGGCCATTTTGGTGTCAGGACAACTAAGCATAAAGACCACCAGTCTAGTAGACTTCACAATGTAGCTGCAGAAGAGAATACTCTCCAAGCAAAATAAACAGAAAAAGAAAGGTAAATGAGATCACTCCTCTCACCAGTGGCCAGGACTTAACTTCAGATATTAAGATGGACTATTATAACACAGAAAACTCTAGATTACTCATGGAGATATTGCCTCAATAGTATGCCTCATCACGCTAATTTCACTTGAATTTATTTGAACAGAAAGCTCCATGGCTATTTCCAAATAGTATACAATCCCAAGAATGTAATCAAAATCTTACTAGTTCAAAGGTACTGATTTGTAAGTACTCTGAGTTCCAGCACTGTTAAAATAAATAAAGCAACTCTTTTCCTCTACGAAGTGATAATCCTATAGTTTGAAGCTCCTACATTTTTCCTGTTCTATAGGGCTGACTCCTAAGTTTACTGTACATTTTCTCCCTTAGGATCCCAATTAAGCAACATCCCTGAGTACCACATCAGCCTATACAAAGCATGCACACGTAGCACAGTTAATTTTGCAGTTCAGCAACCCTCAGCTATTTCAGTGACATCATTCTGCGAATTGGTACAGACGCCCTGGGCTCCTGCTCCATCATGACCACGGCTGCCATGATGACACAGAACAAATCACTTCAACACTTCTGAAATGCCTCAGTGCCAGCACGTATCACAAGGCAGGGAGAAGTTGGGCTGGAACTCCTGCTGTGTGAACACCACCGCGTAACTGCTGATTAAGCCCCTGCTTAAGTTCTGCAACAACTTCCATGTGTGTTGACTACAGAAGATCCAGAAAGACCATGTTGTGCAGAGTGAAAAATCCCTCAGAATTAACTGTTCCAAGTTGAACTCTGGAAGTTTGCAGTAAGATTATAAAGGCTCCAACGGTCAAAGTTGGCACACTAACTGCTTGCCAAACTTCCCCCATGCATTTCCCAATGCAAAATTGCGGAACGATGCATTCCTGAAAATAACATCACTTCTTCTCCCATTTCACTACACCAACAAAAGTAATTAACACAAAGCTCATACCTAAAGAGATCAAAGTACATTGTAACACAGTAATCCCAATAATGCAAAACTCAGGGATAAAAACACTGGTTCAGATGGAAGTCCACACAACCCAAAGTGGCATCCAGCTTGCTGGCTCACAGACGGTGTCCTCCCTTCCAACCGCATCCAAACTGCTTTACGTAACATATAATTAAAGGACTTTCCTCCGCTAATGCCCAAGCCGCTTTTTTTTTCGCTGCCACAACCCGTGACAACTAGCTGCCCAACGCGAAAAGAGCAGCGCCTTGCTTCCACAACAAAAACAAGCAGTAAGAAACGCCTTCCTCCGGGTTACCTCCTCACCTCCGACGTGACAAGCTTCAGCCCTACCCTGCTCTCTCCTCCACAATCACGTTCGGCTCCTCCGTTCCGCGCCCCGCCCAGAGGAGCCCCCGAGCGCCGCGAACTGCGCACCGCCAGGCGCCTCACCTGAGGCTGCACGGTGGAGAACGAAAACATCCTGCTGACGGTGACCGCAGGCCGCCGCCCCGCTTCCCGGCCCAGAAGTGAAAGCCGTGCCCTCCCGCCGCTCGGCCGCTACGGCAGCCGCCGCGAGCAGGAGGACCCCGCCGCCCGGGAAAATGGCCGCCCCCTGCGGCCGGCTGCCACCAGGCCCCGGGAGATCCCGGAAGCGGTGGAACAGTTTCCGGGTCACGTCACCGCCCCGCCCATCCCCGCCCGTTGCTGAGAGGCCCGTTTTTCCGGCAGCACCGCCCCATCAGTGTCGGGAGCCGAGGAGGATGGGGTGAGCCGCCTGCCCGCGCAGGAACGGAAAGCAGCGAGGCCGGTGGGAGTGGTTTGAGGCCCGAGGGTTCACCTGAATGACAGATACCGGCATGTCTGTTCAAACCGACGCTCCCAGTTTCGATAACCTCAGTGCTGTTACTCACCTTCGTTACGATGAAATTGAAATGACAGAATGGGCACATACATCTGCATAGAGCAGACATTTGTCTTTGATACTTTGATACAACAGCATACTATTGTCTTTGATATTCATCCTATCTCCTTTCCTTGTGCTGTTTCTCCTTGTGTCTGACAGTCATTTTTCAATGTTTATTATTTTCTTTCTTTCACCTGACAGCTGTTCTTCACCATTGTTCCTTTCTTCACCAAAAGCACCAGTTCACACAGATCCCAGTCAGCACAGCCTTCACCCATCTCCCTGCTGCCTTCTGCCAGCACCAACATGATCACTGCAATGTGTCAGTGAGCTACTCTGGCAGAAACTTCACCCAGCAGCATAAAAAGGGCAATTAGCATTCCCCAGGATCCACCCGGTGAAGATTTCCACACCACTGATGTTGCCTCAAGGAATTGTGCTGAGGGACTGCCTGGTTACACAACCTGATCTGGGAGTGCAATGCCACTGAAAGGCCATCCTTCCTGCTGTCAGCTGTGCTTTTTCTGCTTAAACTGCTGCTGACAGAAGGCAACAGCTAAACTAGTCCTGAAAAGTTAAATGAGAAACAGCCATTGATAAGCTGGCTTCATTAGAGAAAGCTTATTTAGAACACTGTTTCCTACACTGGCACATTAAATTAATGTTCCTTCACAGAGACAAGCAAGGCTTCCACTTGCAGTGTCAGACTATAAGTGATGTAGGTACCTCAAAACAATACAAAAGCCTGATGATACTAGCTTACTGAGTTACTGGAGACCACAGTTCTGCACTGACCGCTAGAGGAATGGCTCTCTGCTAACACAGAGACTGAAGCAGGGCAATTATGACTGTTAGAAATGAATTACTGACAGCATTATATACTGGAAAGCAAGATAAAAACAACAGGATGAGGGATATTAAAAAATAAATAAAAAGACCAGGAGAACAGCTGAGAGCAGTAAAACTGGTAAACACTGAGAGCCCTAAAACTGGGAGCAGAAGGCTTCCACTCCAGTATGGCTGTATCACAGGAGGTTTGTCACAAGGCCATGGTTTGATAACAGGAAGATAGCAACAAGATTACTTGCATTGCATATTCCATTCCTGTTCCTGCTGTTGCAACAGGAATGTAGACTGTAGCTGTGGAGATACACAAAGTAAACAAAGAAAATACACAGCAACCCTGCCTAAGATTAACGGTGGCTGAAGAATTGGAGGGAGGCAAAAGATCATAGAATCATAGAACTACAGCGTGCCTTGGCATGGAAGTGACCTTAAAGCCCAACTCATTCCAACTCCCTGCCAGGGGCAGGGCTGGCACTGAACAGGCTATGAACACCTCCAGGGATTGGGGCATCTACAGCTTCTCTGGGCAACCTGTTCCAGCACCTCACCACCCCAACTGAAATATTTCCTCTCAGCATCTAATCTAAATGTTCTATCTTTTGGTTTAAAACTGTTCCTTTTTGCCCTTTCACTATCGGACCATGTAAAACAGTTGATCTCTCTTCTCTTCATAAACTCCCTTTATGTACTGGAAGGCTGCAGTGAGGTCTCCCCACAGCCTTCTAGTTTCCAGGCTGAACAAGCCCAACTCCCTCAGCCTTTGTTCACAGGAGAGATGCTCCAGCCCTCAGATAATCTTCACGGCTCTCCTCTAGACTGCTCCGCTAGCTCTGTGTCTTTAACTAACACAGTAGTTCCTGACCACAGGAGCTGCTCAGAAAGCAGTTGGTCTTCCCCAGTCCAGAGGAAGGACAAGCCTAGCTGTGTCATCCTCGATGTGTAATTCTTGCTGCTTTTGAGTATACAAGGAGAAAATGCGTGCATGAAGCAGGCTCTAAAATGAGTATGTGGCACCAAAATCTGTCCTTTCTTCCTAAATAAATATTACCTTCTCATTCCTTCGCGTCATGCTGCATTGTTAAATTCCTACACCTTCAGGCATCCCACAGAAATCCATGTGCTGCACGAGTCAATCTACTTCCAAACAAGAAATCCAGATGACAAATTCTGTGTTACTGAGTCAGAACAACAGCAATATCTCTTGCGATGTCATGATCAATTATCACTAAACACACACAGAAGGCTGTTTTTAGCTGCTGCATATGACAGAGGGAGTGAATGATAAGGAGTGCTTCCAAGCAGTCCAGGAAGGCTGCGACGAGGAGCTGCAGCACAGCAGAGGCAGCACGACGCTATCAGTACAAAGCATGGGCACTGGGGCAGCACTCACACATTGGGAAAGCACGCTACAATTAGCTTTATTCCACCTCTACCAACAACTACCACCCAGTCCTGCGTGACTAAGCACAAAAGTTGCATAGCTCGCAGCCGCACCGGAAGTAGCTTAAAGCGACAGCACCCAGCGCCATGACAGCGGCAACAACCGCCCCCTTAACGGCCGCACGCTCTCGCGAGAGCCCCGCCCTCCCGTGACGCCAGGGGGCGGAGCGCCGCTTTGAACGGGCGCGGGGCGCGGGCTCGCGGTGCGATATGGGCGCGGTGGAGCCGCAGTCGGATGAGGGCGATGCTGCCGGTCCGAGGCGGATCGAGGTTCCCCGGCCGCCCTCCATCGAGGAGTTCACCATCGTGAAGCCTATCAGCCGCGGCGCCTTCGGGAAGGTGTATCTGGGCCGCAAGGCGGGCCGGCTGTACGCCGTGAAGGTGAGGCCGCGCCGGGCGGGGCCGCTGCAGCCCCCTCAGCTTCTCCCACACCCGGGGAGCGGGGCCCTCGGGGGTGTGAAAAAGAGCAGTGCGGAGCGGTGAGGTGAACGCTGATGTTTGAAGCCGAGTGCGCTTTTGTGGCTTTGTTATGGGTTTTGACACCTCTGGAGTTTTGTGAAGTCCTTTATCCCCAGTGCGACGGAGTTTAGGGGTTGTTTACTGCTGTAAAAGTGCTACATGTTTTTATAGTTAAGGCCAACACTTCTGTATGAGGTGTCAAATAGCATGTAAATATTACTGCTGTTACCAAACTTGCTACCATTGTGGCAGCTGTGTGCTCAGCTTTCAGGTTGTGCTGCATATAGAGCAGATAAGTCAAACTGACTTTAGTGTCATATACCCAGACTGACGGTACTGGAGGTTGGTGAGCTTCCAGTGAGTGTGCAGTGCATGCCCGAATGCCTATCAGCTATGCGTAATTGTGGTTAAATGAAAAGGGGTCTTTAATAACCTGTGAGTTAGGGTCTCCTTGATATGTGAAGTTAGAGCTCTATTCCTAAAACTACTATATGTTGTACATGCATACAGACTTACAGTATAGAGATGGGTGAAGTGCAACTGTGGGTTGTCCTAGGGAAAGAATGCATATCTACTGTTTTTCTTTTTTCCTCCAGGTGATGAAAAAAGCAGACATGATCAATAAGAACATGGTTCACCAGGTCCAGGCAGAGAGGGATGCGTTGGCTCTTAGCAAAAGTCCTTTTATTGTACACTTATACTACTCACTTCAGTCAGCTAATAATGTCTATTTGGTGAGTAACTAAGCAGCAGGGATATTCTGTTACAGTGTTGAAAATGTGTCTGAAAGCAGGGAACTCTTTTCTAGTAGCAGGCTGGTTTAGAGAGTCTTTTAGAAAAACAAAACAAGAAATCATTCTGTTCAAACAGCAAAAAACATGGTTCTGAGGCTCACTAATGTGGAAGTCTATTATTATTTGTTTTGTTCTCAAAATCCATTAAGGCTGTTGGCCTGGGTGGTGAAAGGGTAAGTAGGTGGCAAGAGGAAGCACTAATCAGTGTGGAGTACTATGGTGTGCATCAGGTCTTGAGCATGGCTTTCTGACCTGCCTCATGTATAAGGAGCATGGATTAATATTGCCTGTGAAGGGTCTGGAATAAAATATCTGGTTTTCTGTAGACACATAGAGCGTGCTAAAGCTGATTCACACTCTTACAATGCTGTTTGTATATAAGGCATAAAAGAAGACTTTTTTTGGCTCTGTTAGCTGCTGCTCATCAAGTAGATGCTTGAATCATACGTATAGATAGTTATACATAAGCACATCTACATGCACTAATATGTTGTAGGTTAGTATCTAAATACTGATGAGACTTCTTGACAAAAAGGTTTTATTTTTACCATTGAAGAATGTCACATGGGTGTAGTAATATGGTTTAACATAATGGTTTTTTTTGTATGTGCATATCTTTTTAACTACTTTCATGTCTTTAGTGCTCTCACTGTATCCTACATTTCTGTAAACTTACCCTTAATTCACAAGGCTTGGGTCAGAATTTAATGTTGTATAATCATCATTGCAAAATGAAATCATTTAGATACATTGTTTTTGAACAAATGAAAACATCAATGGTTGGTTTCAGGCCTTGAGTTTCACGGAAGAGCTTTGCAATCTAGTTTTTGATTATAAAAATATTTTGGAAGCTGACTTTTTAATGAGAAGACTACAAAAGTCGATGGAAGTGCTTATTCCAGAAAGTAATCTAGGCGGATAATAGAAAACATTAATACCTATTAACAGAACATGCTTAATATCTGCTGTCATTTGTTCTATGCAAGTTAAAAGCATTGTGTGGGAAAATTAAGTAAGCCACTATAAGGAAACTTCTGGGATCTTTCGCTCTTTGAAATGTTACTTTCCTGGAGGTAAACTGAAATGCATTTTAAGTTAACCTTTTAAAATCTTTGACTGGCAGGTGATGGAGTACCTTATTGGCGGTGACGTCAAATCGCTTCTTCATATTTATGGATATTTTGATGAAGAAATGGCTGTCAAGTATATATCTGAGGCAGCACTGGCTCTTGACTATCTCCACAGACATGGGATAATCCACAGGTAAAACCTACTTTCTTATTATTAAAAAAGTACTTGCTAGCTTTTGGTCTCTCTTTTTTTAGTCTTCTGGGAATTAAAAAGCAAACATAATTGTTTACATAATTTTGTTTATATCTTAACAGTGATTTGTTATTATGACTTTTTTTATTCATTTCTGGAAGAATGCATTGTGAATTGCACTGCATAAATTTACCTGCCATAATCATATACTTGCTATATGGCCTTTACTATTCTACTAAGAATGAATGCATTCAGGATGCCTGTACATTTTTATTTACTATGTAATATCATATGTGTGTCTTACGCCAAGACTTGTGGCATGCTATCTCTACATATGTTCTTTGTACAGCATGTATGATAGGACACCAACCTACTGCTGTTCAGGCAGTGCGTGGGATTAGTGGCTTGTGTTGCCTGTGGTGAGTTCCTGGCCAAGATCACACACCTATCTTTGTTACCCAAGTACTGCTGAGCAAAACAGGCTAATTCTGCATCCAGACTGCTATTTTCCATTCACTGTAGAAAAAACTATATCATAAATCATAAGAAATCATAAAGAAATTATGATTATTTTGAGAAAACTTCTGCAAAACAATTTTAACCAGGTGGAACACAGTTGGATTTTTGCAGCTGAGAACTTAATTTCAGTAGTTTGTCTCCAGCTTCCACTCATATATCAACAACCATTTCATAGTAACGTCTACCCTTTCCAGAAGCTCCTTCTGCATTTGTATGCTGCAATGTCAAAGCACCAAAAATAAAATCTATCCACATATATTAGCAGAAAAGTATGCACTGCTTTGCTGTTCCCTTCCCCTCCCAGTACAGTGCTGTATGAAAGTGGCTGTTCTGACAGAGGTCCCCTCTCCATGTGAGAGTTAAATGAGTGCTAGTTCTAGAATCCTCTGGATGCTGCAAGCAGGGCTGTAGGACAGTGGGATGTTGACAGTGTTCTCTGGTGCTCGCAGTAGCACAACAAAGAACACACATGAACTCTTTTAGTAGAGGTTTGCTTATCTTGCTTGTTCTCATGTGTAGGAGCTACACAACAGTAAATTTTGTGACAATGGCAATCAAGAGCACTTATTAAACCCTCCATGTCATAGGAAGTGCAAGTTGTGATGTGCATGGTGATGTTACAAGGCTCAAGATGTTTGCACAATATCTAGTTCTAGATCTGACTGTTTTAGTGTATCCCTCCAATTGGAATCGTCTTTATTAGCTGATAGACCTTACTACCAACAATCAGCATTATTGCCAGTTGCTTTGGACTGTATGTTTCTGTTCAGGTAGCTTCCATAACGTTACCCTGTTACCTTTTTGCTGACTGCAACTGTGTTCATGTCTTCAGGGATCTGAAGCCAGACAATATGCTCATTTCTAATCAGGGTCACATAAAGCTGACGGATTTTGGGCTTTCCAGAGTTACTCTGAACAGAGGTAAGAGTTACCTGTATCTTACTGGTTATATTTCATAGAAAACAGAATCATAGAATGGTTTGGGTTAAAAGGGACCATTAAGACCATCTAGTTCCAACCCACTGCTCTAGGCAGGGACGTCTCCAGCTAGACCAGGTTGCTCAGTGCCCCATCCATGTGTTTTTGGACTCATTTCTGTGCTCTTTTTTGAACGCTTGACTTTCTTGTAGCAGACAGATTTCATTTAAATAAGTCTGAATACTGCACTAGTGCCTGATTTCTAGTAAGTCACTGATTAAGTGCCTGATAGCAAAGGAACTACTGTATGCTTTTCACTTTCAAAGCATACATATTTATTCTTTGGGGTAAGGATGAGTGAAAAATGAGTTGTTTCTCATAAGGGAAGTGGATTTCAAAGTTTATTGTGAAATCTTCTAAGGAAATTTGAAGAGTGAATAAATAACTTTTTCTTGGTGTGCCTCTGCTCATTTCTGTCCTTCACTGCGTGTTTTTCTATCCTTGTGTATATTAATTTCCAGCTTGAACTGGGACCTTCCCCACATAAATTGGAGGGTGCCAGAGGAGGGTAAAGATGTGAGTTTAAGCAGAACAAAAGATAAATCACTACTTAAGCTTCCAAACACACTGTTTTCAAGTAGCAGGAAGATTGAGCTGAATAGTCAACCTGAACTTCACCTGCTTTTTTTTTAAATGTATTTATAGAGATAAACATGATAGACATCCTTACTACACCATCAATGGCAAAGCCAAAAAATGACTACTCACGTACTCCAGGACAACTGTTGTCTCTTATCAGCTCTCTGGGTTTTGTAAGTACTTTCTACTGTTTTTTAAGTACTTGGTTATTTAATTTTCCTTATCTGTAATAGGAATGATAAGACTATTCTCATATTCTGACAGCATTTCCTTATGCTGACTGCCAATTCTGATTTAAAAAAACAAAAATAAAAGCAAGTAATGGGTTACCTCCAATGCAAATTTAATAAAGAATACATGAAGTTATGCTCGCTATCTCAGGCTCTTTGTTCAGACTCCATTAACTTCTATGTATGCTTCTTCCTGCCTGATAGTATACTCCTGTTGGAATGAAAATACCAGTCAATCCCAGTTCAAGTGGAGCATCTGACAGTCTGCATGAAGTGATTTCACCCTTATCTATGATTGAAAAGGGGAATACGCCTCTTTCAACTAAACTGTTCAAAACAGGTGAGTATACCAATCCTTGTACTGAGTAATACTTTTCACTGTACCTTTGTCTTTCTTCTGTACTCTATATTTTTAATGTTGAGGAGGTTGAACCCTCTGGATAAAAGATGTTTACAGTCTTGCTGTCTACCGTTCTTCCAGTACTTCAGTACTGACATTCATTCAGCTAAATTACTAATGTAGTTGGATTTCTTTCTAGTGTATAACTACTGAATTCAAAATTACTCTTTAGGGTTTTACATAAATGGTATTGGCTTTTATTGTAGTTCCACTGGAGTTGGTTTCATGTAGCAGCATATCCTTTCATTTGAATTGTCTGATTTTTTTTCTAACTAGAAATGCAAAAGAAAGTAATTATGGTGCTACTGCTAATGTTGCTTTTAAGCTCTTGACAAGTGCCCACTTGGAGGAAACCATGTATTTACTATGCAGGGAAGAATATCATAAATTGATGTCATACTTCTTCCCGTAACTTCCTTCAGTGTGAAATCTTGAGCTAATGTGAGGCTGATTAATACGTGCTGTGTATGCGGATCAACATTTGAGTTTTTATTTTTGATTTGTTACTTAAAAATATATATGCAGATGTACACATGCCTACATTAACCTAAATCTTTTTTTTTCCCCTCTCTCAAGGTCTTGATACTTCTCCATTAACTCCTGTTATGCCAGTGAGAAGTTTAACTCCTACTCTGTTTCAGTCAAGAGAAAGGTTTGGCACCCCCACTGCCAGTAGTCAGTCACACATGTATTTGTCCAGTATGGAATCAGAATGCTGCAGCAGCCCCAGGTGGGAGAAAGATATAGAGGTCAGGACTGTTTCATTTCTCTACTACAAATTAAAATTAGCTTGCACTTCTATATGCATAATTGCAGATGTCTTTATTTCCTTCTCCCAGGTATTTCAGATTTAAAGAAGCATTCCTACTGGACAAGGAACAGAGATAGTAATCTTTATTGAATTGGAGTTTTGAATCAGCCTAGTGTTATTATTTTTATCCTCAGAGAAGTGGTAGTTCTGCACAACATAGAGAAAAAGCAGATGTCATTTACCCTGCTGAGAAGCAGCAGAAGAANTAGGGAGGTGGTTGAGGCACCATCCCTAGCGCTGTTCAAGAAGCGTTTAGATGAGGTGCTAAGGGATTTGATTTAGTAGTTTAGTGGGTAGGGATGGTGATAGGAGGATGGTTGGACTAGATGATCTTGTAGGTCCTTTCCAACCTAATGTATCTGAGCCTATGAATAAGAAGGTTTTGCTGGACAGCAGTGGTTTGCCACTGTTCTCTGTTAGGTGTTCAGTGGTGAAACTCTCTGGGAGCTGACCTTATCCCTGCAGTTTTGTTAGCTCAGTGTGCAGAGTGAAGAATTTCATCAGAAGCCAGAACTCGGAGAAGGGAAAAAAGAAAACAACAGCAACAACAACAAAAAACCATACGTACATATATATGAAAAACTCACCAATGTTACCGTATGTAATACTGAAGAGTTTTGCACCGACCAGCCTAGCTCTAGTAGTTAGTCATAGCTGTATAAAATCCTTTCTTGTTTTAAACCATTAATGAAATGTTGCTCTTCTCCTTTGATCACTTGCTGCAGTTCCTACTTAGATCACACAAGGCAAAGTATGGATAGAAAAAAATGTTTTAAACAATTTATAATTTCTTAAGGTCTTGTATCTAGTGTTGTGTTATCAAAACAATAGTGGTGTTGCATCTTCCTTTCATCTTTAGAGTAAAACCTGCCACAGAGCACTCAGGATAGTATAGTAGGGTTCCTTGGTTTTGATGGTAGTTGTGATGTTTTTATTAACGGGAAGCTTCTGTAGCTTCTTAACATAAAATTGTTGCAAATAATACAACTTCAATCACAATTTCTTCATTCTTACAATTCTAAAATTACCACTTTTTCTTTAGCAGTTTTGCAAGCTTTCTTTTTTTTTCCTGTCAAAGTCTAAAGCTGCTCCCTAATTTAGTTCTTGGGTTTTTTTTGAACATGGAATGTATTCCTTTTCATCACTACTGGTGATTGTAAAGAGTAAGTAATGCTTGCTAACCTGCAGTTTTCCACTGAAGTAGAAATAGGGTATTTTCAAGGATACATTTCTATAATGCTGTAACTATTTTTCTTGATACTCAAAACATAATGTACTCATTTGCAGCAAACTGAAGATGGAATATGTTCTACAATGGTCACAAGTAACAGCAGGCCAGCTCTTCCTGCTAATCAAGAATTACTGAGTACCAAAGATCCTAAAGTTCTTAAGAAGAAAGAACTAGAATCTGCTATTTCTCCCATCAGTAGCAATGATTCTGGTAGCAGGCAGAAGCTGGGAGCTGAACGTCCTGATATAATAGACACTCCAGTGACCACACTGGATACAAAGGGAATAGTAAGAAAATGTCTTTCCGAAAACAAGATTTGGGAAGAAAAACTTGTTACAAATAGAGAGCTGACCAATGAAATGTCAGAAACTGCCAGATATCAACAGTCACCTTTGTTCCTGAAAGATCCTGTCAAGCCTATCAAAGAAGAAATTTTTGAGAAGCCAGGTGTAAAAAGAAGCTTTGAACTAGTTGATACTAGTCCTTGTCAGGAACTTCACTACGTTAAGAAAACAAACGCGGAATATAAACGTGGCTGTGAGATCTCAGAATTTCCAGCAAACAAAAGTACAGGTTTGACAACTGAAATTCAATCCTTAATGCTTTGTGGTGAGTCTTGCAAAAGCAAAGAAGTTGAGAGATGTATTGATAGGCGACAAACAGAAAAGTCAGTTGTTCCAATTGTGGCCAAAAATCTTTTGTGTGATCTGGATGCAGACCATGAAAAGGATAAAAAAGAGTATATGAACTCAAGTCCTTTATGCACTGATGATGAAAAGCCTTTAGGAATCCTGAGTGCAGATTCTGACTTCTTGTTTCCTGAAATGTCTGTTCCAGAAAGCCATTTAGAAAAGCAGCTCGTAGATTTGGATAAAGGTGTTAAAGACCTCTCCTTTGAGGAGCCTAAAGCAGAAGACTTGCTAACACCATCATCCAACTGCCAAGATGCTTCACAAAATGGAGAGGAAGCAGATGATGTTCAGAACTGCAAGATGTTATGTTATGAGCGGGATAATCACCAAAAACACAGTGAAGAAACTTACCCTGACTCTGTATCATCTCCTTCTGAAAAGATGATGGAAACAGTCAACCCCTTCAGAAAAAATAATGTTGTTTTTCGAAGTTATAATAGTCCAATTAATATGTCTAATGTGTCTGATCCATGTAGCATGGCTTCTTTAGATATAATGGATCTTTCACCTGCCTGTAGTGGCTCTTACCCAACAGCTATTACTCCATTACAGAAAGGAAGACCGTATAGAGCCTATCAGGTATTTAAGGGGGTATGTGATCTATGTGTTGGATGCTGTTGACCTGAAACTTTTCTTTCAGGTGTTATTTAGCAAAATAGAGTAGCTTGAGGTAGTATTTTAAATGACTTTTGCTGACACGCTTTCACTTAGTGTGTTTGTGTGGCCAGAATTGTTTCTGTAAGAGCTTAGCAGTAGTAGTATGTCTCCTGACTTGGCTATAGTTCAACATGTTGTCTGCCTTCCTCTTAGAGAAATCCTTTGCTCTTACAGCAAGCTGATAAAGAAAGTCTGTGATAAATCATCTCTCAGAGCAGTGTTGTGAGCTGTTCTAGCTTTCCTAATGCAATGGGATGTCTTTGACTTTCTTGTTGCACATCAACCAAGGCAGTCTGGAAATGTTGCTTAGCTGCTCATAATGGCTATTGTGCTTGCTGCTTTTTTCATTGTAGGAAAATTGATTTGCTGTCCAGTACCAATTAGAAACGCGTTACAAAGACTTATGCAGACAGTCACACCTAACCTATGCATGATGACACTTTTCTTTTGGTTGCATTGATCCAGTTGATTGTAAATAAAAATCTGAATGTTTTACAGTAAAGTAGAGCCTCAGAAGTGTGGGAAATGTAAACGTATGTTAATCCACATTTCCTTGTATATTTTGGTAGAGCTTTACAACTGCTTAAGGAATTAGAAAAGATTTTTAATGTTTAAAGACTTCAGACAGAACTACAAAGCCATTTGTTGGCAATGTGTTGAATGCAATGGTATACCAGGAGCAGATACTTGGAATGGAGTTTGAGGAAGGACTCTTCTTCTTCCTGATGTCTGGATTGCTTGCTTCTGTTTCAGCATAAGAGTGTTAATTTACTATGGAATCTGTGTTCAGATGAAATTGAGTCAGTGTACAGTGTGCTTCTTTTGAGAAATAAATGACTGGTGTTACATTTCTGTAGCTTGAATAGGAAGATACCTTTTCTTTTTGAGCTTCCATGTTACTTTCTGTAACTTCATTGCTAAATGGTTACTACTAAAACAGAAAGAAGGTAAATTCTATTGCCTGAACATATGTTAAAGTTTTAATTATTTGATCGCTATTGTATTGGAAACAAAATTATACCAGATAGATTGGAACTAAGAGGATATTTAAAAAATACAGAATAAGAGGCTCTGTAAGATACTTCAGTAATCTTTCTGGACCTTAACAGGAAATCTTTTACTGCAGACAGCTTTACAGACTCGCAAGAAAAACCCACAGATATGTATTTCTTTCTTCTTACATCCCAAATTATTTTCAGTAGGTTTGTGTAGCTCTAAGCAGTCACCAAGTCTAATCTGAGGAGAATTTCATCTGCAGGCATTATGTATCACATAGCGTGTAGGCAATGAATGACAAATTTAGCACATTTTGAGTATACATGATAGCAAATAAATCATGTTGTTTTAGGTATGAGATGCTTGCTTTTCATTAGCTAGTGTAAAGAACTGTGGGGTAAAACTGGAGGTTATTTTGACAATATATTTGGTAAATTACTTTTTTCAGATTAAATTTTAAGAGGAGTTTAATTTTGAAACATTATTTGTGCATTTGACACTGGAAAAAGAACTCGAGGAAAAATTTTGTGAAGATAGGCAGTGTTTAGCTTGTGCCACAAGACGTGTGAGGTAAAGAGATGGCAGCACGTTTCACACACACTTCAGGAAATGCATGTTTTATAATATATTCTTGAATTTAAACTCAATTCTCAGCTGTTGTTATAGCCTTTACTGAACAGGAAGATGGGAGTTGAGAAGTTTGGTTTGACTTAAGAAATGTTTTTTGCTGCTTGATTGAAGACACCTCATCAGGGGGACGCTGGCACACCGTACAGGACCCCAAAGAGTGTAAGAAGAGGAGCTGCCCCAGCTGAAGGTGAACGCATCCTGGGGACTCCAGACTACTTGGCACCTGAGCTGCTTTTGACAAAGCCTCATGGTAAGACAAACTCTGGATGTGTTACCTTTTAAATGTGTTTAGAGCCCTGAACCCCTCAAGTAGGACAACAATTAATTCTTTAGAAAAAAAAATCTTATTTTGGCTTCTGCCTACACTCATGGCTGCTTGCTTCTGCAACTCCCTCCACTTACTTTCACAAGGTCTGGACTGTCTAGTATAGTCTTGCTTGTTAACCTAATGCATTGGGAACAGTGCTTAGGTGTCCTGAGGCTTTCCACTTGCTTAGGAATCACAAATTGCTCATTGTAAGTGTCAATAAAAATTCATTTTTTTAAAAAAGTAGATTAAATCAATATGAAAAGATCAAGCTTCCAGTTTTCAATGTTTTCCACATCTGTTGATACTGTAGTGTTGCATACAGTAAAACAAGTTTATAAGACTACATTAAAACCAGTTATTCTTGAACTGAGAGACTTGAATTGAGATTTGTCAGGATCCTCAATGAAACTGGACAGTAGCTGTCAAATATTTATTGTAAATACTGTAAGAAAATGAAACATTGAAGTGCATACTTTTCTTTGACCGTAATTCTGAGCTCCACTGAGATTAATAAAAAGCCTGACATTTTCCTGTTTATTTTCAGGTTAAGAACAACAACAGAAGTCAGCATGCCCCTGACTACTCTTGTATTTATGATTACATTTTATTTCAAAAACCTACTTTTAGCTTTTTGTTTATTTTATAGAGTAAATAGTCTTAGGGAGATTGTACTGATACTGCTATTAAATATCCATTGAGAAATAGTGATCACTAATCTGTAGGACAGTAAAGTTCTTTGGTGTGCACTTAACTGCATGGAATGTTTTAACACTTAATGAATTTGAGTGTGACTAGACTAAAATTACTATGTAGTAGTTTTCACTTCTTTTAAAAGTCAAGGTTATTTGGCAGGTGTTAAAACTGGGTAATGGTTGAAAATGTGATCAACAGTACTTCAGCCAGATTTTGCTGTGTTTCAAGATGACTTCTATGCAATTATTGATGGATTTCAGGCCTTTGTTAATGACTTGCAGAGGGTATGGTTTTTCTGTCAGAGAATCAAAGAACTCCCTTTATCATCATTGAAGCCAGGGTTTTCTGGCTTCAGAACTCAACTTTCCTTCCCTGAATATTCTTGGTAGTGTTAAGGACACAACAGAAATTTAAATTAAAGTAGCTCTCTGATGCAGCTATTGTTTTTCCTATTTGTAGCTTAGATTTAATAGAACCATTTTATTTTTACTGTTGAGTTAGAAGATTTTAAAAACAAAGAAACAAAAACCTGTATTCCTGTGCTTTCAGAGAGTTACCCTCAGTATCTATTGGTATTTGTATTTTTCAAAGGGTTTTGAAATAACTGTAATGTTTGTTTTTTGCTTCGTTGTCTCTTCACATACAGGGACACTGATCTCTGGTGAGTTTGCTGTGTACTGCATAGAAAAGGGAGTGCTCAGCTAACTGCAAGCAGTCAAAGTATAACTAGATCACAATTCGTGAGAACTTTTGGGTGAGCAGAGTCTGTACAGAAAGATGTGTGCAATGTGCACTGCACATAGTCATGTGATGCTTCCACAAAAGATTCAGAGAACACCAGTATTGCTGATGAGGTGATCAGAAGTTGGACTAATATTCTGATAGAATGGCTTGGGTTGGAAGGGACCTCAAAGATCATCTAGTTCTCTGCTTCCAACTCCCTTGCCGTGGGTGGAGTTGTCACTAGATCAGGCTGCCCAAGGTCCCACTCAACCTGACTTTGAATGTGTCCATGGTTGGGACATCCACAGCTTCCCTGGGCAGCCTGTGCCAGCACTTTATCACTCTTTCGGTGAAAAACTTCCCCTTGACATCTAATCTACCTCTCCTCTCTTAGTTTAAAGTCATTCCTCTTTGTCCTGTCAATGTCTACCAGTGTAAAAAATCCATTTCCCTCCTGTTCATAACTTCCGTTTAAGTACTGGAAGGTGACAGTGAAGGTTCTGGGGCACTTCTCCTGGTGGAACAAACCCAACTCCTTTAGTGTGCCTCTGCAGGAAAGGTGCTGCAGTCCTCCTGGCATCCTCATGACCCTCCTCTGAACCCACTCCAGCAGCTCCACATATTCCTTGTGCTTGGGGCAGATCTGGATGTGATATTCTAGATGGGGCTTCAGGAGGGCAGAGTAGAGAGGGACAGTGACCTCCCTTGCCCTGCTTTTGTTGCATACCAAGATACTGTTGGAGTTCTTAAAAACCATGTGAAGTAGGAAATAAGGCAGACACTGTTTTCCTCATTGCTTTGTTTCCACTTTACACTATCAGTCTGAATCAGTTTGTTTATGTGAAGAAGACTCAGGTGCTTAAGGCTGGGTGTTTCTGTTTTGGCCTTCAATTATTGATAGGCATGACTTGGTCAGGATGTGGTTGGAGTTACTTTAATTAAACGTGAGGTGGGAGGGATTTAAAATTGTTGCTGAGCCCTATGTTACTGCTTTGTTCGGAGTTGTGATCTGATTAGACTTTGACTAAAGCTGGAAACACTTGATTTGAACATCCAAATACTTATAACAATGATGGATGTGATTTCACTGCTCTGATATGCTTAGCTTGGTGGAGCACTCTTACTGCTGTTAGAAGTTGCTAGAAGTGCTTTATTTTAGCTGTACAGCTTGCAGCTTTTCTGAATTTGGTTAAACAGTCCTTTTGAAATGGCTGGGAACACTTTTATTTTTTTTTATACTAAAAAAGCCCCTTAATTACCCTTTAATTTTGTTTCAAAGATTTTTTTTGCAGCAACTGTGGCATCTGTTCTTTATGTGGTGGCATAAGCATAGCTTAAAAATGAAGAAAACCTGGAGTGCATGCAGTGGTGTTTGAGACTGCTTTGCCTGTTTGTTTTTCAGTGGTTTAATAAAGTAGATTTTGCAAAATCCAGAACTTGGGAAAATGAAAATAGCAAAGATGGGAGTGCTGTGAACTACACTGAAACACTAATCAGCTTCAATGTCGTGGGAAGTGATTCTGGTCTTTCACGTGCTGGATGCTCTCTGCAAGCTGTCTTGAATATTTTTGGCATAAATTTAGATAAGTGAAATTTTAAGTGTGGATTCTTTGGGTATTCTCAAAGACCTGAGGGAGAGAAGGAGAGAAAGATATGGGATGACAAGATGGAGTATTCATCTAGGTAGTAGAGAATGTGTTAAAGACAGTCATCAAAAAAGCAACAAAAAAAAACAAGGCCTTGGAGAATTCAGCTTCTGGGTTCTTTTTGAGAGGAGCTGATAATTAATTTAGCTCCCTTCTTTTATCAGTAAAAGATGAAAGAATTATCTGGTGAAGAAATAAGGAGCAAGATTACTTTAAAAGAGCCCTTTAATTTTTTTTTTCCTTCTGTATGATTGTCAGGCACAATATGTTTGCCTTGCATTTCCAAGAAGTTTTGCAGGATTAAAACGCTTTCAAATTCTGCTATGGCTGATCCTCCTATGTTTGCAAATACACCGAAATAAACTTTTTAATAATAACGGTCTGGATTTCTCTTACTCAGGTTCTGCTGTAGACTGGTGGGCTCTTGGAGTTTGCCTGTTTGAGTTTCTAACTGGAATTCCACCTTTTAATGATGAAACACCAGCTCAAGTCTTCCAAAATATTTTGAAAAGAGGTAATCCATTTCAGCAATAAGGGAAAGCGTGAGGGTTTTTTCCCCCAAAGTTGGCTGTATGGTTTAATTCATTGACTCATCTGTGTCTTTGTCTATAGATATTCCCTGGCCAGAGGGTGAGGAAAAGCTGTCTGATAATGCCCAAAATGCAATAGATATTCTTCTAACCATTGACAGTACAAAGAGAGCTGGACTGAAGGGTTGGTATTAAACTTCTTTTTGCATTCTTTGCAACTGAAGTGATGTTGACCTCCTTTTGCAGCTTAGGCATTGTAATTTGTTAATCTACTTATGGTCCATATGTAGCCAGAATATTTAGCATGTTGGGGTATTTTCTGTTTCTTTGGGGGTTTTGCCCTTTTGAATGAGGAAAGTTCTGGTGGAAGTTGAAGTGTTTTTCTATTAATTTTTTTTTTTTTTTTTTGCTTTAACATTGTTTTGCTGTGAATAGTCAGTGGTTGACTTCTGACATAATCAAGTTCATTGTTACTGAGTTCAGTAACAGGTATTTGGGAGATCTAGACAGAAGTGATTTCAGGCTTTTAATCAAGGCTTCTGCAGTCTGGGAGAGAAATGTCCTTCAAGAGGTAATTCCAAGGACTTTTTTCTTAAGAATCAGCCTGTCCTTGCTGAATGTATAGGAAATGCAGTTACCTAAGTATACACTTTACAGAGTATACCTGTTTTTCCTCTTGTATGGGGTCTTAAATA
Source organism: Odontophorus gujanensis (assembly GCA_013399175.1). Taxonomy (NCBI): domain Eukaryota; kingdom Metazoa; phylum Chordata; class Aves; order Galliformes; family Odontophoridae; genus Odontophorus; species Odontophorus gujanensis. The sequence continues at coordinate 254,554 of VXAB01004737.1, read as the reverse complement.
CTTCCTGTTTTAGCAGGGAGTATATTTCATATAAATCTGATAACAAGGAAGGAAACCTTTGGGGTAAGATGTCTTAGAAAGGGGAAGAAATCTTGGAGAATTGCTTAAGGAGCCATTGGGAAAGGAATTATTACAGAAATGGTCACCCTGAGACTAAAACTTAGAAACTAAAACAAAGCCAGTTCAAGTTGGAGAAGGCACAGGTTTATAAATGCAGATGATAATGGCAACAGGGACTTATCTGACTTCTAATGACTCCCAAAAAGCATCAGATTTTTTATTTAACACAAATTCTGTCTGTATCCTTGATAATAGTGTGAAATCTATTTGCCTGTAAAGCATAGGAACAAACTTAGATGATATAATAGTTTATTTCCTTCTGAAGTTCTTGGAAATTCTTTTTTTGTCAGGACCTATAACTCAGTCTGAGTTCTTCATCCTATTTATAGGCCACTGAAGTGGAGCTAGATAACCTGCAGTCAGAACAGCCATTAGGTTTCCTCTTCAGCTCAAGATGTCATGTCCTAGTGGTGTACTTCTGTGAACTCAGTCTTTCTGGAATAAATATGTTTTGAGGGAGAGTTTGATATAGAATGGTACTGCTAAAGTTCAAGTGGTTTTTCTTCAGAGATGTGAACAGGATCCAGCTGTCAGCTGGGATGCATGTTTTTCCTTGTCTGCAGAAGTTGCCAGATTCTGCTCATCGTTGCAATTGAAGACAGCCTTCAGTATATGGGAACTCTATTTTATGAGCTGAACAACACAGTTCTGATATAGTGTACGGTGTCCTGCTGCACGTATAGTAGTTGGTGCAACTAGGAGTTGAGACAAACTGCCTTTCATTTTGTCTAATATAAATATTTGCTTTGATACTGTGCTATGTTATTTAACTGGGCAATGTAGGAATAATAAGCAAGTGTTAATGTTTTACCCCAGGCTTTTAGCATTAGGCAGTATGCATTTACATCTGTGGTGAGTGCCTTGGACAAACTTCTGCTTCCTTCTAAATATTATTCTTGCCTGTCCTGTTTGTTTTATTCCTGTTAGCTTTTAATGTCTGTGATATGGGTGATTAAAAACATAGGCTTGTGATCCCATCCAGCTACAAAGGTGCTTTCTTGGATTGACTCAAAACAGTAAAGCCATTTCCATCAGGGATTGGTGTTCCCAGGTTAACGTGCAGCATGTGAAGACAGATAGGCAGTGACTTGGCAAAAGGAACTGAGCAGAGGACCTCTCCTAGAGTCCTGTAGCTTGGTTCTTCCTCCTCCTCCCCATTAGGCTGGGAAAGCAGAACCTGGTGGTCTGTGGTAACTTAACTGTAGAGGTGACTTGGATTCTGTGTAGAAACCTAAATCCAAGTGGTAGGAAGATGATGATCTGGGGGCTTTATGAAGTAGAAAGCTGTTCCATGAGCTAGCGAAAGACAGGTGGTGTAGGGTAGTGTAGGATTTTGGCGTATCTAGAAACTGAGATTGAAGCAGTGCTTAAAGTTTCTGTGGTTCCCTGTCATGGAAACACCCCAGGTTGTCTCTGTCCTGTTCCGTACCTTGTGTGCAACAGCTTCTCCAGCTGGGGGAGGAAAGCTTGCGTGGCAGGAGCTTGATCCCACTGGCGTTGGGGGTAATTAAAACATAATTGCAATTTACCCTTTTGTGAATTAGAAAATGCATATGAACAGAAGGAAATGTAATGCTTACATAATAATGCTCACGTCCATTTCTGTTTCAGAACTGAAGCATCACCCTCTCTTTCATGGTGTGGACTGGGATAACCTACAGAATCAGCCGATGCCTTTCATTCCTCAGCCGGATGATGAAACTGATACGTCTTACTTTGACGCCAGGAATAACGCGCAGCACCTCACTGTGTCTGGGTTCAGCCTGTAGCATCAGGATGGACTCTGCGTGGTTTTTGCACAGTTACAGGTTCTACAACACTAGTATGCCAAGATCCCTCACCAAATTTAGAGTGTTTTAAGTTCCCGATCTGCTTTTATCATTGTATCCTTTACTCTGAAGTGAAACTACTGTATGAAATTTAGCTGCCTTAGTGCTATTCTGTATTTCGTGTACTGCACCTTACTGGAGCCAGAGTGTCCTATTTCTTAGAGCAGGTAACACTTGCCATGGCAAAACAAATAGGACTTAGTATCCATGAGCAAGTCCAGCTGCGAGGTGGGAAGTTATTTTATAGTTAAACATGATAGGTAAGGTGTGTACATTCATGCTCGCTGTCTGTGGAGGTAACTTTCTGTTGGTGGTTCAGTGCACTGACTGTCTTGTTTCAGAATAATCCTTTCTGACCATTGTTTCCATTCACGGTGGAGAACTGAAATCTTAATGCAGCATCAAAGCGTTGTAGTGCTGTTTGTTATCTCGAGAAGGTTTAGGACAGCGGCTTTCCAGATTCACTCGGCTGTGTATGACTGGTTGATGTAGGAGAGATTGGCTGTAATTCTTCCAGTAATTACCCTTACGTAGATCATTGGTGTAGGGATATTTTCTTGGATCAGTTCTGCTAGACATGTAGTGTTTAAGTTGTTGCATTGTAAGCACTCCAGTGTAAGGAGACAGACCAAGTGCCTACACCTCAGTGTTAATAGGAAATGCGGAGTGTGTTTGTGCTCAGCCACGTGTCAGATGATAGAAGGTAAAATTCACGAGTGCTGCTTAGTGCAGGAGGTATTGTTCACACTGAAGCTGCTATATACTGTAGGACTACAATGTGTTGCAAAGAGACAGCTGTTTTGTAAATTCACAACCAGGTTTTAGAGTTTGCTCCAATTGTTACAAGTGTACATTCAGTATTATGTGCCCTAATTAGGGGGAAAGTATATTTAAATGTATTTTCAAACTGCAACACAGCTTGCATTTGCTAGGTCCTAAAGGTTTATTTGTAGGTGATTGTTTAAATTATCTTCCAGTTTTTTTTTTCTTGCACAGCTATCATATCCTCAGCTGACTTGCTGCAGGTTGTTATTTTGCAGGTTTGTACTTAGCTGAATGTCACTTGTGCTGGACAGTGGTGCCAGCTAGTGGCCATGTGCCTGAAGCCAAGTGGAGGGAGGGGGATGGTGGGAGGAAGGAAGCTTCTGAAGGAACAGAAGGGCTGATTCTTATCGACTCAGAGCCTTTGTCCCTCTTAAAGCTGGTACATTTTGTAGTGGAATAGAATCTTGGGAAGCTGCAATACACACAGTGACCCTCACTGTTTGCCAAGGACTTCAGTTTGTGAAGACTTCTAAATCATTGAGTCTGATGGAGAGCAGTGTTAGATGAGCAGTGTGCAAGGATTTTTATGTCATGTTATTGAACACAGTTCCATAGGCAACGTTCTTTGAGTATGATCAGAAGCATTTTCCATACTATTTTAATAAAAACGCAAGTTCTTGCTGTGTGGACTTTGGAAAATCTAAATTAAAACAAAACAAAAAAAACACTATACAGTGTATTTCTTTTTCTTTTCTGCATTCTGTTTAAGAGAACTGATCTTATGGGAATGAATATCAGCTTCGTGCTAAGAAATAGTCTGTGCAGATGTGTTCAGGAAGATGCAAATTAAACACAGCAGTAGTCACAAAGTGCTCCCTATCATGGGGTGGGGGGGATAGTTACAGTGGTTGACATCTTGAAGATAAACAGTCTCTAACTCCTTGAAATCATTCCTGATCAGCTCTGCAGGAGACCAGTGAGCTTTGAAGCATTTCCAAAGCAACTGCAGGAGCCATAGGAGTGCCAAAAGTTCTGCTGACTTCAGGTAATGTAAAGCTATTGTGATTACACAGAGCTGGAGAGGATGGTACAGGAAGGTGCTAGGCACAGAGTTGTTAACTTACTGTGGTTCTTCTAATGGTTCTATAATGCAGCCCTAAACCTACAGATGCTGTAGAACCATGAATCTGCTGACAAATGTGTGTGTTAATGCAGAGCATTGTCACTGCAGTATGTGAACAGAGCTGTGTGTAACTGTTAAACTCTGCATAGTTAGCACTGTGGATAAGTAATAGCCCTTTCTTTCTGGTACCTTGTATTTATCCTGGTCTTGGCAGACATGGAGTTGGATTTATCATTACTGTTTTGTGAGTGGGTTTTTGTTTAAAGCAGCATGTCCTGGCTGCATTCTTCAACATGAATCATCTCCCAGAGCTTCCTTATTACCCTGTATGCCACTGCTTTTCCCCGATCACTGACTGGAGCTACTACAGGCAAAAATACAAAATGTTATAATCAAACGTGGGAGCTGAAAATGATTTAAAGCTTCTTTCCTGTCAGTCTATGGGGAATTATAATTAGTCAAAATATGTAACTATGTAAAATATATAGTTAGTCAGTTAATCAGCTACACCTAGCAAAAGCTGGTCAGTGTGTTGGTCCCTTGCAGCTGGAATGCTTGATCTGGTGTTTTGGGAAGACAGAAGACAGGGATCTCCTCAAAAGAGTTCAACAGAAGGCTGCAAAGATGATAGGGGGCGTGGACTTCTCTTACGAGCAAAGGCTGAGAGACCTGGGGCTGTTCAGCCTTGAGAAAAGAAGACTCAGAGGGGATCTGATCCATGGCTATAAATATCTAAGGAGCGGGAGGCAAAGGGACGAGGCCGGACTCTTCTCAGCAGTGTGTGGTGATAGGATGAGGGGAAATGGCTACAAACTGAGGCATAGGAAGTTCTGCACAAATGTGTGTAGGAACTTCTTCACAGTGCAGTGACGGAGCACTGGCACAGGCTGCCCAGAGAGGTGGTGGAGTCTCCTTCTCTGGAGGTGTTCCATCCCTGCCTGGACGCCTACCTGTGCAACCTGGGCAGTTCTGTTTTATTCCAGATAATAACAAACCTGAAGCCTTGCTGGGCACTGCTGCTGCATTTTTGTCTTTAAAAATGTTCTTGACCCTTAGTGATTCCCCTGCTACCAGGAAGGGAAATAGTGTGAAGGTAGAAACAATTTTGCACTGTATTGTCTGCTACTGTCTGAAAAAGACAGCACAACTGCTTCTCCTCTTGTTCCCTGAACTGAATCCCTCATAGCAGTGGGAGTGTCTCCCTTGTAGTTTCATCCACTGCAAAGCTGTGCTTCAAGATGCTGTTTGGTCTGCTGCAGGAGTTTAAGTGCACGTTTATTTTGAAAGTGCAGTGGATGCTTCCAGTGCCATGCAAACCCACTCTGGCTGCAGGCCCTTGTGAGGAGAGCCCTGGGCAGAAGAGGGGATGCCAGTTCCCAGCACTGCTGCTCTCCTTAAGCTGCCATATTCAAGTCAGTGCTGCCTCTCTTTGTACTCTGGCAAGAGCCAATAAGGATTTTCCTTCAAGGTGAGATAGCAGCTAAGTGGGAACTTGTTCAAGTTCTACCGGGCTGTGGCCACAGGGAGTTTAGTGCCCCATGAGGAGGCATCAGAAAGCAGCTGGAGCAGCTGTGCTGCTTTGTATTATGGCCTTTAGGTTGAGGCTGCTTTGGCACACAGCCCACAAATTCTGTACACCCAACCACTCTGTGTTTACTAAACATGAAGAAAGTGCAAGATTAACTACAAAATATTAAAGGCTTGATTTATTGAAACATTAATAAATAACACAGATAACACATGCCTACATTTATTTTAGTGGGAAGTTAACAGTTAGGTACCTTTGGGAATGCCTGTACCATCTCTAAAAGCAAGCCACCTACATGGGACATGGTTAGCAGCTGGGAGGCACTCCGTGGTGCTCCATCCTATAGGGGTGGGTTGGAAGTGACCTTCACAGCTAGAGTGTTCTTCCTCTGTAATCCTTTCTGGTGTTTTATAGTAAATGAATCACTCTAAGGGCTTCAAGCTACAGGCACAGTGGCTTCAGGTCACAGTAGAACTTCCCTTCCAGCATAAGATTTGTTCAGACCTGAGTTTTCAGTACAGCCCATGCCAAAACTGACCTCTGGCAGATGGAACCTGATCCTTACAGCGGTCTTCAAGGATGTTCAGATGTTTTATTTTGTAACTCAGCTTTACAGTAAGAAAATCAGAAGAAGGAAAAATAATTCTTAAAAAAAAAAAAGGATTTAAAACAAGATTAAAATTGCCCCAGTAAGACAAACATCGATTTGTCATCACTTCTTTTTCTTTTTTTTTTTTTTACAAAGCAATTTGTAGGAAACATGCTTTTCAAACTATAAAAGATTTCCAGGAAGGGCAGAAAACAGCTTTCCTCAGAGCTGTCTGTAACATCAGTGTGGATGGAGAAACTGCATCGATAACATGGTGACATTTCTTTATAGCAAATGAGTGCCTTTGTTTTCTAATTAATTCCAGCGCACCTCTACTTCCCAGAAATTAAGACCAATGAGTACATTTACCTGCCTACATATGCACAACTCTAGCTGTGTCTTGGATAACAAATACTCCATGAAAGAAAAAGAATCGGCACCAAACTTAGCTTAAGTTTTGTTTCAGAAGAAATTAGGATGGGAGAGAAAGGAATACCAGAACTAATATCTTTCCTAGTACGAGTGGGGGAGAGTGCACAACAGATCAGGGACAGAGGACCTCTTAATTTGACATAAACTGACAAAAGAAAAGTTGCAGTGCACAGAGCTTTGTCAGATCTCAGAGATGTACTTACAGAGCAGCTTGCTTGCTTCTTTAAAGCACCTTGTGCCTCAAGTATGGATTTCAGTTCAAACAAGCTGCTGCCAACAGGAATATAGCTATGAATCAACATTAGAAATATTAGGTGCAGTCTGCTTAGATGGATCCTTGCTTTGGAGGGATCACACCTACTTACAAATGCATATTATTTCACAGTCCCTCTGTTACTGAAGGCCCTAACTTCAGGGATTTTTACCAATTCAAAGATCTCATTTATGATCTTGAAGGATAATGGAAGCTTCCCACTTCATTTCTGAACAGTTTACAGGGAAATTTGTCCCACACCGGTTTAGCAGCAAAAATAACCAGGTGAATTCCTAAGACTTCTTTTTCTTTTTTCCAACAGCTTACAATGTGTTAATTCATACTTCATTAGTGCTTTCATCTCACAGTACGCAAACCTGTGGAAAAATGGGTAGGGAGATATTCATCATAATCTTATTTCTATATTAAAGTGACAGTTTTACATATTTTTTTTTGCTTTTTCTTATACAAAGATGGTATTTCTCTGTTATCTGGCATCAGCAAGGCTAGTAATTCCTAAAGGCCCATCCACAAACAGGTTCCAAAATAAGTAATGTTCATGTGGTTTTAAGGATGAAATTATTAAATTTTATTTGTAACCTAGGAGCAGCAAATCATTCAAGTATCAGTGGTGTTAGTCCTTAAATGTTCAGCTCAAAGGTAGTACAAATATTACTATAACAGAAGGAACATCATCCCAAATCCTGAGGTTCTCTTAATTCAGAATTCCTTCACTCCCCAGGGCCACCTTCTCCTTGTCTTAAACGTCATGATGTCTCAGTTTAGCTTTCTAGAAGAGGAAACAAATAAGTCAGGTTAACGTGCTATCACAGAACTCAATTTTTCATTTGTCTAAATTCATAAACTGATCCAGTTTACATATGACAGAAAGATTACTAGTCCTTTAAAATGCAGCGCCGCTTCAGGATACCCAAAAACTGGCCTTAGAGTCATAGAATCACAGAATTGCTTGAGTTGGAAAGGATCCTCAAAGGCCACTGGGTCCAACCCCCTGCAATGAACAGGGACACCCACACTACGTCAGTGCTCAGAGCCCCATCCAGCCTGACCCTGGGTGTCTGCAGGGATGGGGCACCCACCACCTCTCTGGGCAACCTGTGCCAGGGCCTCCCCACCCTTACTGCAAAAAAACCTCTTCCAATCTGAATGGAACCCCAAACCTCTTTAAGTTTGAAACCACTTCCCCTTTCCTGTCACAGCAGACCCTGCTGAACAGCCTGCCCCTTCTCTCTTACTGCTCTGTATATACTGGCAGCCTGCTCTCGGGTCCCCCTGGAGCCTTCTCCTCTCCAGGCCCAACAGCCCCAGCTCTCGTAGAGGAGGAGTTCCATCCTTTGCCTCATTTTTGTGGCCCTCTCTGGATGCCAGCTTTAGTTAGGGAACAGTCTGCAATTTCACAGAACTGGCAGAACTTACACTAAGGTATATAAAATCATGGCCTGAACTGAAAAAGGACCTCAAACATCATCTAGTTCCAACCCCCGCAACGTGGGCAGGGTCATATATAAAACACCACTAAGGATTCTGACCCACAGGTTAAATTAATTACCACTGGCTCCTAGAGTACAGGAGAGGAGCTTGTGGTAAAGGAGGGTGACAGCACAAGACCATATCAGCACTCTGCAGTCACAAGCTGTTTTCTAAGTGCTGAGAACAAGCTGAGATACCCCTCCCCAGGAGCATGAGCTAGGCACAAAGCCCGTGCAGGCTGGAGAAGGCTTTCTCACCGCCCCTTCCATGCTCCATTGTTTAATGCTGAGTCACCTCACAGAGTAGCAGAGACCCCTGGTGTATGATCTAGGACAGCATGTGTATTTTAAACCTAAACCTATACAACATGGTCAATATACGCACTGTGTACACAGCTACTGCCTAAAAGCTTAACACACCCTCAAAGAGTACAAGCTGAAACTGGCACTGTGACAACAGAGAAGGAATCTTGCTTCATTTCATCTCCAAGTGCACCTCCTCCCCTTAGCTAAAGGAGATGAAACTCCTGATGGAAAGGTGATGCAGAAACAGCCCTTGAACATAGGAATATTTCTACACAAACAGAAGAGAAAAGGACTGGAGCATCTCTTCTATGAGAAAAGGCTGAGAGGACCATTCAGCCTGGAGAAGAGGAGGCTCAGGGAGATGTGAAGGGAGGATGCCAAGAGGATGGAGCCAGGCTCACTTCAGTGGTGCCCAGTGCCAGAACAAGGCACAAACAAACACAGGATGTTCCATCCAAACATCAGGATACAGCCTTTCACTGTCAGGGTGACACAGCTCTGACACAAGCTGCCCTGAGGCAGTGCAGGATCCTCCTTGGTGACCTTCAGAAGCTGCCTGGACGTGGGCATGGGCACCCTGCTGTGGGTGTCCTTGCTTGAACAGGGTTAGGCCAGGCAGACCCAGGGGTCTCTGCCATCCTCAGCCACACTGGGATCCTGTGCTTTACCATCCAAGAGAAAACTATGCCACAAAAACTTTCAGTAATAAAGAAGTTTCAATTGAAGTTCATTCTAGTGAGATCTACACGTCTGCAGACTCCTTGCACATTGACAGAAAAGAAAAAGCTCAGGAATAAAAGGTAAGAGCACAGAGCATTAACGAAGTCAGGTGCACTGTTTATGTAGTAACTAGGTAACATTAACTGGATATTCTGATGATTAACAAGTGGAGAACAAAGTAAGATGAGAGTACAGCTGTCCTTCATCTGAAGGAAGTCCAAGTACACATTACAAAAATACCACTGTAACTTGCAAGTAAATGTTAAATAATAATTGGGGACATGAGACTCCATAAAGTGTTTGACAGGAAATGGTTTTCTCATGGCACAAGGTGAGCAGGGTGCCCAGCAAGCAGTGGAAATGGCTCAGGAGGATATTGGGAGTGATAAGGTCACAGAACGAAATGGACACACCTCCAAGGTATCCAGCATTAACTGCTTATGTATACTCCCTGAAACTGCTCTTCTGCATCACTTCATGAATTTAGAGGAAGTTCCCTCCACTAAGCACACTACATGGAGGGTCATATCAACCAACAGTTTCTTACACTGAGACATTTTCTCTTCATGTCTCTTTCTAGTAGTCCCAGCTAATGGAAGGCACTCCTAGCTTCCAGCATCTCTTCTTGAGCATTTGTCTTCAGTTTTGGGGAACAAACCACACACATTTCTAACAACATCACAGACTCTACTGTACAATGTGCTTTAGCTTTCTGCTGTCAGAACGAGCAGTTTCCAGTACAGAAAAGACAACATTAAGCAAGATGTCCTGAAGCAAAGAACTCAAGGAAACAACCTATCAAGCTCCCTGTTCTGATATGGAACTCATGGTTCAGACACACTGCCAAAGATGCATACCCTTGCATTATTCTTATGTATGAAGGCAGTTTTTTTTATGTCTAAATGACCTTTATACTGATCATCAACAGAGGAAGGAAAGTATATACGACCCACTGAATGCACATCTTTACCTTCGCTTCCTTTGAAGATACACGTGCACCAACCACTGGGCAATGAATGGCCATACAACAGCAAAAGCTAAAATACCAGGAGAAATTTCAAAGGGCCACCACGATGGTTTCTAAGGAAAACAGAAAAGATTCAAGTCAGCAACCTGCATGCACATACAGAACCACGTCTGTACTTCATGAACATTTCAAATGCTACGATACCAAGGTAGAAAAAACTGGTAAGACCAGAAAAAAAACAGATGATTTGCCTATCAAATATTTTTTTCAGGCACAAATTATTTTTGGATCTTAGTCAAGGAAGAGACAACATGAAAAGCCCATAGAAAGAAAGCTAGATACAAAATATTCATCTCATCCTTTCACGCTGCTTTCTGCAAACAGATAAAACAGTATTTACCTTAACAGAGGAGGCAGGCTGGTAATTTGACTGTAGTGTTGCAGATCTTGCCTTTAAATACAAAGAAAGGACAGGTGAATATCAAAAGGAAAATGGCAATTATAGTATTTCTGCTTCACAAAATGAGAATATTCCGTTCTTCGTCTTACGGTGGCTTTGCAGTCTGTATGTATGAGTTTGAGGAACAGTACTTGGAAGGAAAGGAAGCTTCTCCTTGGCATTGTTAAAGAGTAGTACCACTCCCAATGCAGCCCACCTTCCACCACTTGGTTTCCAACTTAACCTCTCATGCTTCCATTAAACTTCAGAGCACTTTTATCACATTTCTGTGTGTTAAAATATGAATCAGTATCACTGACTGAACCTCTCTACAGTTTTTCAAGGCTCCCCGTGCCCACGCTGTCACTGCAATTTCTTCATCTCTGGTCCACATCCAGCAGCTGCAATCCAGAGATGTAGTCCCAGTAGGCTAACTCACTTCAACACTTTTTTTGGAACACTTGTCTGTATAAAGGGCAAGAAGCATTCTTCCAGTGTGCCCTGAGCTATAGCTACAGGCATGTCTAATAGTACAAAGGAATCCATCCAAAATCTTCTAGGCAGTCAGAGAATGAGAAGTACCAGAAATGTTCCAAGCCTTTTTCCACATAGTGTTGTGCTTTCACAGGAACAAAGAAGCCAGCTTCTTAGGTCCTTCCTAATGAACATGTGAACCAGAAGCTTCTTGACCTTGTTGCTTCTCAGAAAATGAAAGCACAGCATGAACTGCCAGGGAAAAATCTTTTACTAATTCTTCATGTATTGCTTTGGTAAAAAAAAAAAAAAAAGAAATTCATCTGTATCCAAACACCAGATTATTGGCCAGCTAAGCTGAAGCAAAATTATGGTTTTAAGAAATCCTCTTCCCTGGCTGCCTTAGATTTGGAGTGTGTACATCTCACAGGATGCTGCTGACACGGCTCTACAACACTCAGGTAGATCAAATATCAACACAACAAAGAGAACCAAATATTTTTGACTGCTGGTTGAACTATATTCACAGCACATTCTATCCTCCTGCATACACTATTAAGTGTAGCAGTATTTCCACCAAAATGGAAAGAAAAAGAAACACTACATTAACAAATATCTGATTTCTTTTGCCTGTCTCATACAGATGATGTGAAACTCCAAGGGAGTTGGATTACTTCGAAGAAAAGAATGCTATGAAGAACCAACCTGCTAGCTGAATAATGGACCCAGAACTTCTGCCTGCAAACATTTACCCATCTGGGACATTAAGATAATCTCTTTTCCTTTGAAAATGCATTGAGATCTACTGACAAAGATACATGGGATTGCATACTGCTAATGTTAACCATGGAATACCTATGTTGTGACTGCACGATGTGTACTGATAATGATGGCTGAGGTCCACTGTGTAACAGAAATGACATACTGTTAAATCTAAGTTAATATGCACAGCTTTGTTCACAGGCACAACATCCTGAACTGTGTTCCTGAGATTAGGTAACAAAAAGAAACTCTAAGTTGAAACAAAATACAGAATATAACTGCAATTTATTTACAATTTAAGAAAAGGTTGTTGTAATCTGAAAGCATAAAAATATCCAAGGAGATTTAACAAAAACGTAATCAAGTGACTTCAGTGTTTACCTGTGATGCCGTAACTGCCTCCAGCATATGCAACCTCTGCAGGACATTCTGCATGTCTTCTTGCAACCGCATCAGCACCACTGCAATCTGCTCATTGAGGCTGCCCCGGGGTCCTCTGTCGGATCCCCAGCGCTCTCCATCCCCTCCATTGCCCATCTGTCCCCCTTGTGAGCCGTCACCGAGAGGATGCAGTCTGTGCCCTGCGTTGGGAGGGAATAAACAGATGCTCAGAACACAGACTGGGCTATCACCTCTACTGCAAATGTTTGTTTTGAACACTTGTTCAGTTTTCTTCCTCCCCAGATGAGTGCTGTACTGGGGCAGTTCAGAAGCACTGGGAGGTTACTGCAATAGCATTTCAGCTGTTTCCCTCAAGTCTCCATGTAACAGCACCTTCACACGTCACATTCCCTCAACTGTACACAGATAACCAGCTTTACAGAACCCGCAACTGGTGCTGCTCCTAAGTGACAGTACTGGAAGTGCTGTGGAAGAACAGAGGTCCAACACTTTGAACACTGGGCTATTGAGTGATTAAGAATCATGAAGTTTTAAGAATCGTAACAGTTAGCATCAGCACAAACAGAAGGTGTGGGTAATACCCAAATAATATAGAAAACAATGTGTAGTTGATACCCTTCCAAGAGGTGCCCTGGTTTCAAATAAGACCCTGTACAGGTATAAGTGCACATGTATTTAAAAATAAATACACAACTTGTAAAGAAATTTTTCACACAGACAGTTGGGTTTTGAAGATTACACTTAAAGAAGGGTAGGTGCTACAACAGCAGCTGGATTTTAAGGTAAGCCAAAACTGAAGCAGCCAATATGCTTATTAAAGATCTTCATAACACAATAATTTTATTCTGTAATGCTTATTACGAATGACACAAATACTTGGAACACAAAACTGATCACTACCCACTGGAATTAACATTTTATTATCAATTTTTACTGTGAAGGACAGAGGTAGGACAGTACAGTGTGACTGTCCTGCTGGACAAGGTTAACCAGTGCTTCTTAGTCTCCCATCCTTTATAGCCACGAGCCCAGTAGGAAACTCAAAAGCTGTGTGCACAGTACCTCTCCCTCTTCTGACACCATAGAAATCTGCTTTTTCTCCATCTTTCTTCTCTTTGTGAGGGGCCCCATTACCAGCTTTGCCATCTTCTCCTCCACACTTGACTTCACCTTTTTCTTGAACTGCTCCTTCTATAGCATTTCCAAGCTGCTGATTCCCAGCAGTTGTGCAAGCATTCCTTGGAGGATCAGTATTTTCTAACAGAAGATGTTGATCTACATCCAAGAAATGGGATGAACGCTTTAAAGATCCTTTAGCTGATGTGATGACCTCCAAGGGCTACAAATTAACATTAACAAGTGATTAAAGTCTGTAAAATGTAACAGTTAACCAATAAAAAGGAAGAAGCATCTTTTCTTTCCCTTTAAGAGAATAGCTTGGTCTGCATTAAGACTTTTAACAGGAACATATGTTTCAATACAGAATGTGCTTGCTGTTGCCCAAATGTACTTTCCAAATTGAGAAGGTTAGACATTCACTGGAGACAAATATTCTCAAAACACTGAACTACCTGGAATTACTTTAGACATTTTCCAGCATACAGTAATACTCACTGAACCTTCAGAAGATCTCAGAACGTTCAGTTTTCCCTTGGCTTTGCCTCCCAGATAGTGAAGAAGTACTGTAAACTAACTGGTGAACCAGCCTGTCAAAAGTCATGTGCTATTAGTAGCCTTGGGCTAGCAGTGCTTACACTCACTGCAAAGAAATCACAGTATTTATTATCAACCCGTTCAAAATTGCTTGACTGCACCCTGTATTTTTCACAAATAAAGGTAAACTCTACTAAGTTTTTCATTGAAAATCTGTGATACTGAAGAAAGACACTAAGAATAGATGACATGGACATTAACCAGGTCATAATCACGTGTTCTGCAAGAAAAAGGAAAAATAGCAAAAAAGAGGAGGAAAAGAAATGGAAACTGCTGCCAAAATCCTGTTTGTCAAATACAGTTCATAAACCTGTATCATCGGAATTGACTATCAAGTATTTGCTACACTTTCTGCAATATTTAAGTTCAGTGAATGTTTTCTAGCTTTAGTCTGTCTGTAGTTGTACTTCTATATTTATTTCTATACACGTTTATCTGAACTAAAACTTTTCGTGTTCAAGTTGGGAAACTGATACCTATCCACCCACTCCAATTAAAGAACCTCAAACAAGTTCAAACAACACACAAGACAATTGGGAAACAACCTACATAAAAGACAGCATGAAGCATTTCTACCAAATCCCCTTTCACAATAGGTTTCACTGCTGCACAGAATGCTGATTTGTTGCAAGGAACTCTCTAGATCTCAGGAAACAGACAGATGAGAAAACAATGCAATACTGCAGTGCTTGCAAGTCTTTCTGATCCCGTGCACCATTCACACACTCCTCCCCTGAATCAGGAAGCTAGGTGTTTCAGTACACTTAGACAAGTCTACACTTAAACTGGATCTCCAAAACAAGTCCAAGCCAGCAGTTCAACTATGACCACAGTTAATAAAGCAACAGTTCAGTGATAACTAAGCCAGTAGAGATGGTGCCCACCTTTTGCATGGAAGTCAAAGATGCATGTTATGGCTGAAGAGAGTACAAGAACACCCACAAATCATCACCATCTCCCAGTTCTCTAGATCTAGGCCACTTTTTTCCACTGGCCTACAGGCTGCCTCCTTAGGCTTACTCTTTATTTATTCTAAGAAACAAATGCAGGATTTATCAGGTCAGAAAAAGAAAACAAAACTCCACACTGTTACAAAGGTACTTCCTGATTCTGAGGGACAGCTGAATTCTGGTCCCTACATAAGTCATTAGACCCAAAATTAATCTGTGGATATAACCCTTACTTTCTTCGTACCGTTGTTTTTGACAGTTGTTTCTATGAACCACTGGTTTTGATCGTTTCCCCTCATCTAAATTCTCTGAGGGCAAAAATGTTGAGGCTGTTAGACCAGTATTAACCAAGCTGTAAAAGACTGACAATAAAAAGAACACAAAATGATAGTCCAAATATGAGAAAGGTATGTGTGTGTTACTTCAGTCACCTCTGTATGTCCAGGTTCACCTGACAGACAGGAATCTATCTAAAAATTAGGCATATTAGCTTCAAACTATGTAGAGTAATACTAAGCCCTTACTTCTTCTAGTCCAAGTTGCTCCATTGAATCACAGTAAATTTCACTGTCTGAATCACTGGTTAAGTGCTGAGTTCCTGAGACCTCTTCAGTGTTCTCATCACTTGCACCTGTATTTAAAGGAGGTAAGCACATGTGCTTTGTGAGCCAATATAGGCAAAGAGGAAAGCAACAAGTTAAAATATCAAGGTGAGCTTCACTTCAGGCCCCTTTCATCTACTGTTGTCATCTCATTAATATAGGAATGATACAAAATGTTTGCTAAGGGAAAATCAAACATCGTATTCATATTTCTATGTTTGAAGATAAAAATGTTAATTTTTCTCTGTTCATTTCACTCTCCTCCCTAACCTCAGTATAAAGTAGTTTTGCACAAAGTTATCAATTGATTTCAGTTTAGATAAGTTGGCATTTACAACATTTTCAGCCTTTGGGATTGACAAAAACAGATATTAATGATCTTCATGTAATGGCAAATTAGCTTTCAAATGCAAATAATACATACATAGATAATACAATGATTTAAAAAGATAATTGCACATACAATTATAATTGTATACTTGAGCCTTCCTCTGAATTTACCCCTCTTTCTATAAAATACGTTAAAAAGGCACCTTACTTTAAACTGCTAAAAAATTTAATTTAATTTCTTAGTATTCTTTCTTCATGTTTGTACTACTGGAAGACATCACTTGTCGCTTCTGAATCCCAGGATTAAGATTTCCAAGAAAAAAAATAAGCAAATTAACACTTGATCGTGCAAGGAGGATACCTTGGTGAGCACAGTTATTAGCTGCTTCTAGGCTTGGCTCTGTCTTCTTTATTTCTTCCTCCACGTTCAAGCCATTCAGGGCAGATTTGGACTGGATGCCATTCTGCATATCTGGGATAAAGCTGTCCTTGTGACAATCATTAACAACAATATTTTCCAAGCCCTTAGCAGCTAATGATTCTGGTTTTGGACTCTTACATTCTGTAAAAGAACAGGAAAACCTTGTAAATAGAAAGCCAGGTATATAATAGCTAAAAACATAGTTCTTAAAGCAGATAACTTTCTAATGGACTATATGTGAAATCTCTACACTGAACAAAACACAAAAATCAGATTCACATTTGCAGGAATTATCCTGTTACTGTAAAAAGTATTAATAAAACAGTTCAATATGCATAAAGAGTAGGTGATGTTTAATGCATAACTAAGCAATTCCACCATAGGTCCTTCTGACAAATTAAAAACTTATCCTAATGTCCTTGGATGGAAGAAGAACAGCAATGAATTCTAAATGCGTAATTTCGTTTGGTTTTCACTCGACACTGGTACTATTCAAAACCCTTTATGAGCCCCCAAAATGAATGCCATTGCAAGTTCTGTTTCATCTTCTCTGAAGAGAAGTGATTTTCAATTCTACTGTTACTAACAGCTGTTACAAGTAACACTGGCAATAGAAAGGAAAATAAGACATGCTATTCTATCAATTCTTAGATAACACCGTGATGTAACTTTCTAGCAGACAAAAAACATATGACAGTACAAGTACAACACTCACAATCCTTTGGGATTTTCTGATCCTCCCACATTTAAAAAAAGAAACCAAAAAACTCTGGAAGAATCACAGCATGTTTGAGGTTGGCAGGAGCCTCTGATTCCATCTGGTCCAGCCACTGTTCAAGAAGGGACACCCAGATCAGGGTGCCCACAACCACATCCAGGTAGCTTTTGATTATCTCCAAGGAGATACAACCTCTCTGAGCAATCACTGCCACTGCTTCATCACTTGCACAGTAAAGAAGTGTTTCCAAGAGACACTGGTCTAAGTGTAGAAAACATACCCTTCACATTTTGCTGTAGTTCTTTTTCTTCCTCTTCACGAAGACCTTCTTCTTCTGATTCTGCTCCACTATCACTACTTTCAGCTTTTCCATTCACAGCCTTTATATTTGGAGTGGAATTCATGACGTTACTAAGGTCTGAGAAAACATTCAACGAGGAAAAAATAAGTGTTTTAAAAGAAACAAACATGCAACTCCCCCAGAAATATCAGGCAACTGCTGCACAAAAGCATTTCCATATTAAAAGAACAATCAACAAATGCCAGTTTTATTTCTGCATACTCTTCCTTAATTATTTTGATGCTTCTCTTTTGTGGTTTACCACAGCATGCCTGACTACTCGTGAATGAATCTGAGGAAGCCTACTGCAAAAAGACAGCACGTTACACATTACTTCCATGACAAAACCTCTCACCAAGACTATTATCCATACTTCTGGTACAGCTACAGTCACATTTTATCCAAGGCCATATTCTCTGAATCCAGAAATGAGTATTTTTATAGAAGTTCCCTTTGGGGATGAAATGCTTCAAAATTGCAAACTCTGAAACATTCTATTCAATTATGCGAGCAATCAGATTTCATGGAAGGGAAATATTCTATTAATATCTTGCCACAGTGGTTTAAACAAAATGTGGTAACAAAATGTATACAAATATTTTTCTGGCCAAGTGTGCATGGAAGTAAACACTCTGAGCTCAGTGCAAAAGGTGGAGTAATAAGTACACAGTGCATTTATTTGCCTGTCTAAGTGCACAAATGTATATCTACATATGAAACAAATATTGAAAAAAATAAACTAACTGCTAAGCCTTTGTTTTCTGTATCTGTGATTGCTTCAAGGTTCATCATTTACTCCATGTTCAAAAGACTGCAAGGTAAAGATTCTTAAAAATATAAAAAGGAGAATTTAAGTGCCCTTTCTACAACCTACTGAAAAAATATGAATAAGTATATATTGATGATTTCAACCTTGTACTTCAGCACAGAGTTATTAAGGTATAAAGTGGACACAGTTCCCAGACGTCCCACACTTTATACGTTGACCACAAGGCTGGATTCTGTCTGCTTTAATTGCCATCATAGCACCCCATCTGCATAACTTGTATAATCACTTGATGGAATCTTGAAAGATTAATTAATGTCAAGCCTTAAATTAATTAGGCTTAACATTAAAGAGCAAAATAATATCCAATTATACCAGAGTTGCCAAACCAGCTCTGCTACTTTCTTTGCCACATGTAGAGCTAAGGGTTTTCTACTTTAATCTTGCAATGAAGAAATGATTTGCCTTCCCACAGCCCCTTGGTTTCCAAAATTACCTATACTGCTTAAAAAAAATCAAAAGAGTTTTTTTACAGACATAATGAATATGTTAAATATCCTCTTCACCTCAGTCTTACTGTGAAATCAGCACTCCATGGGCACTCTGCATCACTACTTCAGACTGATTTAATCAAACTTTCATCTGAAAAGCAACTGGAAAAGCTATCGCCTCTTTTGCAGACTACAAGAACACAAGCAATCACAAAGTCATTCCATTTCTCCTGCAAGAACTGTATTTGCAAAAAAAAATGACTTTCAAAGGAGATTCCCATCATATGCCCTGTTTATTCCTCACAAGCACGTTTCACTTACTGTGCATCTCAAATCTAAGAGATGTTTATCAAGGAACAAACAGTGCAAGAGGGATAATATAACAGTTGCATCCACTGCAGCACAAGCAATACAGGGCACAGTGACAGCTTGCTGGTGATGGAGAAGCAGGGATCACCCTCCCGGTTGAATTAAAACAGGGTGGGGGAATAAACGCGCCAGTGCCTTACCCAGGTGTGGGAGTAAACGGGAAAAACAAGACTTGGAGACACATCTAGCTGTAAAGGCAGGTGATTAAAAAACTGCAATCCTCCTCACCCTGCTCAAGATACTGTAAAAAGTCCCAGCCACAGCATCGGCATATTTTCTAAGATTTACTTCTTTTGTTTTTGAAGAGAATGTTGCTGAACATTCGAATGTTTCCTTGGTACTCTATTTCAGCAAGGAGATTTTTAACTTGGGGAAACTCCCATGTGCCACATTACACCTTTTCAATAGAATCACAGAATGGTTTGAGTTGGAAGGGACTTTTAAAGGCCACCTGGTCCAACTCCCTGCAATGAACAGGGACACCCACACTAGATCAGGTGCTCAGAGCCCCATCCAACCTGACCTTGGGTGTTTCCAGGGATGGGGCATCCATGACCTCTCTGGGCAACCTGTGCCAGTGGTTCACCACTGTTATCGTAAAAAAGCTTTTTCCTTGTATCTACTCTCATGTAATAAAGAGGTATAGCAGTGTGCTGCGAAACACCTAAAAGACAAAATTCCCCAAGATCCTATTTCTTCCGCAAGGTTACTCTTAGCAACAGTGCTCCTGAAGACCACAAAGAGGCACAGCTTTGATGCAGACTCCAAAGAACACAGCACATCGTACAGAGCCACAGCCTGCATGAAATTCCACGCTTCATTTTGCACTTTCACTCAGAATCCCTACAGTGCTACCCTCACCAGATCCATCCCCAATTGCTTCTACTTCTATGGGGTGAGAGCCCCAGAGCCTTATCAGAACCAACTAGTAGCAACTTCCACAGTCTTGAGAACATGCCAGTAGCTGCTCCCTGAAGAATGTATATTTTAATATGAATAATTCCATCAGTTTGATAGTAGCAAAATCTTAGCTACTAAAAGACTATTTCTATGACTTTTACTTATAGCACTTTACAAAGGGACTTTTTTGTACTCCTATGTTTAAGCCAACTAGTGTTCTATCCAAATTTGGGTGTCAAGTCCCCAGACACCAGCGTATATAAATGCTGTAGAAAGTTACTTTGATAATCAGGTAACTAGAATTATTTTCTTGCCACCATAACCCAACATTCCATGCTTGTAGCTGATCCACGTAGGCCTCCTGTTTCAACTGCAAGTTCATGGAACAATGTTCTGCCACTTCTCATTCACCTAGTTTCACAAACCTCCTCCTTCCTTTTGAAACCGATACATTCCCATACTGTATTAATGCACAGAGAGATCACTTGCCACAGGGGAAGGAGTACATTTCAGGGTTTAGCTGTGCACTGCAAATCCTGCTGCTATTTATCCTTTCATAACAGCCTTCTAACCAAAAGCCTCTTTGAGCAGCCTATGAAACAAACCACAGCTGATTTGCCACCAGAACTGAGGTTCTAAGTATTCTAACGTGTAGTTCAGAGCATAGATACACATCCTTTCTGGTCTACAGCTGTGCTGGCTGATATAGCCAACGCTCACCCTTTATCCCTACATGAGACTACATCACCTTCAATTCAGGTTTGCTTAAACATCAAATTTTAAAGTGAGTAATAGACCTCTCCACTAGCTTAGCTTGGTTTAACTACGAAGCACTCAGATGAGCAGCTCAGATGACATACTGCTGAAACCAATGGCGTCTGATGCTTCATTTATTTTCTGAGGAGAAAAAGAAAGGGTACATGCAAGCATCAGTGTGCAGTAAATCCTCCAACCTGAAGACTTCCTATACCCTTATTTCCTTCCTTCCTTTTTTTTTTTTTTCCTCCTCAACACCACTCTACAAAGCTGCTCTACAACACACTAATGAGCTACCCTCACAAATAAGACTGGAGGAGGGCATGCCAAAAATAAAGACAAAAACATAAAATCTCTTACCTACCATTATTTATTCCTCTTAAGTTCTTTGCCCAACCACATTTTCCTCTATACAGTTTCCCTTCTTTTGTTTAGTCTTCCTGAACCTCACTACAGCAGGGAAAAAGACTTCTACTTTAACTTACTCCAGATGACCACAGCCCTGTTCTGTCCACATTCCCCTCTCTGCTTATGCGCTACTCAAGCTGTTACACAAAAAAAGATATGCCACTTTATTTCAATAAACAAAGTAATCAACAACAGTCATGTCTTTATTCACCATTTACAAACACCAAAACAATTTGCAGATAAACATTATGAGCAGCTTCTTAGGCATACTATTAACTTGCAAAAATGCACTGAGGATTACTGACTTAATCATCCTGGACCTTTACATTTTTCTTCTGTTAATTATCAGTGGAGTTCCTCTCCATTCCTATCACTGGTACCTACTCCACTGAATTTTCAGGGCACTTTCCACATAAAAATAAGGCAATTGAGTTTCATTTGGATTGAAGTATACATGGTTTTCTTCTGTCCGTGCTTCAGACTTCTGCCAGTAGAGACAACCTGCTTGTACTTCTGGAGAGCGAGCAGCTCAGTAAGGACAGCAGCTGACCCACAGGCAATCCCAACAATGGCAGGCAGTTTCATGTAATATGGCACCAGACATTCAGAATACAGGGCCACAAGCACATGGCAGATCAGTTACATGGTGCACATGCAGCCAGAATGGATCTAGGCTTTGCCAGCTTACTGTCAGTCAACACCTTAGAAAGTGATCACACAAGAGTGAACATGAAAAACAGCTGCTGCTTAGATTTTATATTAACTTTTAATAACTGCAATCATTCCAGGATCCAGGATGTCCCCATGTCTGGTACTACACTCCTCTGGGAGAATGAGCAGGACTTGCTATGTTCTCTTCTGTGTGGAAGAGATACAATCAATATTTGGAAATTTTCTGTTGCATAAGCAGCAGAAGGGAGTTATACATATCATCACACTAGTACATAAAAGTACACATTAATATAATAACATACATCTGTCCCAGGAAATGATCAAAAGCCCATAAAGAAAACTGAGTTACGCTTGAAAGCAACAGAAGAACCTATTTCTGGGTCACCTATAGTCCAGTCAACATAAGGTAATTTCAATCAAAAATTGTTTAGCCCTGTACAACAAAAAATACACAGGAATAACATCAAGATTGTGTGCCCCACAGCCTACTCTTAGCAACTGAACAGCAACAGTCTTTCACAATGACCACACTAAACACAGCCTTGTAGGTAATTGATGGCTCTTCCATACATATTAGAGACTATGATTAAAGTAATTATTTTTCTTATAACAAAGTCATGCATAAAACACTAATCCACACTCCCTAGGCAAAAAAAAAAACCAACAAAACAAAACAAAAAAAAAAAAAACCATTACTGTTGCCTCAGTTTCAGCATGAAACACAATACAGTCAAGTTTGCCTTGTAAAAGATGCTTTTGGAAGTAAAATGCTAATTGCTGAGATAGATACACAAGAAGGTTCACACTAGCCTCCACGAATAAGATCTGCAGCCTTCACAGAATGTCAGAGTGGCTGAGGTTAGCAGGGACCTCTGGGTCCCCCTGCTTCAACGCCTGCTCAAGCAGAGCCACCCAGAGCAGGGTGCCCAGGACCACATTCAGGATCTGAAGGGTCTCTAAAGAGGCAATTCCACAACCTCTATGGGATATCTGTGCCAGCACTTTGTCATCCACACAACATAAAAATACTTCCTAATATCTAGCCAGAACTTTATAGCTGTTAGCTTATCACAGGAAACTATAACTGGAAAGAAATCTTAGAGCTCAGATCTTTAAAAACCTCCCTCACCCACCCATCAGTTTCTCCTGCCCCACATTTGTTCTGCTTTAATGCACCTCCTAGCTGTGGTATAGCCACCCATTTCAGATATCCTACTAAATCACAGCAATTTTGAAGTAACAGGGATTGCAGTTATTTTCCCCCTTCTTACAAAGCGTTAGGGATTCATAGCCATTAAGTTCCTTAAAAAATCCTAGTGAGGAAAGAGGAAGGAGGAGGAAGGAAATTAGTTTAGCAAGTGTCTTTGAAGTCAAGAACAAATGAGAAACTGAGCTTATACAGCAAACACAGAGGGTGTTTCACAAGAAGCCCACACACAAGCAGGAAAAGCATGCCACCAAATGCTTCATTACAAAGCAAAGATGTTAAAAATGAGATGAGCTCTTTGAGAAAATACAATTTGAAAAAGAGAAACTAGTCATCTGCAATCTACAGAAGCACAGTTGGAAAGTATATTATATTTTAAGAGCAAGAAAAGCGATTATTACTTTTTGGTTAGAAACGAGAGCAGACTCATTTCTTTCAAACACAATGCCCCCCCTCTAAGCCTTCTCTGTCCTAAACTGAAGCACTGGAATGGATGTACTCGCTTGTTCTAAAAGCATGCATACCTCAGTGAATATTGTCTTTTAAGCCTAGCTCTCACATCCAAACAACTGTTCAATAACTGTATCTGCTTGCAACTTCAGCCACTCACAACACAAGGTGCTGTTGAAGTGGCACTCTGTATGGGCAAGAAACAAAAACAACCTGCACTGCAATCAGCACTGCCCCATAGTAGCCTATCTGGCAGTAAGAGTATGAGACACTTTGCTTCAACACAGCTTATTACAGTTGCAATTACAGCAGCTGCAGTACACCTGAGAGCAAAGAGCTCAGGAGGAAAAAAAAAAAAAACAAACTCAGCAGGATGCCAAAGGTATTACAATGCTGAAACCTTCCTGTCTCCACAGTGAGTAACTTGCCGTTGCTGAAGGCAACATTTAGTCTTCACAAAAGTTTACGAGGAACATTTCTGCACAGCATATCAGCAAAGGGACAACTATACTTAGTGAGATTCACTGACATAACTGTGTTTTGAAGTACAAGTCTTTTTTAGCAGTGGGCTGGACATCAGATTTATCGTTCATTTATTAGCAAGTACAACAAATTAAGGCTGCTCTTCTAAAGCAGCAATATCCCTCTCAGGTACAGTGACCTGTCCCTGTCTTTCCCAATATCCTTCTCCTCTTCCACCAGCTACAGACAAAAGGGTCCTTCTGTAACAATGCAAAAATGACCTGTTCTCTTCTGTAGCCCTAAGTCAGAAAAGGATGCAGTTTCTTCTTTGATGTCTTGTATTTTATGGTCCTGAATTCATCTTCCCCCCCAAAAAAAAACTCCCTGCCCATCAAAAAGACTATTCTCTGGAGAACCTCAGCTTCTCAGCTGCAGCCTGAGCTTTCAGAACACTGCCCAGGTTATGTGCTCTTGAAATATTCCTCAGACCTATGTAGTCTACTGGACAAAACTCTGTTCCCCCTCCTTGACTCCTCTTCTGATTTCCCAGAGGTAAAGCACAGCAGACCAAGCCTGAGGATCATAATGCATAAATCAGGCAAGTTTTTCTTAGCTGCCATTTTAATGCTGGCATTTGAAGCCCCAGAGTTGTTCATTAAGGTGAGCCACAAGCTCTGTTGACTCAAAGACAGTATTTCAATGGTTTGGATTTAACATTAACAATGAAACCACAAAGAGTAGAAATTCAATTTTAAAAGGCTACACTTCTGTTGAGTGGCCAATCTGCTGGAGACAATAACATAGCCAACCCATATTGTCTGGTAGCAGATTTTAAAGCAAGATGATATACTTTGATGATAATACTTTTTAGGAAGTGGCATACAATTCTTACATAGATGGATAGTCATTTTCACACAAATAAAAGCCTGATGGAATAGCAAAAGGCTTCATTCAGAATGGGCCAGAAGAGAGCAGAGTACAGTACAATACAAAAATAAAAATTAAAAAAAAGACGGGGGGGAACAGGAGAAGGGGAACAGTTTCCAGGACATAGGAATTGCCTGTCCCTCCAAAAAAAGGAAAAAAATATTCAGCTTCCAAAACAGAAGCTATACAGAGCTGGGACAGAGGAGACTGGAAGAGCATAACCAACAATAACAGTGCATCAGTTTTAAAGAGTCCAGTGTCTAACCACTTTGAAAACAAACTTGGGCAAAGCAGTTCAACTCCTCAGCGTGAATCCGGGAAAGTGAACAAAAATCATGATTCCATATTTCTATGAACTATTTCAAGACCTGTATTATGAACAATACTGATTATTTCCAGCTTCACTTCTCATCATAAAAGCAGTAAAAGCACTGAAGAAAGGATTTCAAAAGTTTTAAGTGTAATATAAAATTCTACATAAAAGAATGGAATTCTGCACAAATTTTTTCTTAACTCAGTGTGGCAAAACTAGATGCTGCAGATTTAAGTTGTATGTGGATGACCATACATCATTAAATTTATTACAACAGCACAACAGGAAGTTTGCTATTCTGTGTTAATTTTACTTACACTGCCTCATGTTTAAAGCTGAATCTTCAAACGATACCTGTTTCAGCAATACATTTAGGATGCTTATCTTTAAACTCCTGTGATTCTCTTTCTGCCTGAGTTCTCTTTTTTTTTTTTTTTTTAAAATAAGCCACTGGTGGCACTTGGCCATAGAAGCCAAGTGTAAGTAAATCCTTATTACACAGCTGACTGACCTGAATCTACTGATACTCTTACAGTCTTGCCTATCAATCCAGCTGTCAGGCAAGCTCGTTAATTCCAGACATGAAGTATGCACAACTGCAGTTAAGAAAAAAAATAGTTTCAGTGTAGCCATTTATAAATCTCAACCATTACCCTTACTCTAACAGAAGGAATGACTATTTATCTCCCTTTGAGACCCCCTGCCAAAACCAAATCAAAACTGTATTTGCTTAAGAAGGGGAAGAAACTCATATACAAAAGGCAACTTCACCAGTCATTGCCACTTCTTAAACATATCAAATTCATCTGTGCAACGGTTTAGATTTTAGAGCTGTTTTAAGTCTCCTCCTTCTGCATTTCAACAGTTTAAACTGAAATTAAGACATTTAAAATGACTAAGGCTTATATTACAATCTTACGAGCACATTACCTGTAACATAAAAACTGTTATCAAAACATTTTTACAATGGCATTGCTAAATAAAAGCACCACACTGATTTTTATGCAGCTACGACACCGCTAGGTTTGCCACTTGTCAGAAATATAAAGTGGTTAAAAAGACATTCCCCTTGTAAATTTGAGTCTCAAAAAGCTTAACTCACAAACTCGTCTTATGTTCTGAAGGTGTTACGAAACAACGATTAACAAAGTTTTGACTGGGGAAGAACTTCTTTAAAATAAAATTTAGGTCAGATGACAAGGCTGCTACACACATTTTAAACAGTCATTTCTTTCATGAATGAATAGGCAAGAGATAGATTCGGGTTTAAATACACTTCCTTCTTCGGGAAGAGTTTTCCTTCAGCAGCTCAGAAAGCATATAGATGATAAAGACTAAACGTACAGCTTCCCAGGTTTAACTTTCTCTTTTACCTCAAAATAGAAATAAATTCAGACTAATGAGGTGGCAAACCCAGAAGTCACAAGCGTTAGCAGAAAATTACTACAGCACCAATGGAAAAGATGGACTTAGCCATGATTTCTTATTCCTACCTTCCAAGTATTTAGATACTTTCTCCATTCGAACTGCCATATAGTAGGGAGAATGAACAGAAAGATGCAACATTTAGCTTTACAAATCACTTAAAGAAAACAAGCACCTCCCCCCCCCAAAAAGCTAGAGTTGTGATTATTAATAGTACAAAGGAAGTTACTTGTCCGAACCTGAGGTTAGGCCAGATCCTCTGTTCTTTTTATCTTCTACTATTTCATAGAACGGGCCTATTACTTGTAGTAATTCTTCAACTTTGTCCGTCATTGGCATACTCTCAAGTATCTGCACAAGTCCAAAATATGAAGCACCTCATGAAACAGCATTTCAAGGATTCATCCATTTCAACTCATTTTTACAAACTGTCAGCCATTGACAACTTGGCAATATTTCACTGCATCTCTTAACACATTACTGTGATTTATTTAAACAAACAAACAAAAAAAAAACCCACAACATCAAAAACCAAACCTAACTTACCATACAAGAATCCTAATTAGCTTTATTATCTTTTCCTGGGCAAAGAAAAGACAGAAGAATTCACGTACTTGACACCACTAAAGGACAGCTTCAGCAAAGTGTTAGCAGACTTTGGAATCCATTATTTCAGCAATTTAAAAGGAAACCAACTCAAAGTTCATCAGGTTGCTGTTATCTGATGCTATTTATTGATTTCACAGACTACCTTTCCACAAAGAAAATAAAACTGAAAGATTTATTTGCCAGAAGATTCTTCTGGTGATTTTTCAGCCTGCCATCTTCAGTGGAACTTAAGGCACAGATCAAAAAGTTCATTCCTGGGTCCACCTGAACCCAAAAAAAAACCCAAAATGGACAGAATACAGCAAAACTGGGACAGAGTAAAGACAGAAAGAGCAAACTGGTCAACTTCTGCTCTCAGAGAACTTTTACACTGATAAAAATTTCCTCATTTTAACTTACTGAAACAATACTTTTAATCATCTGAGAAGAATACTAAGTTTTAAATCTAAAACAATCAGAAGGTGTTTCAGTAATCTAGTAATATAAGTTTTAGATATTTTTATCCCATTCTAGTTTAAATCCTTTTGAGAAGTTTTTCCAGTGGTCATTTCATTACGTTTTTTTAATCATTATTATTATTTTTAAAAAAGGATGAAGAAAAGTAACTACACAAAGAGACGCAGGTAAAAGCAAACTTCCATCTATGGTACATTTCCTCCTTCAGAAGTGCAATGGAAAGGAACAGATTGGAGAAACAAGTTGCCACTGAGCATGCATCTCACATAAAAGCACCAAGCACATCACTCAGCAGCAGAAGCAAAAGCCACAGCACTCCTTCACGAGGCAGAAGCTCTGGGCTAGCAGGAAACAGGCCACGTGCATACCAGCCAAATACACCAGAAGACAAAGATCCTATCAAACTGCAGTTTCACTGATGCTTCTGACCTATTTAGTGTACATAATTCATTCTATATTTGTAAGTGTGAGATGCTCAGTGCTCAGATATGGAGCTAGAAATGAACCAGAAAAGTTTGTTTTTGTTTTTCTTAAAAACAAGAAACAAACAAACAAAAAACCCGGCATTGATAGAAACAAAAGATCCTCTCTTCAGTAACACACTTGTACTTGTTAGGTATTTGCATCTGCCATCTAAACCATAAGCCAACAGCTTTTAGGCAAGAGAAGAAAAGAAGAAAAAAAAAAAAAGGAAAACAGACAAGACATAAATGAATTCTAAATTACTGTTTTCTTTAGAAGTCAGACAGTTCACATATGAAGATCCTTGTTTCAAATTGAGAACACCACAGTGTTTTTTATGTCACTACTCAATATGTAATAAAATATTTCATTTGTAGTATAAATAAATTAATCTGAACAGAATTACAACAGAAAAGTTTCAGAAATGTGACTTGGAAGATATTTACTTTAAAGAAAACGCACCTGAGCTCAGATTCATCTTAGCAGGGACTAAGGCACTAGGTGCCCACCCAGCATCCCAACATCTCACCCAGACCCCTTCCTCAACTACTGCGGTTTTCAGCACTACCATGTGAGGGAAGGGAAAATAAACAGCCAAAGCCGTCAAACAAGTCTACAGTAATGTTAATGCTGTGAATGGGTCCCCTGACATGTCCAGCCTAAGGCTATGCCACACTGTGGAGGAGGAGGGAGAAAGATGGCAACAGTATACCCTTAAGTTACATCAGTATCTAAATGTTACCTCCCACTCTGACCGTGGATACCTATGCAGCAACAACAGAGCACCTGCAGTAACACCATGGTGATCAGTGTGGCATGTGCTGATAGAACAGCCTGGTGGATCCACCCGAACCACACTGCTACTGATGTTTCAAGTAGAACAAATCTGCTTGGAGAAGCTGAAACCAGCATTCCAAGTGTGAAGGCTGAAGCAGCAGCAATGCAGGGTAAACAGATCCCTGGTTTCAAAGCTGAATGAGACAAGAAGTCATTTGCTCTCCAATCCTTACACGTGATCTCTACAGAGGCAGAATATTCGTACTTCATTTGGGTCAAGTAAGCAGGCTTCGTCACAGGAGACTTACTAGGGTGTTTGTTTGGTGCAAACACACTGCACAACTTCACTTAATTTTTAGCACCCAGACATCAATTACTGCACTGAAAACAGCAAGTACACTACTGATGTGTCAATACATTTCAAAACTAACATTTGAAAGGAAGCACTAAATCTTGTGGTCTGCATCAGAAGAAATTGCTACAATGTAGAGGGAATTTTTTTCCTTTCAATTTACCTAATTGAGATGAACAACAAATGGCTTCCTCTGTTTTCTGGAGGTTTGGTGGGGTTACACTGTTTGTTTTCATTTTAAAGCAAAATTTAAAGCAGCAATAGCAGTGCCAACAAGAACAAAATAACCAAAATTACAGATTAAAAAAAAAAAAAAGTAGTTGAATTCTAGCTCCTTACCATGTAAAGGTTTTTTTTGCTATGCCAATTATCAAACATGCCAAGTATTCCAGCACACGTTTAAGACTACAAAGATACTGTCCTAAGAGAAAAGCAAGTGTATTCAGAGTAAAACTTAAGCTTCCCTCTTCTTGATGCTAACCTCATTATAATAAGTTACAGATACATTTTCATCCAGAATGACCACAAAAAAAAAGAAATTTAAATTGGAAAGGCTACCTAAAGTAGGTACAGTGAAAGGATTGCAGAGCAAAGTGTTAGTCAGTAAAAGACAAGAAATCCTAATTCTGAACATTTACCTTAGTTAATGCTTCAGTACTTCTTCAGGTCTGCCACTTAAGCTTCCTATCAACTGAAACTCTTCTATTTTCCCCAAACCAACCCAAATTCAGCAGCTTTGAAGGAAACTACAGAATTTTATTTGCCCCACAGGCCAAACAGAATAGTACTCAAGTGTACCAGCTCATATAAGGAAGAAATCATTTAGAGCTCTGACAGCATTCAGTGAGAACTCTTTCACATTGGCTAGTTTATCTCACAGAACATTTATTCTAAAAGATACCTTCCACTCATTAATAAATTTACCTTTTTCATTTCTTCAACATAGGCTATCATGGCTTCTTCTTTGGACATGTCTCCCAGGGCACTCCACGCATCCCTAAGACAGAAAGTCACACATCTTTAGAGACTGCAAAGCCCACAGGATTTTTCAGCCTGGCCTCAAATAGGTCAGTTATATAATGCTCAAAGTTTATCTCACACAAGCAAAAAGAGAAAATGTTTCCCCTTCTCTGGGGCATGGGTCTATGGGTCCCCCGCCCCAATCATCATGGAACCAGGCCGAACCAGCCCATAAACTGTTGGCAAAAAGCAAAGTAAAAAAAATGCTAACTGCTGTTAACTCCAGGTTTGTAATTTGCTAGGATAATTAAAACTGTGGGAATACACACAGAAGAAACAAAATGAACAACCTGGGGACTAAATGGTTCCTCACAAATCAACTATGACCCTGTACCCAGTAAAGCTGGGTACAAGTCCAGACATTACAAAAAACACACACTTCCCTTTTGAAGGAACTAAGGCCCTCTGTAACAGGAAAAAAAAAAACAAAAAAAACCCCTAATACTTAGCTGGTACCTACAAATAGCTGCCAGTAAGTCAGGATGGACTGCAACAAAAGCATGCTGTATTTTCCATCTGAGTTTAGCAACAATGGAAAGATGCACCTGTCTAATAAGCAAATCATTTAATCATTGCCCCCAGCTACCACTGTAGTTACTCATGACCTAGAAAATACCCACCTTAGCAGTTCTGCAAGACAGAAAGTGCCAATCAAACTTTTTTTAGCACTGCAGAAAGAATCTGCCAGAACTCTGGCTGGAATAAAGCATTTCCTTACCCAGTACTACACTTGATTTGACACTATCCTTGCCTTTTGTCAGACTATTTGTCCCACTTACACCAAAACCCCACCAAGACTGTGGGATCACATTTCAAGCCACAAACAGCCAGATGAGTGGGAACTTACTGTCCCAATCATGCAAACACACCTTCTCCCCAATTCACAGATCCCAGGAAGACCCTGACCATAGAGACAGGGATAATACTTGCTTCTCAGGAAAAGTTATTAAATAACTTAATCAGAGGAGCTATCAAACAGACCTTCAGGGCACTCAGAAGGCTTGTAATTTGACGAAGAAAATACTGTCAGCAGCAAGTCCTGCCACTGAGTGCATAAACCAGGCACAAACTGGACTTCTCCACAAGAGCTTGAAGCTGTATCAAAAGCTTTCAGTGAGAACCTATTGTATTTCATGCTCACATTATATAATATAACATAAGAAAAGAAAAATTCCAGATGCTACTCTACCTCACACTCTGTAGACTGCCTAGTTTTGTTCTACCATGTGGATATACACTGCAGAGATAATGGTTTATAACCCCCCAGAATCATCTGAGAAAGTTGAAACAAGAAGAAAAACAAATCAAGTATCAGAGATTAAAAAAAGGAAAAAGAAAAAAGATAAATTATTCCTTTAAAACTACTGTTCTTAACACTTCCACCCAAGCATAAAATAAAAGACATGAAAAGTTACCATTTATATCTACCAATAGGATCCCAAAATCCAGGTCTTGGAATGTTACAGGGTCCTTGTGTTGCCTGCTTATAAAAGCTATAGAACTTCAGCATCATTTCATTCGTTGGTTGGAATGAACCTAGTGAAAAGTATTTTAAAATACAGTTAAAGTGTAATCAAGTATATCAGTAAGTATTTCGCAAGATTAGTATTTCTGTCAGAAAACAGCCTGCAGTTTATTCCAGCCTCATTCACAGCAGTGCAGTTTAAGTCCATGAAAAACATCCTCACTTCATCTACCTCGGGTCAGTCACACTGACAATATTTACTTTACAAACAGAGAGCAAGTTGCAGATTAAATAAGGGACTCTAACCTTCACTGCTTCTAACGTCAGAATCCATAATTAGCAAAAAGAGCAATAAGTAACAAAGAGCAAGGCTCCTTTCACTTCGCTTAAAGGGGCAGATTCCACTTCCAGTAACAAAGTACGTCACAAGTCATTCTCAAACAGCGATCTACCAAAAGACTCCAGAACTTAGAACAATGACAACTCCCCCACACTGTTTTTGTTTACTCATTATTTGACAGGACTTCCAATTACAGTTTTGGCACTCTTCCTCATTTTGTTCTCTAGCCTTCCTTCACATAACAAACATAGGAAATGTAAACACAAAACTGCAATAACTGGCAGAGGAAATTCATACTTACTCCTTTAAGTTAAATACTCTGGGGCTGGATTTTTGTCATTAAGGGATGTCTGCAATGACCTTTAAGTCGAGTTCCTGTCAAACCCGGCTCTACTCATCACAGTAACCAAAAGGATACGTTTTGTTTTTTCGCACCGCCGTTCCGTTAACTCTGACAGCAGAAGGAGCCCATGACATCAGCTCCCGAGCCGTCAAACCAAGTCAGGACCCGAAGCAGGCCCTTCCCCAGCTTTCCCCGCGCAGAGCGGGCCGGCACGGAGCCGCAGACCCCTCCTCCAGGAGGAACTTTTTCCCGACTTCGGCCGGTGCCGAAGCGGCGTTTCGGACGGACGGACCCGGCTGCCCCGCCGCGCAGACCCCATCGGCCGCGCCCTCCCCGCCGCCCCCACGCCGCACTCACCATTTTTGGGCAGGCTCTGGATCACCTTCACGGCCGCCTCGAAGCGGGTGGCGTGCACGGAGCCGGTCTCCGCCATCTCCCCGTCCCTCACCGCCTCCCGCCGCGCCGGGCTGTGTCGGCGGAACGGGAGCAGGTGAACCNNNNGGTGACCCCCCCCCGCCGTGCCGCCCGCAGCACGGGAAGGGGCAGCGAGGCGCCGGGCCGCCCCCCCACCGCCCCCCGGCGGCAGCGAGCGCCCGGGGCCGGGCCGGGCCGGGCCCGCCCCGCTTCCCAGCGCTCCCCCTGCGGTGCGGTGCGGCGCAGCGCCCCGGCTCGGCCTCGCCTGACAGAACGAGCGCGGACCCCGCGCGGCCAACGGCCCACCCCTACCTTCCTCCCGCCGTCAGGCGCCCATGTTATGTCTCCCACGGCAGCGCCCTTCCCCTCCCATCGCACCGCCCCGGGGCCGTCCGGGGCTCGCTGGGAAACGTAGTTCACCGCCGCCCGGCACCATTTACGGTGCTGGCTGTGTACGTTCAGGGGATTCCCTGCTGCGCTGGCAGCCTGCCTTGCCGCTTGCTGCCCTCTTACCCGCGCCTGCTTCCATGTAATTCACCTGGAATATCACTAGTCACGCTTTCAGTAACTCCTACTTTCAGTGACTCCTACTCACATGTAAAATCCCATTCCTAAATTTCTAAAGCCTAGAACCATAGAAATAGCTACTGCCGTGGTGTTCAGAGTGAGTGCTGTTGCAGAATAATCAGCTGTCTCAGTAGCTAAACAAAAGCATTGTGCATCCAGCACACAAAATCACACAGAAGTATGCTAAAACTGATCTTGTAGCTAGTGGGATAATTTACCCAGGGAGCCTCATGATGAATTAATAGCCTTTTCATGCAGAACCGAGTACAGAACCTTGGCATTCCAGGCAATTCCTTTATCTGGTACACAATAATGTGTATTTTAAATTCCTTTTAAGGCAGTTGTACACTCACAGTACGTGCCCTCTGGTGGGAAAGCAAAAGCTCCACAGAGAGGGAATTAGTGCAGATCAGCCCATGCTCTGCTGAGCTACTTCGTTCCACAAGGTCAGCAGCCAGCTGCCTAGGGAGAGCTTTGCTGGAGAGCAGCTTACACTTCCAGGGGTGTTCAGATAGGATTCCCCATGCTGGGCAAAGGACAAACCTGAGTTACGAACATCACTGCTCCACTCACATGAATGTTACAGAAGAATTTCTCTGAAATTTTCATTTCCAGTGCTAAATTTCTAAAGCTCTTGTGTGTTCTATACTAACATCCATCTTCCTTTCTATCCACAAAGGTAGGAATGACAGAAGCACAGATCAAAGGGAATTGTTTGAAGATAAGTGGGTCTCTGCATAAATATGGATTCTTTGAGCATGCAAAGTGTTAACTGCAAAAAAAGTTATGAGGAAATGAAGGTCCTCTTGTAAGGCCAGATGCTGTGTAAATTCTATTTACCTGAGAAAATCTATAATTACATTTACCATTTAATTGGTTTAAGACAAACACAGTCTGCATTTTTATAATGAACATTCCCAGACTTTCACTGGAAGTAAACTTAAAAAGAGATGCAAATGACAACCTGTTTAATGGCTGTGTGTGAAGCAGAAGCTGTCATCTTTGCACTGAAGATGTGTGCGACCTGCAAATCCAGAATGAAGCACTTGAAAATGAAGTAACTCAAAATAATCAGTACCATCACACTCCGAGAAA
The DNA here is from genome assembly GCA_013399175.1 of Odontophorus gujanensis. Classification (NCBI taxonomy): domain Eukaryota; kingdom Metazoa; phylum Chordata; class Aves; order Galliformes; family Odontophoridae; genus Odontophorus; species Odontophorus gujanensis. Next base: position 220,235 of record VXAB01004737.1, on the reverse strand, counting down.
TGGATGAAATAGTAAACAAGAGGCAAATTGTGAGTGCTGGTGAGCCTGTGAGGAAACATGCTCTTCAATGACCCAATTTAAATGCTCATATATAATACTAATTAGCATGCCATTAGCTGTCCTTATGTGTACATATCGTACTCTCACTGTACTTTGCTTCATATAGAGTTAACAACAACCGGATCTGAAGTACAACCAATGAAGAAAACCTTCTCATCTTTTGCACACAGAGGAGAGTGGATCTACAACTTTATCTCAGTCTGGGGACCTAGCCTTCATTGCCTGGGGAACAAAATTATATGATAATTCTCTGTACTCTTTTGGGAACCTATTGGGAATGACTGCATGTTTGTAAAATCTAATTATGATCTCTGTGTTGAACTCGACTGTGTTTCTGTCACCCTGCAGGAGCAGCTGCCAAAGCAGTTGTAAGTATGACCGGCTCTTTTTTGTTGTTGTTGTTTTTGGTTTTTTTTTCTTTATTTTCTTTTTGGTCCTGTATATGAGTCATAGAATTATAGGATCAATGAGGCTGGAAAAGACGTCTCAGATCATCTAGTCCAACCATCCATCTACCACTAGTGTTGCCCTTTAAACCACATTCCTTAGTACCACATCTACCCTTGAACATCTCCAGGGAAGGTGACTCCACCCCCTCCCTGGGCACCCCGTTCCAGTGCTTCACCACTCGTTCTGAGAAGTTTCTCCTAATATCCAATCTGAAACTCCCCTGGTGCTTCCTGTGGACGTTCCCTTTCATCCTATTGCTGCTTCCTGGTAGAAGAGGTCAACCTCCACCTCGCCACAGCCTCCTTTTAGGCAGTTGTGGAGATAGAGAAGGTCTCCCCTGAGCGTCCTCTTCTCCAAACTGCACAGACTCAGGTCCTTCAGCCACTCCTCATAAGACTTGTGCTCCACACCCATCACCAGCTTTGCTGTCCTTTTATGGACACACTCCAGGGCCTCAGTGTCTTTCTTGTAGTGAGGAATGCAAAACAGAGCACAGTACTGAAGGTGTGGCCTTGTCAGAGCTGTGTACTGGGGGGATGATCACCTCTCTGCTCCTGCTACACTATTTCTGATAAAAGCCAAGATGTCATTGGCCTTCTTGACCTGGGCACACTGCTGGTTCATGTTCAGCAGAGACCATGACAGCAAAAGGACCTGTGCAGGGGAGGGTCAGATGGGGGATAGGAAAAGGTTCTCCACCAGAAGGTAGAAGGCATGGAACAAGCTTCCCCAGGCAGTGGGCACAGTCCCAAGCTGCTGGGGTTCAAGGAGTGTTTGGATAATGCTCAGAAATACAGTTTGGTTTTTAGATAGTGCTGTTTGAAGCCAGGAGTTGGACTTGGTCCTTATGGGTGCCTTTCCAAGCTGGAATATTCTGTGATTCTGTGATCACCTTCATTTTACTTGAGAGACAAAGGCGTCAGTAACATTATGCAAGTGAATAGCAGAAACTGGAACCAATTATGCCAATTGCTCCCTCAAGGGGTCTGAATCATAGCAGTGTATTTCACAGAAATATTTTTAAATGGTGCTTAAGAAAGTAGATGATAGTCTCATACGCATTATGAGCAAGTTCTGTAAGCTACCAGACCCAAGAGCATGTAATTTTAGTGAAGCTTACTTTTTGAAGTATGTAATCCAGCAGAGAGAGAGAATGAATTATTTAAAAACTAATAGTCATAATTATGAAGAACTAAATTATCATTAAAATTTCTAATTCAAATGTACATGCTTGTGAGGACTGGAAAGATGTTGTCCAAGGATAGAGCAAAGGATTCTAAGGAGTAATTTTCTACATTGCTCACAGGAGAATGGCTAATATATCAGTTAACATTTACTACAAGATTTTTAATGAAATCATGAAAGATATTTATGTAAAAATCAATAGCTCTGAAGGAAGAGCTATTTGCCTGTATTGAATACTCTAAAAACAGCAGTTGAAGTTTGTCTACTTATGTTAGCCTAATCCCTGTTCTTCAGGAAAAACCCTTTGGGAAAAAAAGACTAGTTTGAAATGAGCAATAATGCTTTTGAAAGTGGGAGATTTCTTGTGAAGTTCAGATACTTCCCTCAATAACTCAGCTAGAAATACCAACTCATTTCACAGTTAGGGATTAAATAATGGAATTATTTTAAACCATTAGTCCACTTTGCCTAAGGATTAGGCTCTGTGTCATCAAAAGGGTTAAAGATGACAGAGCCAATTTTAAATCCCTTTCAAACTCAGGTCTTTCAGCAGTCAATATTGTGAGTTATGGTTTTGTTCTCCCACCTGCCTCTCCCTGGCTCATGTGTTTCAAAAAAGAGGATGCAGTAAGAGAAATATCAGCTCAGATTGTCTCATAAAATGCCATTTGTAGAATATAATCATACTTCTAAAGACAATTAGCAGCATTTGACTTTGCATTTAACTATATAGTACTTATGAAGTCAAAACCTTTTACAAGTTTACATCTTTGCAGGTATAAAGTTTAATTTCTTCCTTCTTTTCTTATGCTTACTATTCATTTCTCTTATGACATTTTTAATAAAGTTCAGTTTTCCTTAATGCCTCAAGGTATTATTGTTATAAAGCCAGCGGATAGTAATAACAGAATTGCTCAGGCTTCGCATATTCCAGAAAGAACAAAAAAAATCCAGTTCCCTTGCAGAGCCAAGAAATGAGCTTCAGAAGTTTCATCTTGCAGCAGTGGCAAACTGTGTCTTCTTATAAACAGCAGGAGGAGACTGCTCCAAACGAATACATCTTTTATTTCAGTAAAAAAAAAATAACGTAGTAACCAGCAGTTAAATTGTGCTGTCATTTAAAATGATTTGAATTTGAAGTTGCTTGGTTGATTTGGGGATGTTGATAGCACTACACATTTTCATAACGCGAATTAGTAGAATTTGATTCTGAAGATCTATCTATGTCTGATATATTATTTCTGTTTTGACATTTGTGCTTCTTATCCTTGCTACTGGTGCTGCTAAAGTTTTAGAAGCCTATCCTTGTGTAATTTGCCTTGTGGGAATAGCAAACAAAATACTGTGGCTGTATCACATTAATGTGGTTATGCAATGGCATATTTATAGCCAGACAGCTCTTGTGATATTTCTTTCAATATCTGGAAGGAAATAAAAAATAACATCCCTAGGTTAGGCCTGTTCTTTTAAAATTCTAGCAAAGGAAGGCCATTATTCTTTCTAGAGTCTGGAAAACGAAGTTGTTGAAATGTTTTCATGAAACATATTCACCAGTGCACAAAACCTGGAATATAACTGGCAAGCAGGACTGAAGTCAAGTGCTTTTTTGTCCCTAGCCTATGTTTTTGTGTATTTATTCAGGCACAAAACATACCATTTTGGTTTTGGCCAATGGGTTTCAACAACATAATCTAACAGATTAGGGGTGATTTACTGGAGTAAGTCCTCCAACAGACAAGTCCTCAGACTGAGTTTAACTGGGTGCCTTAACACCACTTCATTACAATCTTCATTAGCACCCAGCTCCCTTGCCCCATGAGTCCTATAAAAAACCTGACTTCTTCAGAACTTGGTGGCAGTTAGCCAGCTTTAATACCATGGCTTTTTCACTCTTAAAATCAGGTCAGGTCTGGTACTAGCCATTATCCAATATAGTTTATCTGGGAAGCTGTGTTGAGAAATAAATCTGACATTCAGGAACTGTTTCAGTTTTTACTGTCAGATGATTTCTTCTTGACTGAAACAGAGGAGTCATCTCTGCTTCAGAATTTTGGGTGACTGAAGCAGGTCTGCCTGCTTCTGTGAGGTGAGGGAGCCAGGTGAACTACAATTGACAAGACAAGAACCTCCCAGTTTTTGCCATTCAAAATGAGGAAACAATTATTAAACTGAAAATTATTGTATTACCAAGTAGGATAAAAGAAGAAATTAAGTTTCTTAGGTGTTGAGTTTTTATTTCCTTGGCACTTAAGCTTCTGTAAATTCCAGAAAGGTTACTGAGGAAAGACAGCTTCAGCTCTTGTTTCCCAAAAAGTAGGAGAAAAAAATCAAAAAAGTCTGCTTAATAGTTTCCAAAGTTCATTACTGTTGGCTTCTAAAAATAAATAAATAAAAGAAACGGACAACTGAGCTATATGGAAAAACATCACTGAATCCATGGAAGCCTTTGAAGAAATATTTATGGCCAAGTCAATCTGCTGTAGATAGATACATGCAGCCCCAACTGAGTGGCAGGCTGGGCAGCCTCATGACTGAAAACAAGTTTTGTCAACATCTGTTTGTCACACTGAGTATTCAAAAAGAGGGCAGAGGGCAGTCTCAGTAGCCATTATAAATCTTTAACCAAAGATGTAGTCACTCTAAAGAGCACTTACATCATCACTTAAGCTCAAGTCTTCAGTGTCATACAGATCACTTAAAAACATCATGGAACCAAATGTTTCTATTACAAATTTGCCATACAAAATAAAGAGAAAGATGAAAATATGCTCTATTTATTGCATTTATTTTCCTGCCTTGTATTTTTTTAATCTTTCTGTAGCTTTGCATGCTGTCTTAAACAGCTCACTATAATTCTCATGAAAGGTTCACCAACAATCCCTCTATGGCTCTTTACAAATAGTAATTAAGCAAACCTTTTATTTCATTTATTTAGAATTGAATTCAGTGATGCTTCCACTTTAGTGAATTCATCCTTATGTACTTCCTTTCATAAATCACAGATACAACTGCTAGATATAATGCTGCAGTAATGGTTGTACCAATAGCAAATAAGCAATTGAGGAATGAGATACTGCCTTCTCCAGACTCAATATTCTCATTCATACATCCAGAATTCATTGTCTCTTTTGACCATAGAAATGGACAAGAGCCCATAAGCAATGATTCTCATATCCTGTTTGTGGCTGGGGACCTATGTTAGAAGCACGTACTCTTCAAGCTTTTGTTCCAACTAATGGAAGTGTAAGCAGTCATTTTCTGTTATCCTGTTTCTACAACTCACTCATCAGATTATTTTAGCATGACAGTTTGTTCCTGTAATATATTTTTTTTCGATCTCCTAATCACTGTGGCCTTTTTTTAGAGCTTTTCTGCAGTTTTCAATCAAAATTAATTGCAAAGCCAGGTATTTTAACAGAAATCTGAATACATATGGTATACAGTGCGTTGTAGATAAACATGTGGATAGATAGGTTGGTGGATAAATAGATAGGTAGTTAAATAGATAGACAGACAGCCAGACTTATCTATTAGACATATTCTCACTGAAAGGGCATTGAGTTATCCTGACTGTATATGTACTTCCCAGTCCATTCCTATTTATTTGCATTATTAAGTTAGCCTTCATTAATTCTTTCTTAATGAAATCTCCTATTGGTCATTGTCTTGTGTATCTGGGATCAATGTTAAGCTGATAGGACTACAATAGCTATTAATCTTTTCTCAAGATGGTGGTGCGACCTTTGCTTTCTTGAAGCACTCTGGAATTTCTCCAGTGTTTGAAAACTGCCTGAGAATTAATATTAACAGTCTGCAATGCTCTTTGCTGGCTCTTCTAAAACTCTTGGATGTGACTAATCTGGACATGCTGATTTAAGTATATCTAAATTTAGAACCTGCAGATAACTAAATCTTCTCTGTTCTCCCTTTACTATAAGCCAAAAATTATGTTTTAGATACTGTTATTAAAGATTTGTTTTTGTTGCTCTGTTCACTCTCCTGGTGTTTTATTGTTTCATGTCCGTTTGATATCCTGCAGATGGGATGAGCTCTGGGTTTCTGAACTTTTCTTAAAACAAAGCTACAGATTTCTTTTGAGGTTACCTTTGACTTGCATGAACCCTTCAAATAAATGTCTGTCAGTGGCAAATCTTGCATTATAAGCAGCTCAGTCCTGTTTATAACTTTTTGCAGGAGAGAGTTGCTTTTGTTTTTTTCTCACCTATTTATCTATACCATTTCTAAGAGTAACTTTCAGTATGCTTTTTCAATCCTTTGCATGACAGTACTTCTAGAATTTTATCTGCATTATCCAAAAAAGTATTTTTCTTTGCTACCTCTATGAAATGTCAGCTCAGGAGTTTTTCCAGATTAAAAATTAAAACTTAGAATATAATTACTTATATACACATATTTACATATAAAAAGAAGAAAAGCTTTTGATTAGTAGGGTTGTTTATCCCAAAGTCTGTATTTCTATATAGCAATAAATGTACTCTTGACACTATGCACCGATTTTCTTTTTCAAAAAGGTTTACAAATATTTCAGTGTTTGGATAAAATATATAAATGCATTTCTGTTTTATAGTAGAGGAAACAATGCAAAGATCAGCTATACACATGGCTGTACATCCATAAAATATAAAATAGTGGTGATGCATGCTGAATTAATCAGTGAAATATTAGCTGTTGTTATAAGCAGTGTGTTGAACAGATCAAAGGAAGAGATTAAGATCCCATTCCTCCTCGAATTAACTGGATAGTGCTGTGGCTCATGTGTCAATGGGCACAAGTCTGCTCCCTGCTCCCACCATAGCTACCCCTATCTTCTCTGTAAGCAAATCCAAAACTGTGCGGTGGGCAGACTGAGGAATGAGAGGCCATTCTCAATATAAATTCTAAACCACTGTAAACATAGCCCAAATCTGAGTCTTCTGAAGACAAAACAGTTGTTAAGCTAACTAAGTCTAGGATCGTGCACATGCTGCAGCTCACAATCAGAGCATCTCACTGATGTCACAATAATAAAGTCCTGTGTGTGTTTACAAAGTAGAGCCTTGGGTTGTCAGGAATGCTGGTCTTGTGTTTCATGTCTTATCCTTATTTTTTACTCAGATTTGGATCCACAGCAGGACTAATGGATATTTTTTAAACCACTGTGAGTTTCATATTTGTTGCACGAATCATCTGCATTACTAAAGCATCGTGTCATCAAAGAATCCATGGCATAATTAGTACAGGCTGTGGAAACAGAATAAATGCATGTAGAAATGACAAAATAATGGCTTTTTATCTTCAGATATTGGAAATACGAAATTGTCTCAGATGTCTTAAGTGGGAAGTTGGAGTATAAAAAGAAGCAGGATCAGTCCTGATGTGAACAGTCCTGGACATCTTACATTATTGAAAAGAGGCATAGAAAAGGGTTGGGAATAACTTGTGGAAACAAAGTTATTTAAAACAGTTGTGTTAAAAGTAAATGAAGGCTCATGCTGGCTCTAGAAAGGAGCCCTGAGGTGTGTGTTCATTCATTCCCAACAGACCATCCTTACTTTTGGTCTGCACCTGTCTCATGTCTTAGATTATTCTCTTTCTTGTGGAGCCCACCATATTCAGAGCAGTATGTTTACATGCTGAAGCTCTTTAAAATGCACACCATGTGTGCCTGAAATGTCTTCGTTTATCAGATCCGCTCACAGGTCAGACACTATTCAAAAGAGCAGAATAGCATTAGGAGAAGAGCGTCAGCTCACTCTGTCAGGAAACTGAATTCCTCACAGGCCAGGAGTTAAAAGCAAAATAGATAAAAATGATTAATTTTCAAATTAATCATCTAATTGATAGAGTTAAATTACATCTGAACAGAGTAAACGTATTTTTTAAATTTTACTGTGAACACAGGCTACATTCACGCATTCCCTGCCAGCGACTTCCGAGGTGGCTGAAGAAGTCACCATCTCCCACTTACCCACAGCAGCCTGTTGCTGCCCCTCTGATCTGCCTCTGGAGCTGCTCTCAGAAATGCCTCTACTCATTTCAGCCAGAATAAACTGGATTTTGATGAATAGTTGAAATGTCCTAAGCAAACCTTGGCTACAGATTTGTCTTTGTGGTTCTGTGTGAGAATGGACAACCTTGGGCTACAAAACCATGCCAGCAGAAGCCTTCTGCATTATGTAGCAGTTTTACTGGGGTTTTGCACATATGACATAAATATGCTCCTTCATTCACACCTACACAGAAATCAGGTGTGTCCTAAACATCTGGGCTGGGTAGGTAGATAGGATCAATTCTTTCATCTTGCTGTGACATCATTTCATTAATGTAATATGACCCTCCCTGAAAAATAGATGAGGCAGTATGTCTTACAGAAAACAAATTCCTGTCCTATCCTTTCTACAGGTGTGATGTTGAAAAATGGTTGAGCAAAACACAAAATTATCCTGGATTAATTATGGAGTAATGTAAACAAATCTCAGAACAGATTTCCAAATGTCAGAAATACTGAGAAGGAAGAAACCAATTCTAACCAATTCTGCAGCTAGACCTAGTGACATATATTATCTTTATAACTTGAGATTAGCTTTCAGATTACTGGTTTATATCAAAATAAACCTTGCTGTGACTGAAGTGTCTTCCTATTAATCACAATCAGCTGACAAGTCTTTACTTCCAGTCATTACAGCCACTACTGCATAAAACAAGTAGTGCAAAGCTTAAATAAGTAAGTAAATAAATATATAATTTATATAATGCCTAAACAAGTAAATAAGCTGAGAGAAAAACACGCTTTTTCATTATTCTGAAGTTTTCCAACATAAATTCAGAAGATAAATGATAAGAAAGGTCTGCTTTTGAGAGCAAACAGAACCAGTCCAGCATCATGAGATTTTTAACGTACAGTAAGGCATGGACTTGAAATCAATATAATTGTTTCAGTATGACCCTGCATAAGGAAATGCTCACTTCATGATGCATAAGCCTTTTTGCCTATTTTATCTTTTGTAGGTTTTGCACTACCTGTACTTTGAAACAAAAGATCACTTTTTATTTGATTAAAAGCTCTTGCACCAAAATGGTTTTACACAGGACAGGATAACTTGTAGAATCTTTTTTTTTTTGTGAATAAGCCCTAGCAATGGATTAGATGTGAATCGGTAGATTGTTGCTGTGACCCTTATTTCTGGGCACTTATAAATCAATACATTCTCCTGTGGCTTCACCAAACCTTAGAAAAATACATTTGTATGCAAATCCATGAAAAGTCATATGGCAATGCAACCCCTAGGATTGCAGAAGTTATGCAGTACCTTAGGGCTGCAGAAATGTCTGACAACTTTTGTATTGGAAGCTCCAGGCCACTTTCAGTACAGACATTTAAAATTACAAAGTTTAGAAAGCAACATGTTCTACTGATATGTATAACATATATGACTTTTTCAGTCATTGCTGAATTCTTAGTAATACTGCCTAGGGGATAAAATAGGAGATATTCTGGTCTATAAAATACCGTTATCTGCCATGGGCCAAGGCAGGAGTTAGTTCCCTAATCCCAGTGTGCCATGTGGCCATAACAGCAGTGGTCACGCTAGAAGCTAGCAGGCTTTTGACTGACTCATTGCTATTTCAGCCAACACTAGCTGGCTCCCAGCTGAACTGAAGCAACAGAATGACTTAAGCTGTAGGCTTCCATTACAGGTTGATGTAAGTTATATCTATAATAGAACTGTAATGAGAAATCACATTACAGCAACTTTACTGTTCTAACAGTCTATTAGTGTGAGGCTACTATAAATAGCATTAAAAGAGTTAACAGAAATGGGGCTTTTTCAGTTATGAAGAAATAATGTTTTTGGATGAGGTACCGTATGTCAAAAAAAAAAAAATGTCTTTGCTGCTGTCTCCCTAACACAGAACATGAGAGCACTTAAATGCTGAATTATTTTATATGAAGTGAGATTGGCAACTTTTCAAGCCACACAATAAAGATAATAAAAAACAAGATGTATATTAGCTACTTAGGAGAAGATATTCAACCAAATTCTTTCTGACAACATATTTATTTTCTTTCCCTGTAAACCAAAGGAGTTTTCAAAAGAGCCCATTTCAACAAATTTCTCTGACAAAGACTTGCCCCCTTTATTAGCGTGTATGATATGCAGCCAAACATCAACTTTCCTACGGGACTGTAGGATGATGGTCATGCAAGGATGTGCCCACAGGATAATAAACTGGTCAGTATATTGTTTCAGCCTGCTAAGGCTTCAGTATGCGGTCAGCATTAAAACCAGCAACAGGATTTGGCTCTTAGACCTGCAGCAAATTACCACTACATAGCAGGAATAATCGGTAGTATATACATATAATATGAATATGCAGTATATTTTACCAATGCTTCTAATTCTTTTAATATAGTATATTACATATATATCCACTGACAGGGGATATAATCCCTCTATTTCACAGTGAAGTATGTTCAACAAGAATAAAGGCAGAGAAAATCCCTTGGCACTTTCAGTGCACAGTGAAATAACACCAGTGCAGACCAGTTCCTCAGTAGATGTATAGTAACTCTAAAAACTCTACAGAAAATATGCGCATATAGTGGTTTTAGACACTTAGAAATTAACCAAATGTTGTCAGTTTTTTTCAGAAGGAACAAGAGTGATATCCCTGAAATTACCTTCTGCCAAATTTCAGACTCCTTGTCCAAAATAAATGCTGCTGGTACTTTAATTTCTCAACTGAAATATTTGTAATGGGTTAAATAGACTGCATTTCTCAATGATTCCATTCCACAAATTCAATGAAGAAAAAAATATGCCTGAAGTAGAAATGTGTGCTATTAGGGGTAAAATAAGACTGGCAAAGGTATAAGCAACTGAAAGAAAAGCATTACAAGGAGATGCTTAACAACAGATTTGACATACATTACAATATACACCTTCCATTTAAAGCAGTATCTTGATCTCTTTTGTAGTTAGAATAGACTAAATGAATGTAGCCATTATTTCCTTGTTTATAAACAAATATAATTTGTTATCAGATCTCTTGCACTGATGTAAATCCGGTATAAGGTTCTACCTTATACTCCAAAGAAATTTTAAGAAATATGAACACGTCAGATAGAGGGTGCAGGGTCAGACAGTTTCGTTATTTAATGAGAAATTATGGCAAGCCTAATTAATCCACTCTGTACTCCAAATTCTTTTAAAATGCATATATTTAAAAAAAACATATATATTTATTATATGACAGTGTTTAAAAGTCCCCAACCCTGCAACAAGTACACTGGTCAGATAAATACTGTGGAATTATTATGGTTATGCTCAAATAAATTGAAACCTTCATAGCTAATGCTGACACCAAATTGTTGAGCATAGCAGGAACCTGCCATTAGTAATTTACATATTTGCTTCTAATTGTGCCTCTGCATCATACAGATAGTTCATACTTGCATCTGCTGCCCTCTGAACCAAGTCATTTTCCAGTGGCACATATTCCCTTTCACTGGAGGTAACTTTCACTAGTGATAATTAAAGGACAGTTTTTACTGCATTATGCTTCAGGAAACAATAAGATGTTGCAGAGATTGATTAATAGCTAAACTAGGTTTGAGACATATAATCAATCTCATAGGTACGAAAGATTGTTCCTGTTACATAATGAAACATAACAAGAAAAAAAAATACTTATTCTGAACAGTGTTTACTTGTTACATTCTGTTGGAATGCAGTAAATGGCTTGATTTATTTTTAAATGCTCCCAGCAGAGAATAGCCTCAGTCTATGTGTAATGACTTTTTATCCTCATTATCTACACAGTCTGTGTTTGGACTATGACTAGGACAATATCAAGGAGGATGTCAGTGTTATTTTAGTGTGGAAATGATTTTCCAGTAGACAAGTGCATCCAAGGGTTGCTCTGCATCCATTCCCATTACTTTTGGCTTCAATGGCTATTGAAGATACCCTTTTCAAACATCACTGAACCCTGCAGACTCAATATTACTTCCAGTTGAAGCTTTACTGTTTCACTGGGACCTGGAACAGATCCAATGGCTGTAATGTGTTTTTACTTACTGAAAAACGTGCTATTATACTGTGACTTATTTTGCCATCCAACTATTGTGTTGAGAAATACTATCACTGCAGAATTGCTGTCAAATGTTTGTTTTTGTTGGGAAAATAACACTCTTTCTGCACTAGCACGATGTTATCATTTAATTATTTTTTCTTTTCTGCTTTGTGATGGAAAGCTGCAATTCAATGAAGTATATATTTAAATGCAAAAGAGGCATACCAATTAATCAGTACAGAGCGTGAATGCTTTTCATCTGCATCAGAAAACCCATAGGCCTTAGAAAAACACCAGTCTTTTCAACAGAAAGTATATAAAAGTAATTCTTGTCCATGCTCAAATTTCCTCAAATACTATGCAATTGTGCTATTAAACTGTCTTTGCACTAATACATTCTTTTAAGGCTTTGCATTATGCTAAGAACCTTTTGAAGAGTCTTTGATTTCTTTTCTGTGGTATAAAAATAAGTAAATATTTTAAATGGATACAAAAACCAGGAATTCATACAGACTGATCAAATGTTAGCTCTGAGACAATGAGAACTGAAACACAGATGTTTACTGCATTCTGTGTTTTACCCATCCAATTAACATCCAGAAAATTAGCAGTGAAGACAGGAAATAAATTAGGCTGAAGGTTGCAATTAGATATAGCCATGACAGTGAACTAATCAATTTTGAGTGCATATGATAACAAGCTGATGGCATTACAATGGTCAACTCTCCATTATCTAGAATCATGCACGACTGGGAAACGACAACAATAGAAAAACCTGGATGCTGTTGGCATTAGGGATGCTCCAGGGTACACCAAACAGACACTTCTGTATATAGTCAGTATCTCTTGAAATAGCTAATTCGCTCTGTTTACACCACTAGCCTGGGGCCATGCAGTGTTACATGAGTTTGCAAAGCCATCTTAGTCTCTACATCTCAAGGAAGCAGTTATACTCCTGATCACTCTGTAAAAAATATCTGAGCAAATAGGCTCCACCAAACCTGGAGTGGCTCTCCAGGTTTATGCATTCATTACACTACAGAATATTTTCATTCTGTTATTATAATAGCTGTTATCAAGTGGTGCAAAACAGAACAGAAAAGGTACTAATGGTGTTTTGAGACTTCAAAACATTTCTCAAGACCTTGAGTTGCATTTTTTTTCCTCGAGGGATGATCACACCAAAGAGCTATGGGAGTCGAAGACACTGCTGGCATGAAGCATCAATCTCCCAGTGCCTGCTTTCAAGTCAGAGATGTGGTTTACTTTCCTCTGCAAGTCTACATTCCCTTCTATATCACTGCTAATTGCCAGAATATTACTTTTTCTGGGCACAGTCTCTCTCTGGTTTCAGTGAGAAGCTTTATGCAGAGTGAGAAACCTTTCTCAGGGAAAGTTTTATCGGCTATGTACATATCAAAGAAAAGCTTCCTCTTTAAAGTGTTGTCATCCTTCAACATCTATTCCTTCAGCAAATTCCAGCCTGCCAACAAACGTCTGGGCCAAACCTGCATGGGTCCATTAGGAAAGCTATCACTCAGTGCTTACCCTTGCAATTGGATTGATACTTTTTGTATTGATACTAACCACCCACAAAGCCATTAAATAAAAGAAGGCCAAAAAAGATTTGCGAGTAAAAAGGATCACAGCCAGATATCCACCTACTGCTTTATGTGGTTGTTTTGTGGCCAGTCCTTCCTCAGAATGGTTTTATAACCAAACAGTTTAGCTTTATTTGTTACTGGTATAAGAATCATCTTGTCACTCATCACACTGTATCTGAATTATCTGTTTTGGGTCTAGGAAGAAAGAAATGGACATTCTTGAGGTTCTGCGTGGTATGGCAGTGTCACAGCAGTCTGGATCCTGCACTTTTTCCATGGTTTTAGGGCACTGCATGCCCTCTTATGCTTGGCATGCTGCATTTTGGGGGATTAAGAAGAAAAGCATACCCTGTTATGGGCAGCTTGGCATAATGACAGTGTTGGGGGCTTATATAAGGAGCTGGAAACAAGACATGGGACAAATCTGTTGGTGCAATGAAAATGGAAAGGCAAAGTCAGGTGGCAATCTAATGCCTGGAGGCTGCACTGGGAAAGATGAAAGAACGAAAACCAAAGTGAAAGAGGCCAAAGGAACGGGGGATCCAGCAGACTATGGGAGGGGAAGAGCTGAGATGACATATTGAGAAAAGGGTTGTAGGCATGAAAGCAGAGGAAGGATCATTGACATCAGAGCACTGCTGATAAGCAATGATAAGCATGAAGTAGGGATGCAGAGGAGAACACTTTATAAAAAATGAGGTTGAGGAAGAAGACAAAATCCTGCAAGTGAAAATATAAGTCATGTCAAAATACAGTGGAACTATTTATTTTTGTGCTGCTCTTATCTTGTGCATTCTCAAAGCAGCAATTTTGAATCTTATTAATTCTGTGCTCTCCAGCAGCTCAGGCTGCCTAGCAATGCCTGACTGGCGCTCCATTGCACATGTCTCACGGCTGCCTAGCAACTGGCAGGGGGGTGCCAGGGGCCTTGGACCAAGCTTGGGAGTGCAGCCCCACCCCAAGCACCCAGATCCCCAAATGGGCAGGAGGGAGCCATGCTGCTTGTTATGGCTGATAGAAATCTTTAAAATGCTGTTTGTAAAAAAGCACATGTGGAAATGCTCACAAGAGTGCAGAGAGTTTGACAAATGCCACCAGGAAGTGGGAGCAGCCCCATTTTTCTCTGCGATATGTAGACAACCCTTGGAACTGAAATATCAGTATGGTTAATTATTAGGCTCTGGCGGGCAAGATCCAAAGGACAGGAAGGCAAACCAGTGTAGGTATGTAGCTTATTGGGTGCTTACTTCTAATTTGGTATAGGAAATACCAAAAATAACAAAATACCTTTTGGTCTCAGTAAAAAAAAATTGTGTTACATATTCATGCAAGATTGTCCCAGAACAGCTGAACCCAGAACTAGTACACCTACTGTTGATACTACTGTAATCAACAAAAATCTTCTTACAGGAACATGAGGCTTGGCACCTGGTGGAAGAGCTGATGTGGCTGATCCGAACAGACCTCGTGGCCTCTGTGCTTCCAGCTGCCCCCTCAAATCTCTCAGCTCCCTTTCCACTGTCAAAAGTGCTTGTGCAGCTTAACAGCTGAATCAGGAATTGATCCAGCAAACAGATCAACAAAAAATAAACGGTTATTTTCCAGTCGACACTACTGTAAAAAGGGTACTGCTCTCAACAGAAAAACAAAGGCACGTACCTCGCAAATGGAACAGACAGCTACAGAGCTACTCAAATTACAGTGAAGAAGAAGCTCCTTTGATGCTACTACTTTGATGCTATTCTGAATGGGTGTGTTTATAGTTACAGTTTTCTCCCAGTCAAAAATGGGCTACATCTCAGAAATGCCCCTGGAAATGAGCCTGTCCCATTGAGGGGGTAGCAAATCTCAAACAGCTGAGATATTGAGAGATGTATAAGTGCACTTTACTTATAATGGGATCTCATTTAGGTGGCCATTTGGGTGGAGCTTGCAGAGCATCATTGCATTCCTTACTTTATCAGCCAGACTCCTTAGCCAGGAAAACATAAGTTTCACCCCCAGCTTTGCTTGCAGACTTGCACGTAGCTTAAGTTAGTTAACATTTCTTTCCAATCAATGGTTTACTGTCTGGAGCAATAGATAAGTGTAATGATTAAAACACAACGAAAAATAAGACAATTTCTAGGGGACAACCCAGTGAATGGAGTTCAGACATACATTAGTTTCTTCAGAAAGGGTCAGCTCAAGTCCAAAATTTTACTGGCTCTGAATCAGTGTTGGTTCTGCTGGATTCAGCAAATAGCCTAGCCACCCAAATGGCCCCATGCTTTTTGGTGCTTGGAAATCACTTCTGGTATGCACCACACATCTTCATGGACCCAGCCTGTGTCTGTTGTATCTGAGTCAACAAACACTCCGAGTATCTCAGACACGAGGAGCACAGTGCAAAGATCTTCGGGTCACCCTGCAGGGACTTTGAAAGTAAGGAGGACCATCAGGGGCAATAGCAATTAAGGCTGCTGACCTGAAAAGCTGAGCCCGACTGCACAAAGATTGCCAGTGCCTACACCAGGTTCACCCCCCCACCGGGCTAACCCAGCCTGTGCCAGGGAGGATCTGTGCCGCAGGAGGTGGCACGAGGTGGCGCTCTCTGATGGAGTCTACAAAGAGCGCAGCTGGAGGCACACCGTGGTTTGGTTTGCTCAAGGGTTTGGGGTGGAGATACGTTTGAGCCCCCTCAAGCCCCTGTTCAACTGTTTGAGGTGGGCGCGTTGCCTGGCAGCCAGCGCTGCCCTGCTCAGCTGCTGCTCCGTGTGTGCTTGCAGGGCTTGGCTGCCTGCTGAAGTGAAGCAGAATGTGCTTAACAAAACACACACCGCTGAGTTTTCTATACTGAAAAAAGTCGACGCACAATGTCCCATGCATCTGCCATTTCTTGGGCATAGAAGATAGCAATAACATCTTAAGAAGAGCTGACAACACTTGTGCTGCTTGAGGATGTTAACAGCTCCAGTGAAGTCAGTCTGTGATCTGTAGGCAATTAGGGGCTCATCCAAGACAATGGGTGCTCAGCAATTTGAAACCTGACTGAATAGAGAAATCAAATTTGTCTTTGTATCATGATCACTGGAGAAGTCAATGCCCAGGATGGTTTCTGATCAGACTTACCCTAGGAACTATTTAAAGCTTGTCTATATCTCAATGCTGTTGCGGATCAAATTAAATTATTTTACATTAAAAGGGCACTTGGAATCAAAAATAAAATATTTTTATTGGAAATTACATGCTGTCCAAAAGAGAGTTATTTAAACTGCTTTGGAAACAATTTTACTAAGCTGACAAATGAATTAGCCATCTGAAGATAGCAATACAGATTAATCCCTGTCACATAGCAAGTGCTGTGTGTACACCAGCTTCCCCCTCCACTGCCCTAGAGGGAACTCAAACATCCAAGCACCTTTCTGTTCCCAGACCAGGAGCTGCGAGTCCCCTCCTAGACCCAGTGGTCTTCCTTGGGCCCTCTGCCATTCACCCTCAGTTCCATAGCTCCAAATGAGCTGCTGGACTCTGCTGACCTTGGAGGGAGGCAGAAGCGGCTCTCCTCCCTCCACCCTCACTTGGAGAGACCATCAGGGTGGCTCAGACCAGGGCAGTTTCAGTGCTGAAAACATGATATGGACTCTGGTGGTCACGTGAGGTATCATACAATTGTGCAGACAGATGAGGCTCTCTGCACTTAATGTATTTCAAACTATTTTTCTGAGATGTGTTGACATTTCACTTCTGTGGGACAACCAATAAAGCACATGGACTGACAGCAGTTGCTTTTGTGTGCACAAAACACACGGCCAAGGGATGAGTAATAGTCCCTGGAAACAGCTCCTCCTCGTCCTGTTGCTCACTGGCAAGGCAGGCTCAGCCATCTCCACATAGAAACCACCTGCTGTTACTGGTTTCTTGTCTGGTATGATCAACCAGAGAAGGTCCTGAACAGTAATAGCCGAGGTAAGAGTGTCAGGAATTATGTACATAGGTGGCTCTGAAAGTAATTCCTCCTATTTATTTCCATGGAAACTACAACAAATACAATGAGCACAATAACACTTTGATAGATTATCAGCTACAAAAAACTGTGGTCACCACCGATAGCTATGCATTGTTGCCAGCAAAGAACAAGAGCCTGCATACCATGCTCTCAAAAATCTGTACCAGCAGAGGTGACCCACTGTCACGACTGCTGAAATGTATCACTCACCACCTCACTGTGCTCACATCCACTGTTTGGTCTCCCTTCCACATGGAGGAATTCAATGACACACCTTTGTTTCATCTGTACTTCCATGCCAGATGCCGTTTTCAGACTGATCCTCTGCTGCCATGGCAAATAGGATACCGGTGGGGAAGGTCCAACCTCTGCTTCCATACCAACAACATCCACTTCTGACATTGTGGGCCAACACAGTGAAATAGGAGGCATTACTTTCAGAACAACCATCTTACTTACCTCAAAGAAATATTTGAAGAAAGAAAGTTCTTATATATTACAAACTGGTAATAGTTAATTGTCAGTTGCTATTCTGGACAGCCCTTTGAAAGGACCTACACAGCTCAAATTCAGTCTTCCTCCCTCTCCTGCGGGATGATCAGCTGTTCAGGGCCTCTGCACATTACTAAATATCTTCTAACTGTGTTGTTACTATTGTTTTAGCCACAGATTGTTGTTATTTTACAAATTTCTTGTCCTAACCTGACAGGAGGTGGAATCTTGCAGGATCATAGAAGACCTTCAAGATCATCAAGCCCAACTGCAACCTGACCATACTACCTTACCAACCCACCGCTAAATCATGTCTCCCTGAGCACCACACCCGAATGGATTTTAGACACGTTCAGGGATGCTGACTCAACTGCCTCCATGGGTACCTTGTTCCAGTGCTTAACAGCCCTTTCTGTAGAGTTTTTCCTTATATCCAATCTAAATCTACCTTGGCATAACTTGAGGCCATCTCCCCTTGTTCTGTCACCTGTCACCATTGAGAAGAGACCAACCCCACACTCAGTGCAACCACTTTTCAGGTATTTGAAGAGAGCAATAAGGTCTCCTCTCAGCCACCTGTTTCTAGACTAAAAAGCCCCAGTTCCTTCAGTTGCTAAATATAATAATAATGATGGGCTGAATTAAATGCAATGAAGTTCAATAAGTCCAAATTCCAAGTCCTGTACTTTGGTCACAGCAACCATGTGAAATGCTCCAGGCTTAAGGCAGAGTAGCTTGAAGGTTGTGTGGAGGAAAAAGATGCGGGAGTGCTGGACAACGCTCAGCTGAACACAAACTAGCAGTGTGCCCAGGTGGCTAAGGCTAATGGCATTCTGGCTTGTAAAAGAAATATCATAGCCAGCAGGAGCAGGGATTGATCAGCTCTGGTGAGGCCACATCTCCAGTACTGTTTTAAGGTTTGGGCCTCTCACTACAAGAAAGATACTGAAACCCTGGAGTGTGCCCAGAGGAGGGCAACAAAGCTGGTGATAGGTCTGGAGCACAAGGCTTATGGGGAGTGGATGAAGGAACTGGGACTGTTCAATCTGGAGGAGTCTCAGGGGAGACCTTCTTTCTCTGTATATCTGATTAAAGGTGGTTGCAGGGAGGTGGAGGTTGGCCTCTTCTCCCAGGTAGCAGCAATACGATGACAGGGAATGTCCTCAAGTTGCACCAGGGGAGTTTCAGATTGGATATTGGGAAAAACTTCCTCAGGAGTGTTGAGGCACAGGGACAGGCTGCCCAGGGAGGTGGTGGGGTCACTGTCCAAGAAAAGGGTAGATGCAGCACTGAGGGATGTAGTGCAGCGAGGATGAGTTGATGGTTGGACCAGATGATCTTAAGAGCTTTTTCTGAACTCCTCCTGAGGAGTCGACGCTGCCTCAGGGCAGCACGAGCGAGTCTGGGGCTTTTATTGCCGCTGGGCAGGGACACAAGTGGTGACACAGAACCGCGCGTAACCACGGCCAGCCACGACGGCCGCCATGTCCCCGCCGGGCGGCGCTGCGCATCGAGCTACCGCGCCTTGCGCATGCGCCCCGCGGGGCGCTCAGCGCCTTCAGCTGCTGCGCCTACAGCTCCCGGCATGCTCTGCGGAGCGGGCGGGATTTTTTCTGTTTTTTTTTTTTTTTTTTTTTTTTTTTTTTTTTTTTTTTTTTCCCCTCGGAGAGGGAAGGATGGGTGGGGAAAGCGAGTGCTCACGAAAGCGAGGCGAGGAGGAATCCCACAATACCAGGCGGGTTGCGAGCCCGGCGACGCTGCTGTCTCTTTAATGCAAGAGGAAGCGATGCGGAGGGGTGGAAAATGGCAGAGTTGCAGATGTTACTAGAGGAGGAAATCCCTTCTGGCAAGCGGGCTCTGCTCGAGAGCTACCAGAACCTCACTCGGGTCGCCGACTACTGCGAAAACAACTACATCCAGGTGAGGGGCGGCTCTGCGGGGCCGCAGCCGCCTCGGGGGCACCGCGGCCGCTCCCCCGGATTTGCCTTTTCTTTCAACTTTCCCTGCCGAGCGGCCGGCTTCCCCCCCACCCCGGCTCCAGAGGGGAAGGGAGGGGGGTTATTATGTCGGTCCGGCTCGGAGGAGGGTGTGTCTTTTATTTTTTATTTTATTTTATTTTTCCTCCCCCCTCTGTGTGCATTCATTATGAGTCACGTCCCGGAGACCTCGCTCCGCGCGGCCGCTCCGCAGCCGGTCCCCGTGGGGCTGCCCTCCCCGGAGCGGCCCCGCGTATATCCGCAGCGCCGCGACCGAGCGTGGCGGGGACGGAAGCAACCGCGTTGGGGCCGCGGGTCCCCGTGCCGCAGCGCGGGGCTGGGCGCCGGAACGGGAGCGGGGAGCGCCCGTGTGCGGGCACTCGCGTGCGGGCGTGAGGCAGTGTTTCAAAATGGCAATCCGTGCCTCTGGGAGGCATGGCGATCCGACATCCTGTAGCGATGAGCGCGGCCCGCCGCCTGCCGCCGCTTGCTGCACGAGGCTCCGCGGCTGTGGCGCGTCCCCCGCGCCCGCTGTGGGATTTTTCCCTTCCTGCTCTTCCCTTAGGTCTGATTGAGGGGAACTGCACCCAGCGGGCTTTACTGTTATTTCTTTTGTCAGGGTTTGCGGCGCACGGCTCTGAATGTAGGTCTGTATGTATGGTAGTACCGATGTGGACGTGGAACCGTCGCGAAATGCTCGGGTCAAACCTCTTTTGGGAAAGAAAAATGACGAGGAAAGGCAAATACTTAACAGAAGCGCTGCTTGCGCTGTGAACTTGTTGAACATACAGTGGATTACTCGTGTATAAAGGCCTTGGTGCAGGCTGCCCAGAGTGCTGTGGGTGCCCCATCCCTGAAGATACTCCAGGCTGGGTTGGATGGGGCCCTGGGCAGCCTGGGCTGCTGGGTGGGAGCCAGGCCACTACGAGGAGCAGGACTGGGTGGTCTTTAAGGCCCCCTCTCACCCAAAACCATTCTCAAATTACCAGCAATTACCATTACAGTTAATACAGGTTATTCACATCCTTGGCATCTACTGTTGCAATGAGCTGTCTTACTGCTTGCACTAATGGAATAGTGAATCTGAAAATAAAGCTTTAATGTCTCAATGTGAAATCTTTTTAAAGTCAGTTTGATACTTAAAACTGCACTAGCAAGTCATATTTTAAGGCATTTTGTTATTTTTGGTATGTGAGAGAATGTGAGTTAATGTGTATTTACTCTTCCAAGTTGTTTGCTCCACCCAGAGAAAGCTGCTGATATAAATGCTTCTACGAGGCGAGGTTCATTTGGTTTTACTCATGGGAAATATGACAAATACATAAGTGTGGTAATTGCGGCACAAGTTTTGACCTGTCTGCTGCTCCTGACTTTTTCTCCGTGTCAGAAAGTTAGAGACGCTTCAGTTACATTGCTTTTTCAGGGCACTGGAACTTGTCTGTCTTTTTTAATGCAAACAAAAAATAAACCGGTACTTGAGCTAGTTCCCCTCTATGCACTTGGGGTGGTGTGTTTTTGTTTTATTTTTAAATCTGGTAGCTCACTTTCACTTCAGGTACCAGTGGAGGCTGTAGGGATTGCTGTGGCCTGGTCTGCCGTTGTAAAGCTGTGTTTACCCCTTTGGAAGGGAGCTAGCATTCTGAAGTTCCTAATGAGGTCTTATGCAGTAGCTCTCAAAAACATATGCCCGACCGTGCTGTGGATGTGTCATGCACTTACTCAACTCGGTAAAAATGACAAATGTATTGATGAAACTGCATTTACTTTCTTAAAGAGGTATGGGTGGACTTTTTAATCGGCACTCGGTGCCAAACCATCTGCTCTCCAGTTGGAGTGCTGAGCAGATCATGGTGGTGGGGCTGCTGGAGGATTAGGCAGTGTGACACAGGATGCTGGGTTGTGAGAATGGGGGGAGTGTGTGTATGTGTGTGCGTGTATGGGATTGGAAAGGGATGGGAATGAAGAGGAAGAGGCTTAACACAAAATACAAAGTGTTTGCCTTTCATATAATGTGGAACGGCTAACTAACGGTCAGTGCATTGGGGAACATTTACTTAAATAATAATAGTAATAGGCCAGAACCAAGAACCTGGGTACTGAGTGTTAAAAGAGTTCAGGAGTGGATCCACCCTGTAGCTTAGCCCATAGCATGTAACTGTCTCACTCTGGTTAGCTTTGAATTTGAGCTATTTACTTTCTTTCTACAGAAAGATTTCTGTGCTCCTTAGTGGGAAAGCTGTTACCATGCACTACCAGCTGTGCTGTGTTATAGCATGGGGGTGGAACGGGTGTCTGATCATCAAGTGCTGGTACTGACAACTGCTTCTAACTGTAATGGTGCTCAGTATTTATTCAGAACTCTTGGTGTGCTCACCTTCACACTCTATTCTACATTCACGTTAACAGGTAAGTCATGTCATTTCTCCCCACCCCAAGGTAATGCTGGATTCAAATTGCATCTGTAGTTTTAAATTTGAAAACATACGAATCATCTTTATCTCCATCACTTAATGTGAGAATAATCCTGGTAACATTCAATCACCCTGCTTTTATGAAGAGAAGCTCTCTTCAATGTTTCTAGAGATCCTTCAAAAAAAACAAAACAAAAACAGTGTTGGGGGATGGTGAGGGAGTGGGAAAATATTCTTCACCTCAGTGGAACTTGTTTCCCTTATGGTGGCTGTAGCTCTATGGACAGAAAGCAACCTTACAGTAAAGCAGTTAGGAATGATGACAGATGACAGCATTTGGGGCTCTCAAGGTGAAAATCACTGTTCTTAGAAAAGTGGGAAGCAGTTTCTCGCTAGGGCGAATTGTGAAGAAATCGCAATAGCAGGCAGTAACACAGTGTGTCCTCCAGACCATGTGTGTTCTGGTTATCTAGAAGTTTTACTTGATAGGAGGGGAAAAGAATTCAGAAGAAGCAAAGCAAATAAGTTCTTAGGAAAGAAATGTGGTTGCTGCAGTATGGTGGCAGTCCTTGGGGGTGTGAGGAGGAGAGGGGGACAGAAAAAGGGAAAGGAAACCAAATGCAGAGTGAAATGTAGTCTTTCATTGAAGGAAGTTGTGTTGTTATTAGTGAGGATTTTAATATAAGATGAAAGAAATAAGTACATTACTGTATTTAATTTGTAGCTAGATTTGAAATCTTACATTTCTGCTTAGAAGCTTTAGTGGCAAGTAGGTAGAAGATTATAGATTCTTATTTTCTTTTGTCAGAGACTTAGTCTATCTCTACAGTTCTGAACCTTAGGTATTTAATTGGAAGTACAATTTTCCACTATGTATATTTTGCTAAACTTGAGCAGACAAGTTGCATTTTTCATAGCATTTTCTAAATGTGTTCATTTCTGGCACACTTCATAATACCAGTATGACTCTGCAGTCCTGATGATGGAGACGCTTGTAAAATACACGTACCTTTATGGCAGTGTAGGGGGGAGTGGTAGAACTGTCTTATAATGGAAATCAGCCTTTTTTAGTTTTAATAGATGCCATACAAAAGTAAGTTGCAGTGCTTGATGTCTTATCCAAATCCTCTTGTCTGCAAATAAAATCTGAGACCACTTCTTCGAGCTCTGAAAGTTTATCTGAAAATCACTAGTGAGGAGTGCCTGAGGTACTGCGTTATCGTATCCTAACCAGAGTGAATACTTTATCAGCACCAGTGCAGAAGTACTGGATGAAGTTGAAGTATTTGTGGTTCTAATAATGAATCACCAGCTGAAAGTATTAGCTTCCAGGAAGAATCTCCAGTCACTTCCCAGGCTGAATTGAATTCTTTTCAGTATTTAATGAACTTATTTTAAACAACTAGCTTATGAACTGTTAGACACGATACATAAAAAACAGCATCTCCAGTGTTAGTTCCTTTTGAATGGCTTCAGTTGACTGGTGTAGCACAGAGGCCTGGTCTATAGAACACTCCTTACAGCTGCCCCTTACTGCTTAAATCGGGTATCTGCAGTACCCTTGTTTGTGCATAGGCAGATACATAGTTTCCATCAGTCTCTTTATTTCTGATGCTCTGGGAAGATCCGTTTGTAATTTTTTATAAGCTCCAACACAGTCTTAATGTGACTGTGAGAAGCTCTCAATGTACTGCTTGTGTAAATACTGATCTTAATGGTCTCCAGTGAGTAGACACAGCAGCTTTGGAAAATAAATTACGAGAAAGACCCTTTAAGGAAATGAGTGCTGTGTTGCCTAAATGCGTGTTTCTATGTTGTCATGTTATTTCCTTCTGTAGCTCCCAACTGGTATGTGGAAACTGAGTGGTGAGTTCACACACTATTTTGGGTAAATCAGACAAAAGCAGTGAGATTCCAGTTTGGCTGCTATTATAGAAAGTTGTTGGTCTCTTTTCAGTTGGTTGAAAAATGTGTGTTATGGAGGGGAAATGTTGTTTCTCATTCAAGTTTCTCAAGCCCTGATGCAATCCACCAGTATCCATTTAGGAATCCTTTCTGCTCAGTGGCTTGGATGTTTGCTTCTTGTACAGCAGACAGGGTATGTCAGAAAGGAAGAAACTTTTTCTATGGCAGTGCTTTTTCCTTAAAAGTTGTTGACTGATCTGACACTTGATTTCATTGCCTGGAGTATGGAAGCTTAGTTCAGTGCAAAGCAGTTCACTCAGAGTGTCTAATTCAGGAAATGACCCGCTTTAAAAGGATGAACTTCTTAAATTGTCACTAATACAAATCTTTTACATGCCGTGAGAACTTAGGTGCTTTTATGTTCACTTGTTAATTAGTTTGCATCAAGAGTAAGTGTTGTTTTTTTATTCTGGTTTCACTGCTAAATTTGGAACTTTTTGCAGAAAAAGCAAATGAAACCATTATACTTTATGTAACACCAAAATATAATTCATTATTAGAGAACTTGAGAGCAATGAGATAATATATGGATGTTTCATCCACCATCCCTTGTAGATTTAAAATGTACTGTTTATATTAAGGAAATGTTAGCTTGTACTTTAGAATTGTTCCTTTTAAGATTGTTTTTTGCTGATAGCAAATGGTTTGTTAAAGGCACTGGTTGCTCTGTAGGTGTTTGTGTTTTGTTCTTGAGCAATTCAGTTACATGTTGGTGGCTTTGGTTTATAACTCCTCTTTGCCAGTGTGTTGTCTCTGTCTTGGAAAACAGAGCTAAGCTTGAAAGCAGCAGTCACGCAACAGCACAACTTCATTCAGTCGCCAAGTGATTGCCCTGCTTATACAGGAAATGGATCCTAAAGCAGCAGCTGTCTGTTTTGTGTCCAGAAGAGGTGGTTGGTAGGAGATTGGCTTTTCCAGATTTCAAATACTTCCATTATCTTTAGTATATTCTGTTTAAGAAACCAGTAAGATGTCAGTTGCTCTTCCTGCTCTGTTTCCCTTCAGTACTTCAGCAGATGATGTTGGCACTGTGATGTCTTAAGTCAGATGGAGTTGAGTGGGTTGAGTTATGCTGTTACAGGTCCGTGCTGCACCTTGCACAAGGGAAGTGCTCTCTGCTCCCTTCCATTTGCTCGTGTATGGGAATGAAAAGGCTGCAGGTTGCTGTCAGTGTGCATTAAGTATGATCTGTGCTCTTCGTGCTGTGCTTGCTGTTCCAAGCATGTAGAATTGTTGGAAGGAAGAAAATGTAAGAGGAGCAATCTTCTGATATTTCTGCATACCTTCAGATCTCTGGCAGCTTGTTGCAGTTAGTAACACTCATGATAAGGAGAGAATAGGTGGGCCTTTAGAATGGCTCATAAAGTAGTACACACATAAGGAAGATAAGAGTACAGGGGCAGGTTGTGCACAAATGGGAAGCACTGCATCTCTGAGGGCAAAGTTCCTTTTTAGTATCTGTGCTCTGTTCTAAGCCTAACAACAAAAAATAAAGTGAAACAAACAGAAGAAGATGCAACTTCGCGATGTCTTTGTTCAATATTTTGAATTGTCTTTAAGTTCACACAGAAACATAAATGGAGTCAGATTTATAACTGACTCGTGGAAGGTCGTGTAGGGACGTTCTGTCAGATTTGGGAACAGAACCCAATTGTTTGGAGCTGCAGCTCTGCACACAAGGATTCCTCTGCCTCCCTCCTGATGGCCTCTGTTACGCTGCAGCACAGCAGGGTGTATGCCCAGAGACATGGGGGCAGTGTCCAGAGAGAATGCAGTACATTGCATGTGAAAGCACGCACTTGAAATTATCATTAAATTCATTAGTGGCAATTCCTTTTTAAGACCTTTATATCTGTTCTTATAGGAATGTTTGAAGCTAATTTTCAGTCTTGTAAACTTGTGTGCAGTTACACAGTGCTCACAGTGCAGACTGTCTCATTGCTGGTGGCTATTGCTGCCTTGGCAGGAGCTCTGGATGATATTGCTTTTTTTTCCCTTTAGTGAAAGCAGTCTGTGTTTGACAGATCTGGTATCTGAAATCTTATTTATCTGCGGAACAGTGGGGTGGTAGCTGTGCAGACGTTGTCCATGCTGATGTAGCAAGACGTTCTTGAGGGATAAGGAGGCATCTTGATCTGCCTGTGCCTATGCTCAGCCCTTAATTAGTAACTTGGAGTCAAAAGGACCATCGTGTGGTTTTTATGTCTTGTTACTCAGTAGGAAGTGACTGGTGGGCCCTCAGTTACTCAGTGCCCAGGCTTGTTTGTAATTACTGAGCAGGCTGACTGTGGAGTGCAGCTATCTTGTTCTCTTTAGCATTAACAGCACTGTGAAGCTGTTCCTTCCCCCTTGCCTGCTCCAAGGTGTTCTGAGCACCTTGGTGGAGATGGGTTGGCTTGGTCACAGGAGCCCTCCCTCTCCTACACCCTGAAATAAAGGGAAGTAACTGCTCAAATTATGGTGGTAGACTCAACTTCGGTGTGGTTCCTCCCTTTTCCTGATCTCACTGGTAGGCAGCAGCTGCAGACAGACTGTCTTATGTGGATTGTGCAGACAGCCCTTTGCAGCTCAAAGGGGTTGCTGCAAGCACAGAGTTGGAAGCGGTGTACAGTGCAGAATTGGTCATGGTGTGCTTCTGTAAGTGAGGTGGCATCTGAAGTGCCTTTCCTCCCACCGGCCCATCAGCATGCCCTGCTGGTTGTCCTAGAGAGGCTGTGGCAAATGCTTCATCTGCTTAGTGCGAGGTGGAGAAGTAAAAGTTGGCATGCTTCTTACAGGTGGGTTCTGTGAGAAGTCCATTTATTACTGAAAGCAGAACTTCAGACTTCCCCTGGTGTGTGAGAGGGAATGCTTTTTTTGTCCTTGGGTTAATAAGAATCTGTGTGCCAGCTCTGCTTGATACTATACCAACAGTGTTGCTTGTTTCTTATGCAAGCTCTTAATGGTGTTAGTGGGAACTCTGCAGGAATACTTTCTTGCAGAGAGTAGCTTTATTACTAAGATGCAGATATTTTAGAGGGGAGGGGGAGAGGTGGGTAGGGAACCGTTTGCTAGAGAATTTCAACTCTGAAATGTGAGGGCAGCATTTTGAAAGGTAATTTGTAAAATTCAGCCATCTGTATTAACATGAAATTGGTTGCCAACCTGCTACCCACCAACTGGCTAAACTGGTAAAAACAAATCTTTTTTACTCTGAAAAAGATCGACCATTTACACAGTGACTCACCTTAACTAGATCTTATGTGAAGATAGCAGCTGTGTTTGTGACACAGAACCTTCCCTCCCTCTTCCTTCCTCCCTCTCCAAAAAGCTGCAACTAACCAACTACACATGTTCTTCCTGCAGCAGAAGTTAAAAAGCAAGCAAGTGTGCTGCTTCCTGTGTAAGGAGGTTCTGATAGTGTAGCAATGAACAGTTGAACTCAGGGAGAAGAGTCGTGGGTTTGCTTTCCTAATTGTATCAGAACTTCTGAGGTTGGAGTAAAAAGTGGTGATGTTACTGCTTAATAAGAAAAGCATGAAGGTTTCCTGGTGCTTGGACAGATGCCGATTCGACATTTTTAGAATTGGATGCAATGTTCTTACAGGGTGGTCTTAAGGATATTAATAATTTGAAGAAAAGAATGATTCATTTACTACTTGAATCATAATAATTCTTATTCATCCTTAGAGGTTAAAATAAAAAAGTGATTGTGGATAATCTCAGGTGTGTATGCGGACTGGGAGAGCTCCTTGACAGCAGCCCTGCAGAGAAGGACTTATGGGTCCTGGTAGATGAAAAACTTAACATAAGCCGGCAATGTGTGTGCCTGCAGACTGGAAGGCCAGTGGCATCCTGGTGATTGGCCCTCTCTACTCTGCCCTTGTGAGACCCTGGCTGGAATACCGTGTCCTGTTCTGAGGCCTTCAACATGGGTGTGGAGCTTTTTTAGAGAGGGTCCAGAGGATTGCCATGAGGATGACCTGAGGGCTGGAGCACCTCTCCTGTGAAGACTGTCTGAAGAAGCTGGCCAGATGCGTATCTTCACTTTCCTCCTCTGATCTCTCTGTTGTACTGGGGGAGTCAGCAAACCTACTAACCAGTATTTGTCCTGCAGCAGTCATTGTCAGTTGAGCATCTTACTTGGCTTTATTGTAGGAGGCATACTGCAAATTAATACTTAATCTGTGGTTCCAATGAAGCAATTCCATGTCTTCTGAAGCCTAAGATAAGGAAGTGCCTGGGAAAAAGGAACAAGAGAACAAGGTGTCCAGGCAGTTGCATCAGACTGCTGCAATAATGTCTACTTAGTTGCAGGTTGCCATGCCATGGTTTGTCTTTTCACTTTACTACAGCCGATACAGTTGTCACTAGTAACTTCTAGGGACATCATAGCAAGCAGAATGTCTCTCTTCCCAGGTGCTTCTCCTTGGCTGTGATTGTAATCCGAATTTGCTGATTTTTCTCCACTTGAAGACTCTTGTTGGTTTGCTGCATGCCTTTTCGTGGGCCTGTTGCCTCGCTCTTCTCCTGCTTCCAAATACTGCGGACTGTATTTTCTTATTAGTTTTATTTTTTTTATTTTATTATTAACATTTTATATTATTATAATGTTCTGTCATCATGGCTTCAGCCTCTGAAACAGATGGCTTCTTTTGGGCTTGCTCTCTACCTTGTTGATTTTCTGTCTTTTTAAGCTCCCATCTGAACAAAAATAAAATAAAATTCTGCCATGCCTATTTCTTGTAATTAATCTCTCCATTATTTAATTGCATATTTTACTGCATTGCTGTTCAAATTATGCAGCTATTTTTCATGATGCCTTTCAGACAATTTCCAGTGGCATGGGTCTGAATAGTAGCTCATCACATAAAACTGCTGAAAGTTTTTCTATATGTTACTCTTTTAGATTATCTTTAAAGGCCCAGAGTTGGGATTAAGGCCTGATTGTGAAGTGATCTGTAACCACCTGGGAATGACAGGATAAGCAGGGTACACAGAAATGGGAGGCAGGTTGAGAGATGATGTGTGCACTGAGACTTGTGTTTCTGTAAACCTTTTAGGAGGCCCCTTGAATATATGCTGCCAAATCTTTTATTAGTAAGAAGTCTGTCTTCTTTAGGAAGCTGGTCCTTTTGTTAATGTGAGACCAAAGGGTGGAAACGGGTTGATAAAACCATTGGAGGGCTTTGACCCTCTTAACAGTGAGGGGAAGGTGGTCATATCAGGAGAAATGGTGTGTGGATATGGGTATGTACTGGCAAAGCAGAGTTGGACCTAATCCTGAAGAGTTTTTATAAAAATGATTTACAGCCTCCAAGGTTCCCCGTGAGTCTTGTGGCGGGTGGCTTGGACAGTGCTTCAACCAAGGTCCAGGGAGCACCAGACTAACAAATAGACAAATGATGGATTAATGCACTTATGTTGGCAAGACCCTTGGAGACCTGGCTGGAAATTGTCTGGCTTTTGATTTGCTGGCTGACTTACAAGACTTCTGAATCTCTGGGAGGAGCTATGGTTTCTGTGATGCAAACTCCTGGCTTTAACTGCATTAGATAAAATGTGTCTAGTTTGGAAGCGCTTGGCTCTGAAAGGGCTCTCTTCAGATACCGTGGGTGTGTTTCCTGCTGCAGCATACAGTATGTTCTCGCAGCACTGAGATGATCTGATTGCTGCAGTAATCCTAAGACTTGTTGGGAGCATTGCAAGTACATGCCATCTTAAATGGCAATAGATTCTTTCTGTCTAATTTCTAAGATGTCTTTAACTTTGTGTTCTGGAAAAAATTGTTCTTGCCATAGAAGTAATTGAAGCTTGGGCTCATACAATGCTTCTTACTTTGTAAGAAATCTTGTATTGCTTGAATAGTGGGCTGTGTCATTTCTAGACATGTACTTCATTTCTCTTTGGCAATCTGTCCTTTAAACTGACGGAGAAGAATAACAATCAGTGGAAAGCTTTCCAGCACACAGTTCCTTTTTGGAAACCTATCCATGAACAAGAACTGTAAAATGAGCTCCTGTCTATGCATATTGACTGCTGAGAGACTGAGGGAGATGTTTGCTGTGAGAGGGTTGAAAACTGGGGAGGGTGGTTGAGTACATGTGTATGTGGTATCTAAGTGTTGATCAAAGTAAACTGTTGGTGCTTCTTTGAGAGAAGTTGCTGGTTTTGGTCCTGAATATGGAAGTACAGGAGTGGGTTGATTCAAGCATGTTGTAGAAAAGACTTTAAGAGTTAAGAATAATCTTATGTTGAATAATAACTATCAAATGTTGGAATGATCTGGAGGGCTGTTTAAAAGCAATTAGGGGATCATGAGCAGTTCTGCTAGGTTCTGGTAGGAGTAAAAGAGTAAAAGCAGAAAAGGAATTGGGGGGTGTGTTGTGTGTGTGTGTGTAACCCCTGTAGTTGTGTGCCCATGTTCAGTCATTCTGTCTTGTGAGTATGGTAGAAGGACAACATTAAAAGCAAATACTGTTACTAGTTGCTTGCTATCAACCTCAGGCAGCTAGAGGAGTACCTTTCCCCCTCCCCCCCCCAGTTGCTGTAAGGGGTTACTGCAGCACCGGTGGGAGTGGGGGAGTATGGACTGAAGTAGGTACTTAGTGGCTGTATAACATCCTGCTAGGCCTGGGGGAAATGAGTGCAGGGAAGGCTGTGAGTCATGCTTGTCAGTCTCATAAAGCAGGAGGCTTTTCAAAATTGGCCTTGGAGGGGAAGAGGTGTTTAATGGAGCAGTTATGAAGGAGTTATGCAAATAGAGAACATAAATAATGAGCGAAAGATACTCATTTAGTTCTGTGCTTCCTCAGAAAATGAATAAATGAAAACCAACCACTATAAAAGTTGAGAAAAATGCATAATCATTAAGTGTAATGAGTACAGAAATGTGGCCGTTCACACTGATAAGAAAATTCTCCTTTTGTGACTAGGAAAACAAATTTTTATAGCCATCGAACAGAAAAGTGCTTTTCAATTTCCTTTTAAAAAGTGACAAATTTGGAAACTGGAAGTCAGCTTTTCTTATAACACCTGGTTGGGAATAGAGGTAGTACAAAGATGTGCTTTGCTGTAGATGCATCTTAGCTTTGATTTGGATGTATCTTCAGTGCTTAGGCCTGTATACTTATAAGCCTTTCCTCTTCTATCCCCTTATGTATGCAGGATTTCATTTGCATGTAAGTACTGTAAATTCTTTGGTAAAACTGAGAGCACATCTATAGGGCATAACTGTTTTATTTGCTATTGATGCAGCCACTGCTTATTTTTTTTTTACATTAATCAGTTTCAAACGGGACAGTGGAACTGGAATATCCTGAATTGGAAGGGGCTCACAAGGATTATTGAGTCCAGTCCCCCTCTCCACACAGGACCACCCAAATTCCAAACCCACTTTCTGAGAGCAGTGTCCAAACGCTCCCTGAGCTCCGTCCCTCGGGGCTGTGCCCCCTGCCCTGTGCACCCCATCCATGCCCACCGCCCTCTGGTGCAGAACCGTTCCCTGACCCCCAGCTGCCCCTCCCCTGACACAGCTCCATGCCGTTCCCTCGGGCCCTGTCGCTGTCACACAGAGCAGAGCTCAGCGCTGCCCCTCCGCTCCCTGTGAGAGCTGCAGCCGCCATGAGGGCTCTCCTCAGCTTCTCTGCTCTGGGCTGAGCACACCCAGGGCCCTCAGCAGTTCTTTGTATACATTGTCCTCCAGACCTTTCACCATCTTTGTAGTCTTTGTGATCTTCAAGTTGACCTGGGATGTAGCTTACCTCTGGAAGCATCTGCTAGAAACTGACGTCAGACCTGGAATACAAATATTCTAGGGACAAGATGGGCACAGTGGGACAGTGGCAGCTTACACATGGAACAGAATGAGGGTTGTAAGGTAGCTCTGCACATCAGACTTTGGTAGACTGTCCTATGCTGTAGCATTGCTGGACTCAACAACCACCCCAATCCATCTGTGAAGAATCTAATTCAGACACTGCACCAGGACAATTTCCCCCACCATATACATACACATAAAATATCCAGTTAAGGAGTTACAAATATTTCCTATTGAACTACTTGCTTTCTGTCTTCTGTTGGGTTTCTCAAAGTTTTACATGTTGCTGTGTTTGGAGATGGTTGTATTTATTTTTGCTACCTACTGCCCTATTCATTTCTTTCTTTGGAAGGAAGCAATGGTGTGTTATTTACCCTCCATTCCTCTCTCTCTCTCTCTGTTCTCCGTTTTCCTGAACCATCTGTTATGTTTTGTTACTTTTTTTGATGAGCTGAATTCCAGCTTGCTGCGACTGAAACAACCCAGTATTGAAATAAGCTTAAGTATGTAAGGTTTCTGAATTCTGTTGCTAACCTTAGGCTCCGACTTTAATGTTATGTGAAGTAATTTTTCAAAGAGAGGCTGGATGTAATGTGCATACTAGTGCTGTCAGATAAAAAGTTAGGCCCAGGCTGCACAAAAGCCTAAACAATATTAGTGGTTCTGTTATTTTTTTCTGCTAACATGCCAGTTTTTGTTTAAAAAGAAAACAAAAATAATAATAACAAATCAGTTCTGATTGCAGTCCATTACTTTATTAGCATGAGATCACTGCTGGGCTCGCAGTAAATTGGAAAATAGTTGTTACTGATTGGGGTCCCTTTTTTTGTTTTTCTTTTCTTGAACCTCCAAAATGTATTGAATCTTTCGGTTTTAGGCATCCTCCTAAGTATCTCTTTATGAAAAAGGGAAGCAGTCGCTTAAGAAGTGAAGATAGGTGTTGAGATATATGAAAGCATCTATAGGCCACAAAACAAAGTGAGTCTTGATCGCGGGTAGAGATGGTATTTTCTATCTTTTTTATGACTGAGTAAAACTTAAATGAGCATGGAATACTACAAAGAATTCAAAGAGAATTTCACCCTGTAATGGTCATTGCTTTCTTGTTTTAAAAATACTGTGATGGTTCGGAACTGGCTTAACAGCAGCTGCCCATATTTTACTTATGAAGGCTGTGTGTTAACAGTGACTCCTCAGTGTACCAGTTCTTCCTGAATTAGGGGGACTTTTGCAGACTCTATTTGAAAGTCTGACTAGTCTTTAGCTCTGCATTTCAGTGTATTGAGATTCTTCCTGGAGCTGGCCAGGGCAGAGTGTAGCTGAAAGCCTGCTTGCTTTTGCTAACAACTCTTCTGCAGATGCTGATATTTGGTTTGTAGCTCTCTCTCAAATAGCACTCGGGGCTGCCCTGTTGTATGGGTTCAGAGTGTTGTTGACATAATCTGTGATACCTGAACTGAATGAGGTGATGCTGTCATTTGATCCTGTGTGCTAAGTCTTGTTGTCCTAGCCTTGCTTGCTCAATGCTGTCTGGTTTGCTTCCAGACCTGCCTGGAAGTGAGGAGGTCTACAGAGTGAGGACCTGGAAAGAGAAGGCAGTCTTGCAAGTTCTCTTGGGTTTTAGCACGTAGCTTGTCTTCAGGTATAGATTTAGCTTGTCTTTGGGTGTAGATTTATAGTAAAACTCTAGACTTATTCCTCTGGATTGTCAAAAGCTAAAGAAAAAGTTTTGACTACCTGAGTACTTGAAAGTAAACTTAATGAAGTAAATCACTGTTAGTTTTAGAAGTGACTTTTCATACAGCATGAACTAAAGAAGTTTGCCTCCAAAGCCATTGCTGTGAGCTGGCTTCACATTCTAAGGCTTGCACGTCTTAAATCTGCTCAGATTGTTCCATTCCATTTAGGTTCTGTGTTGCTGCCACTGTTATTACAAGCATGATGTTAGGGTAGCTAATAAGTGCTGAAGTGTCTCCCTACTATTCCCACAAAAAAAAAAAAAAGCATCAGGAGTACCTGTAGTTTCCTCTGGGTCTCTGGCTTGCCAGTGAGCCTGTCCTTGCTGTGTGAGCTTAAAGCTTGTGGGTGGATGCTGGCACTTAAGCAAAGTAAACAACCATTTCAATTTCAAGCCCCATTACAACCAGAAAACAAAAGATCAATATTTGAGAGACAGTCTATAAGGAAACAAATGGAACGTAAGTTCTTTAATTCCCTATTATCTGTTGCCTGGCATACTGGAGTAATCATTTGCCCCATGGTCTCGGGTAGCGTCCTTAGCCTTAAAGAGGAATGATCTCTTTGGAAGCACTGTGGGCTCATCTTCCAGGCTGATGGTGTTTGGAGCTGTGGCTCATGGATGTCTCTGTCAGGGCCTGCTTGGTTAGCTCTGAAGGAATTAGCATGTGTAGTGATGTGATGTCATAGGCACTGCAAGGACATTGGGAGCATAATCTTGAAGCAACTGTAAGCATTAATGCTGTGTAGTGCTTTACAGGAATGGAAGAAGTGGTTTCTCCCCTGGAGCTTATGTCGTGTGTATCATGTAAAACACAGAAGGGAAGACCCGGCAGACCAAATTTAAGTTTGCCACATATGCGATTTCGAAGCCTTATTGAGTGCACTAGGGTTGTGAGAAAATGACACATGGGCATGGTTACTTCTGTCGTTTTGGTTCACTGTTGCATGCTGTTTCTGTTGTATACACAGACACTAACAACTGAAATATTAACAATGTGCTTTGCCAACATGTATGATTACTGTGACATCCCTATTGGATTTGGCAGGAGAACTGAAAACTGTGCTTTAAAAAGGTTTTTCTTTTTTCTTTTCTAAATAAGAGGAGTAGTTTAGTCCACAGCCGACAGGAACAGTATTTGCTGCATTGGGCAGAGAGTGCTGCTAACAGAGCAGCTGGCACATATCTTCCCAGGCTCCATCTGTCAGAGTCGGCATGGCTTTGTAAGTCGCTCTCCCATTGGATAGTTTACCTTCTTGTTCACAGCCTGGATTAAAATGGAATTTCTAAGTTGATTTTTTTTGTTGTTGTTATTTACTGTAAAAAAAAAATACTTTTTTTTGAAGTTTGTTTTCTTTTTCTAGGTTATTTCTGCCCTTGTTTACAGACCTATTATAGTCTGTGACAGTGTTGTGAATGCCACATCTTGTGGACTTGTCTTTTTTTTTTTTTTTTTTTAAAGTAAAATCACATATGGCAGTAAGGTATTTTTTGGAAGCTTAATCTCAAAGACCCTGTTCTGTGCCTAGTGCAGAGGTCAGAATGGGCTGGAATCTGATGTTGGTGTACCTGGGAGAAGTAAACACTTTTTTTTTTTTTAATGTTGGTGTAAGTATTGTATTCAACACAGGTTTTTGTTATCAGGACTCAAAGTCTGAACTGCTGTGGTGTATGCATGAGTGTATGTCTAATACATGTGTATCACTTAGACTCTCTTCTTTGGAATGAACTTCTCTCCTTAATGAAAAAATTTTTCTCTCTTCCTCAAAACGATGATTTGAAAAATGGAGTCTCTTATTTTTACAGTCAATTAAGTGAATGAAGTGCAACTTTCAACTAAAAGAAGATCTGCAAGGATGAAGGCACATTGGCTAAATTGGTTTCGGTCCATAGAAATGCTAATTTGCTATCAAGACTATTCAGGGCAGGTCAGGGGAATATTACTGATGGAAATGAAGGATTTGTTTCTGGCTGATTGTCCAGCATTTGTGGGATTTGGGGGAAGGGCCTGTCTGAAACAGAGCTTGTGTGCCACAGACAGTGATTGGTAAGCTGTCCTGTGTGTTTGTCACACTGCAATAATTTGGTATGTGTCTTTCTCTTTAGCTGACTACTCAATGGTTTTTGTCAAGGTAGTATTTCTAAAAAGAAGAGCCTGAAATCCTGCTTGTGGGCTGTGTTGTGTTGGTTGCTGGTGGGGTGATCACCTCATCCTCTGGTGACTTGAATGAATGCCAGCTTTGTTGTGCAACGTGTTTACCTGGGGAGAAGGGATTCAAGTTCTACCTGTTCCTCTGTGTTTGGGATAGCTGAGGTACTGCATCTTATCCTGGAGAAACTTAGACTAAGTACTATTATAATACCATTGGGGCTTTATTTGTTTCTGTTGGTGCTGGAGGTAGCTGAGTGGATTTGAATTTTAGTTGATCCTCTGACTGTCTTTATGGAGGGTTTCAGCCTCCATAGTTAGGAACAATTATTTTTTACTGAGTGGACTTGAAAGCATTTCATCATCCTGGTTTTAATTTCAGGGTTACTGCAGTGTGTGTTATCTTAGGTTTAAGAGCAGTTCTGAATGGTGAAGTGTGCCTCTGTGCCTCCTTCATGCTCCTGAAACAGGCAGTTATTTCAGTGGCTAAGAGCTTCCATACTTGTACTTGACACTGCTCCATGCTGTGCTGGGGGAGGTATGCTGCGTAGCCTGTCCCTTTCTGCCTTTCACTGGCAGTGCAAATGGCTGCCAGTCCCCTGGAGAGGCCTTGGATGGGAGATGGACATGGTCAGTGGCTGCAGTGTGTTGCTATTAATATCTTGCAAACTATGGGGACCTAAAATCCTGAGTTTTCAATACCTCATGGGAATTCAGAAATGGTAGTAAAGTACAACAAAATGACAAGGTATGACAGATGACTTTAGTAAAGCACGTCAGTATTTTTCCACGCACGTATTGTATTAACAGTGTCAGTGTAAATTAGTACTACTGTTAGCAGTGCAGGTTGTTAATTGAGGTTTACCTGTGCTCTGCAGTGTGTATGTTTTTGGCTTTAGTTCCCCTTTGTAAGGAGGCTGGGCTCGCTTCGTTGTTTTATCAGACTGTGCTTGTACTGAGCCCTGTCCTGCTCTCTGTCTTCATGTAAATGAGTTCTTTTTAAATTTCTCACATTTGTTTACTGATGATAGCAATGATATGAAGAGCAAAGCAGGTGGTTCCAGTAAGAGGAATATTGAAGATGGCTGCTCTGGGGATGATTCTATTGAAGGCAGACAGCAGATGCAGTGTGCTGGTGACCCTCTGAAGTCTCATCTGTGGTGTTCTGGGATTTCTTGTGCTATTATGTTGGGCAAAGGTTAAGCTTAAATTTCTGAACCAAGTCTCCCGATGACTTGCTTCGTTTTCTGATGAAGAATAGTCTTAACTTTCAGGCAGGTAAACACTGGGCCTAGTTGTACTAGGATCTGTGGATGCTGGGAAATAGTGCGTTGGCCCCTTGAAGTAACCTCAGCCCATAAGAGAATGCTGTATGGCATGAGTGTGGTAAGCCTGTTCTAGGAGGCAATGACACACCCAGTTCCTACTGTGTTCCTTCTCTGCATAATATATGTCAGCAGTGTAAGCAACCCTCATTTGTAAATTTTAAAGCCTTAGTCTCTGCTGCTGCTCTGGAATGATGTGTATCCCTTAAGGCTGTACCTGTGATGAGAGAAAACCTGAATGCTCCCTGGTGAGCACCTGCTAGTAATAACCACAGTGAGTTCAAATCTCTCATCTTGGATGGCTTCCAGGTAAGTAGCTGGTTACGGAAAGTTCTTAGGAATATCTAAACTTGTGGCATCTGCAGCTGTGACTTACCTGTTAAGCCTTTCTTTTCTTGTTGATGTCAGTAACAATCTAAAAAGTCCACCACAGTGCAGCCTGTTAGAATGGTTTGTAAACAACCCCCCTGAGCTATGGGTAAGAGGGAACCTGTATTCATGGACCACCTCCTTATTTCAGTGGATAGCACTTCGGTTATTCACAGTGACCTCTGGATTAACAGTCCCTAATAGTCAATTCAAATTAGGCTTCTGGCTCAGAGTAGATAAACATTATCTAGTGCACGTGGCATATTGAAACCTTTGAGACGCATTACTGCAGCTTGAATGCAGAATATTTGCTCTAAGCTGAGCATATGTTGTGAATGGTTTAAAAATGTGTGGACCTTTTGCCAATAGCAGTCAGAAGTTTTTTTTTAAAAAAGCCCCTAAGACAGTAATTCAACTTTCAGTTATTAAAGGCTTTATCAGATCAGTGAAGCAGCAATATCAAGCTCATAGATGCTTCTGGAAGATGTGTGTAACGTTACAAGCTCTTGTTATAGGTAGGTTTATAAGTAATGCTGTCTTCTGGATGGGGAAGCCACTTCTCAGAAATATTTGGGGAGGTTAAGTACTGATAATGAGGAGTCTCCAAGTCAGTGCCTGGATGCATGTCTTCACCACTCTGAAAGCATGGTTCTAATAGACTGCAAAATGAGGTGTTGTAGGTTATAGCTAACTTCAGCTAGAAGTTTTGGCTGTTGGTTTTTACTATAAGTTTAATCTAGGCTTTGTCAAGATCAAAACTCAGAGCTGAAGTGGCAAGACCTTTGTGAAAAGAATCAGAATTTTGAAACCAACCATAGGATCTGTCTTAGGCAGAACTTTACAGTCCCTAAACTTGAAAGATAGATAAATGACAACATGAGCAAAAGAGAACGTAAATGGGTATATTGATGATCTCTGAACGGAGTAGTTTTATCCCGTGAATGCTGATATGTGATAGAGACTGCTAAATCCTCATGGTGACTGATAATAATAATGCTACTTTTCTCTTTAATCGGTTGATGAAAGGTAGGAGGTACTTTTTAAATGAAAACAGCTGAGATGCAAAACTGAGCAATTATTCCATGCTTGCTTTGAAGCAAAAGTAAATGTACTGCAGCACTGAATTCATTAAAGGGATCCTGAGAAATAACAGCAAACGCATAAAAAGTGACTGCAGAGCTGTTCCTCTGGCTTGGTTGCAGGGACTGATTGGGCCCTTGTACAGAATGCCAACATCTGAAAGGTGTCGGGCACTGAATAGTTAACAGCACTGTTTAGCGTACTGATGTTTTGGGCAGCTTTAGGGCAGTGCTCTATTAGTAGTTTATCATGAGTGGAATTTTTTTTATAATTGAGGATGCACGTATTCCAGCCGTTGGAGATGAAAAATGTGGAACAACATATGCCATGTGCTTAGGAGGCCAACTAGTTCGTTCCTAGCAGGGCAGCTTGTCTCAGTGCGTGACCTGATGAGCTGCTTTCTGACCTTTGTCAAATGGAGCCTGGTTATTGCTTTCTTACGGGAATTTCAAGCACAGAAAATAGGATGGCAGTGGGGAATGCAGGCTGGAGAAAAGGCAGTAAGAGTATGGACCAGCATGTGAATGCCTGCCCTCTAAAGTTGCTTTGCAGTGTGAGCTGACATCATCGTGGAGGAAGCTGGTATGTGTAGCTGCATGCTGTAGGAACTAGAAAATGGTGGGAATTAGCTGAGAGTGAGAACAGTGAGAGGGCAGATGGCTTGTCCACTGTGCAGACATGGTTCTGGGGATGTGCCTGTGTGGGTGGTGTTTTGGAGGGGTGTGTGGGGCTGAATGATGGACAGATTCCTCATCATTTGGCCTTGGAGGGGTGCTGGACTGAGAAAGCAGTAGATAAGATTTTACTCTTTTATTGTGGCAGCTGCTTGGGTGTCAAGTCAGTTTTGACCACAATAACGTAATTGTTTTTAGGAAGCATTGTCAAACAAGTTTGGATTTGAGAAGTATATGTGATAAGAGGTGTGGAATGCCATACTGCTTACACATCTCTGTCCCCTTGGATTATATGATGTTTTCTTTTAATCTCAATTAAACAAAAGCAGTTTCAAACTGTAGTTTTGCCATTCTGACATGACTGTTAAGATGAGCTGGAAGTACAGGTTGCTTTTTAAGGGTGAGGACTTCAAAAGCTGTGATCTTGATTTAAATAATACTCAGTTTGCTACTAATTGACACTCAAACTTCCTTTCGCATTGAGAACTACTGGGGAAGTAACAGTACCTTTAAAGTTACTAATACAAAATCATAAAGTAATTCTGAACTGACAGAAAAACAAATGAGTTGACAGATCTCTAAATTTGAATAATTAACTGGTGCTCACATGTTGTACTAAAGTGTCTGAAGGCATGCGGACGTGTTTTATGGTCTGTACTATTTCTAGTTTTTGCGTAGAGAGAAATGAAAATAGCAGTTCAATAATGCTGGAAATTCCTGCTCCCTCCTGCTGCTGCTCTTGGCTTTTCCCTCTCCACTCTTCATTTCCCACGCTTTGAAGCTGTAGCTTGTATCTTGTGGATACCAGCAGTTCTAATTAAACTATGCTGAAAACTATATGTCAAACCAGTTCTAATTTAAACTGTTATTTAAACTACTGAGTGAAGTTGTCTGAATTATCTGTAAAGCTTGAAAATATTTCTAATCTGATACCACTAGGACATGAAATACATTACATATCACAACTGCTCATCTAATCCTGCTGCCAAACCGCTCATTTGGGCAAGTAACCAAAATTTTCAGTGCTTAGGCAATTGAGGACAAGGCATTTCATCAATAAAAGAAGAAATTTTATTGTTGAAAGTTTTCTCATTTGAAAACACATAGTAACAGTGCTATAGCTTTATAATCTGTTGGTGTTCATTTAACAGTGTTTTAGTCAAATCTTTAACAGAAAAATACCTTGAGGAAAGACTTGATATCCACTCAAGCATAGATCTAGAGGGAGAATTATGCTGACTGACTCACTGGCTGTGTTGAGTTCAGAAGGAGTTCTGTTTCAGCAGTCTCGGAGGCTGCAACCTGCACTTCCACCGCTGCTGAAGGTGGAAGTTCAGTATGGAACACCTCTTTTTTTCTGTGGGCTAATAGTAATAATAGTTTTATCATAGAATGGTCTGGGTTGGAAAGGACCTCCAAGTTCATCAAGCCTCAATCCCTCCCCCCCTGCAGTTGGCAGTTGCCAGCCACTAGAGCAGGCTGCCCAGAGCTACATCCAGCCTTGCCTTGAATGCCTACAGGGATGGGGCATCCACATCCTCTCTCAGGGCAACCTGTTCCAGTGCATCACCACCCTCTGAGTGAAAAACTTCCTCCTAATATGTAACCTAAATCTCCCCTGTCATAATTTAAAAACATCCCACAATTTTAAGTCATTGCTAGTGATGATTTGAAGCTTGAAATGCCCCTTTGGAGACTCAGGGTGTAGCAGTTAACAGATCCTTCACTGTGAAAGCTTGTCTGCCCAAGAACCAACTAGGAACATCTTGGAAGTATCAGTATTCTTTTAAAGTGGAAGGTAGCTTTGTTTGCAGTAAGAAATATTAAAACTTTTTCTTTTTTGCAATACCATATTCTTGGTACATGCAGTTGGTGTTTTACCCGTTGGCAGCAGATTGCATTAAACTGCTTCCTGTTGTTGAAAGTGTCTGTGAATGTATTTGAAGGACACTGACTAAAAGTGTTCTATTACATGTCAGAGCGCTGCTGGAATCATTGATCATGGAACTAAACAAATTTCCTGGTGGTGCGATTTCATCCTTATTTCAAAAAGAATTATTTATCTTTAGTATGTAGCATGGTGTAGCTCATGTTTCAGTATTTCTCATGCAGTGAATTTGTAATATACACGAGCAGCTTACCTCCCAGTTTTCTCCTTAAAGCAAGAGAGACAAGAAGGGTTCCTTATTAGATCTCTTCATAGGTAATTAAGGGGCAGATTTAACATGGGTGGATGTTAACCAAATATACTGAGGAAGTAAGAGATGAGATTCAGGAACAGATGGTAACTGCAACTGAACCGGCTATGGTACAGATAAGTGAAATGCAGGGTGGGTTCTCTGACTTTTCTGTCAACATGTGATGCAGCATGGTTGCTGCTTGAGATGATGACTCTGTGGGGCTGATGTGGTGGAAGAAGACAAGGAATGTATGAGGTGTGTGCCTTTTGTGGATGAAGGTGTGGATTGGAATGGGATCAGAGAAGTGTAGGAAACAACATGAGGCTTGGTGCTGCTGTGGGGCACCACTGTGGGAGGCAGGAGGAGAAGGAGGCTCAGGTGGGCCTTGTTCTGTATGAGTGGGACACAGCAAGGATCTGCTCCTGCACGAGTGAT
Source organism: Odontophorus gujanensis (assembly GCA_013399175.1). NCBI lineage: Eukaryota > Metazoa > Chordata > Aves > Galliformes > Odontophoridae > Odontophorus > Odontophorus gujanensis. The sequence continues at coordinate 178,279 of VXAB01004737.1, read as the reverse complement.
ACCTGAGCAAACAGGGCCAGCAGCAAACTGGAAGCTGTCAACGAAGGTTTATTAAGCTTGCATATGAGGAGAGAATGTCACAACTGCTGCCCTGCTTCCCCCCTCCCCACTCCTGGGCTGCAGCAGTCTGCACAGCGGGAGGGCTGATTTTGCAGAAGCCTTACAGCATGTGTGGTGGGGAATACTGAGCTGTGGGAAAATATTTTTCTATATTTAAGTTGTTCGGGCTGTGTGATCTCATATGAGATGGTGAAAACTGTTTCAATGTTCCTGGGGAATTGGAGGCTTTTCCGGAAATGAAGGATGTGCAAGGCAGGCTTTAGAAACTCAGTGCTGGCAAATCATGATGTCTTTTTTTTTTTCTTTAATTTCTGCTGAATGGATTATTTCTTGGCATGTAATGTTATGCTTAAATAGTTCTCATTCTTTATTTGCACTTCATTATTGAGAATTTTTGAATGTAGGTGCAGACTGAGTACTTTGTCTGATGGCACAGTCAGATCTTCTTGATTACAGATTCTTCTAAATATAGGTTGCATTTTTTTTGTTCCTGTCTTTTCTCCCCCATCTCCCACCCTTTTCCTGGCCTTGAGCAAACATCTTGTTCTTTTGCTTTACAGGCTCCAGATAAAAGGAAAGCATTAGAAGAGACCAAAGCCTACACAACTCAGTCTCTAGCCAGTGTTGCTTATCAGATCAATGCATTGGCCAACAATGTACTACAGCTGCTGGACATCCAGGCATCCCAGCTACGGAGGATGGAGTCCTCCATCAACCATATCTCCCAGGTAATCTTTTTAAATGGAGGTTTTATGTTTCCTCTTGTATTATTGAGAGATGGATAGTTTATGTTGACTTCTTTGAATTTTCTGAGTAATGTAATTGAAAATGGTAAGACTTTCTTCTTTTAATATTTATGAAATCCACTTTCTAACAATGATTGTGAATGAAGTTAAAGAGTTCCTATATCATGAAGTACTGGGACTATTTGATTTAAAACAGTAGTTATAAGGTCCTAGAATCAGAAACTGCAGTTAAGAGAGGGTTAGAAAGGATTTTGTTTTCAAAGAAATCCAGATGTTTCATAACTGGAACTCAGAGGATTCAAGCTAAAATGTTCATCAGTGAATTTAAAACCCTTGTCAGTCAGCCAGTGCTTGTTAGTGATACACATTAGACCAGATTTCTTAAATTTGAAGAAAAATGCTTCTTGTGGCCTCTGCTGTCTGCCTCCCTGCTTATCTCTGTGTATTGCTCTTACAGAATACTCATGGCTTCCAAAAACTGTAAATAGCAGCTCAGTGGTACCCTGAAAGCTGTCAACTGGGAGGTGATTCTAGTGCATGTTCTCTTTCCTAGAAACAAACCTTTCTGAAACACTTGTTGACTTAGTGTGTCAAGTCCTATGCATAGTTAAAAGCTCTATCAAATATTTAAGAAGTTGTTGTCACTGAAACAGTTAAGTAGGAGGAGGTACAATTGGTGTAAATGAATTTCTTGCTCTGTCAAGTATTGAGCGGTTTTGTGATGCTAGGATTATAACTGCATCTGAAGATGTGATTGCATAAAGGACTGAACCAACAGGCCGCACAAGCATTGCATGTCCTGTTACACTGAGCACATATTTTGTGTTTGAGCTACAAGTGTAGCAGTTATTGTTAAATTTTCATTGGCCTGCTGATATGACTAATCGTGGAAAAAGCCAAAACGTTTGATACTAGCACAAAAGCTGTTAACCCTCTGTTCTGTTTGCTGCTTGAACTGAAGGCGCTATGCTGAAAGCTTTCGAGTCACCTGATACATGAACTGTTTGCTAAAGACTATGAACAATCAGTGCTTTGTAGAGCTTTTAAGCAGTGTTTAGCAAGGTCACTCATAGTTTCTGCTGGTGGTTTGTCTTTCCTGAAATGAATCCTTGCTTATAAATTAACTTTGTGGACTAATTTTATGGAACTAAGCTGGATATGGATAACGTATGTGTACTGGCTCAGCTGTTTGCTTTCATGTGTTTTTTAATCAAGTGCTTCAACTGTATCTTAAATCTGCTATGTGGTTGTTTGATCGACTGATTCTAAATTCTCCGAAGTTTCCAGAGTGTCATCTTTTCCCCTTGCTTATATCAGTCATGAATATTTCTATGCCACTAAAGCATGGGAGGATGACTGTATTCTCAAAACAGAATTCTTTTCCATGGAAGTAGTATTGCCTAGAAACACAGATCTGAGGCACTGCCAGTCAACTACTCAGTTCTGGGTCTTGTAATACAGAGCAGATACCTGTGGGATAAGGTGCAATTTTATAAGGATATTTCTGGTAATGAGCACCGTGGAAGAAAATCCTATGGTTCTTTAGATCTGCAGTCAGTTTGTGTTCCCCTCCCACCTCTGTCCCTCAGTACTGATGTGCTATTTCAGTTCTGTGTGTGTTTTCCAGAATGACTGTACTCTAAATGAGTGGACAGCTAATCTTGACTAGTAGCCACTTGACATTTATCCTAGCTGTGTACCTTCTTCAGTGGAAACAGTACTCAGGAAAAGTTAAATGGAGTGGTGTGGTTTATTCTTGCTACTGGAACTTAATTGTACAGATGGAAAAATGACTTGCTTTTGTTGGAAAAAATGAATTCAACTTCGTTTTATTTTGTACTGGGAGCAAACAAGCTTCACATGAAAAATCATTCAGGGCTGAGGGAATACTGCAGTGAGCAGCTCCAGGAAAGGCTTCTGCTGTGGCTGCTACATAAAAGCTAGACCAGCTGCATCTTTATTTTCTGCTATTATAGTTGTCTTTCAGCTGTAACCACTGGGTCTGAGGTAGCCCACCACAGAATTACTTACTATGTCCATGATACAGAGCTGTGCACGAACAGATCAGTTGTTATACCCTTGGTGTTGACTTTGAGCTTTTCCAAACTGACTGGCCTTTCCAGGCTGTTCTGATATGGCAGAGCAGACACTTCATTACTGTTGTGAAGAAGTCTGTGAACCCTTATGGTATATGAGAACCTACTCACCCTGTTAGGCAAGATTCTGGGGGGAAAGATAGCAGGTCTATGTTTTGGGCTATCTTGAGCTTCAAGGTTTTTCTGAAGGCATTAAAGTATATATATATATCTCTCCAGGCCTCTGTACTACAAGCTTTCTGCTGCAGTCACAGTTACATAACATGTTTCTGTCAGTTCCTGTTTGAGGTTTTAGTTTGGTTGTTCTGAAGACAAAAAAAATACTTAAAAGATTTCAGGTAGTTGTTCAGCTGGTTTTGATGTAGGATGTGAAGGCAAAGCCATTAGTGTGCTCTCAACATTCCCTGTGGGACAATGGTAAAATGGCAATGGAGGAAGGACCTGGGGCCCCATGTCACTTTTACCTACCCACAGATGCTGGACTGTAACAGATGATGTCTTTGTTTGGGTATAGTTTGGGTATAGCTTATTACCTTCAGAAGAAGTGACAAAAGTAGTAATTTCCTCGGACTGAGCAGCAATAGGCAAGTGTGCCAAACGTTTGCTTTCTTTGTAGTGTCTGAAATGTGAGGTATTTGGAGTAGGTACTATTTTCTTTCATGGAGAGGATGAATGAAAGCATGGACTGGACGGTGATAGAATGAAAAGGTGGCTGAGGGTCAGCCTGAATGGGAGACAACAGGAATGACTTGGGGCATCAAGGTGGGACAAGAATGAAGACCTTAGCATTTGGCATATGCCGTTTCTTAAGGTTTTGGGCAATTCAGGTATTGAATAACCCAATAATTTTTCATGTTCCCTGATGATGAGTTAAACGAGATATTGTACGCTAGTGCTCTGAATGCAGATTGTTTCATTATGGTTACTTTTTGTGTATTAAATGAGTTTATTCAGTAGACTAGAAATTAACTTTGTTTGATACACTCTTGCGTGGATCTTTGTGAAAGTGAAAATTATTTAAGTGAGTCCTGTTGCATCTTTCCCTTGTTCTGAAAATTAATGTCTTTTAGCAGAGCAGTTGAAAATTTAGCTCTTTCTAGCTTAAACATTTGACAAGGGAAAACCACCTCTCTAGGAATTTGGCCCTATGCTTTTTTGCTCTTGACTTACAGTGTCTTGGTGGTTCCCCCTCCTCCCCTTGGAAATAAGCTAACTTAGGAAATGCACTTTAAGATAAATTTTTGCTGGTTCATTTCCATGGACTTGAAGAGAATGAATATGAGACAGAGTTGTCAGAGAAGGGAGGTTGACAAGGGACATCCTTGTTTACAGTGCCAAAACTGGAAAGTGTAACTGATCAGCACTTGCATTTATGTCTGAGCAGCTGCAGTAGTGGATGTAGAAACTGCTCCTGTTTTTTTTTTTTCCTAGACATAAATAGTTTTTTAAAAACCTCAGTTTTTAAGTCCATGCCTATTGAAATATGAAGAAAGCAATAGGCTCCTTTTTAAGAGATGATGTTTCGTACCAGGAGGCACTTGCGCCCCTTAAAATGTTCAGTTCTCTTCTGCATCTGGAGCTCTTCTCTAATGCAAAATAAGAGTTGTTACAGAAAAACATTCTCAAAGTGTAACTTTCAGTAGGAAAATATATGTGCATCTTTTCTCACTGTCAAAAGTTAGAATCTTTTGAAACTAAGAAAATCATGTAATTAGTTTAGAAGAATCTTGCTGTCACTCCCTCATGTCTAACTCAAACATTGCCTGCAAGCAGAAAGCCAAATGCCTTTTGTATAGCGTGGCCATCTGGCTGAGGGCAGTGGCAATCCTTCCATACTCAGCTGTTATCTTTTCTAACACTTCTGAACCTTACAGATGGAGACAGTGCTATTCACACATATGTACCACCCTCACCTGCAAATAGCTGGGCATTTTCTGTTGAGCAGGTAACCAGTGAAGACCAGTGTGCATGAGGCTTCAGAGAAAATCTGCCAGAGATCCTCTGAGGCATGAAGGGGTGAGCTTCTAAGCAGCAACAAGTTGAGAGCAGGCTGGCTTGTCTTTGATTCCAGGAAAAAAAGAATATGATAGGTCTTAGGTGCTCAGCACGTCTTCCCTGTTGGAAGAGGATAATACAGTGCACATGCAGTGGGGACTCTTTATGATTTAGTTTATGGGAAGGAGCTTTCCCCGAGTGTGTGCGCGCCTGTCTTAGATTTATGTGGTACTGCATTCAAGGATTGTGGCACACAGTCACAACACAGTTCATATTTGAAAGCCACAAAGTAGAATGGGGCTAGAACATGCATTGAGTCATCTCCTGATGAGTGTTGGATGAGAACAAGCGGTTGTGTAAATACTCTGGTACTCCTATTGGTGGTACTCACCACATCATCTTCGTGATGACTGTGGTTCCAAGGAGCAACTTCTAATGTGAAATTACCTCTTTAAAAGGAACAGATTGCTTAAAGCTCTGGTATTGCTCTCTAATATGATGAGCATATGGGCTGAATAATGATTGGACTGTTATGTGGGAAGAAAATTATCCAGATCTGGAAAATGACTGGATGCTGCTAACAAGCAGGGTCAATATTGCATTGTTCAGAATAGTCTCTGGAGACCATTCAGAATATAAAGCATGTCCTCAGCAGATCTGGAGATAATTCTAAGTTAGGAAAGTTGGTTTGTTTGCTGAATGACAGAGCTTCAGTGCAGAAGAACCTTGAGGACTGAGTCAGCAAAAGTCTTGGGAAAGGCAGTGAGGTGCAGGGCCTTGCACCTGATGTTGTTTGGGTGCATGAGTTTGTACAGGCTGGGAGGTGAATGTCTGAGCAAGACCTGGGAAGGAGCTGCTATTCTGGGGGTTAGTACACTTCCATACATTTACTGTGTGAGGAAAACAGCAGCACAGGGCTGCCTTGGGAAGAGTGCATCTGGAGGGCAGTGGCTGTCATCAGCTCTGCAGGAGGCTTCACCTGGAATGCTGTGTCCAGACTTGTTTCACTCTTACCTTGTTCAAGTGAGCTGTAGGGAATATTGGAGGGAGTCCCAACAGAGGTACTGAGATGGTCAGGAGTATGAAGTTACAAGGAGAGGCTGAAGGCATTGTTCAGTCTGACAAAGAGGAAGCTAAGCAGTGACACTGGTGTAGCCATCAGCTACTTGTGAGTCTGGCTCAGTCACCTCTGTAGTTAACCTCTCCTGTAGTGGCAGTGCAGAAAGGAGCAGGTTCTGATGTGGAGCTCTTCATTCCGAAGGGTGGTGTACCACAGGATACTCAGTAGTGCTATTCCATTCAGTGTTGCACTGTAAATAGCTGAACTGACCCTAAAGTCTGACTTGCTGTCCTTGCAAGGCAAATCAAAAGCTAAAGGACTTAAAAGCTGCCTTCACCCCCTTCCATCACAATTTAAGTAAGGGAAAGAATGCCACTCCATGTCTGCAAATCTTGTTAGCTCTACTTCCATACAAACTTTTCCTGCCGCACACCCAAAAGTGCGTGAGGAGTCAAAGTGTTTTTGCAGGAACCAGAACAGCATTTAATGCGTACATCAGAAAGATAATGTCTTATCTCTCTTTCTCTTGGACTGTCTTTGCTTGTCAACAGACAGAAATATTCCAAATATGGTGAAGAAGCTTGTACCTTTTGTTTAAATTAACCTTCCCTTGGATGGCATTTACTCTCCTAATAAAGTGCTGACTATCTTTGTGGCCTTTGCTTCACATCCTGTTCTTCCTGCACTCTGTAATAGAGGCCAAAGCTCCCAGAAGCTGCTGCAGCTCAGTTGTGCTGTTCTTGCTCTGCTTATCTGTCTGCTTATGAAAATTGTTAAATACAGAGTGTAAGGGTTGCCCTGTTTGCTGTTCTGTTGAGAAATTCTGTGGCCACAAATAAATACATGTAGAATCTGTAACTCCTGTGCAGCTCAGCTGATGAGGTTCTCTTTGTTTCTTAAACAAAATAACTATATTGGGATTTTTTAAATTATTTGCTGTTATGAAAGAATAAGCTTATGAAAGAATAAGCCAAACTGTTGGCCTGTCTGTTCTGACTGACCACCTTAGTGACTCCCGCAGAGCAGCTGCTTTGATGGGAAAAAAAGGAATTGAGTCAGAAACTTTTGTTTCCTGTCATTCTTTATTCCCACCTGTTTTTGTGAATGTGTTCTTGGAGAACTGGAGGGACTGCTAACTGTAGTGCTTGTTCACTGCAGTGAAATCCTTCCTAGACTCATTCCCATTCCACAGTCTGGTAGAAGTGTATTCTAAATGGATAATTTTCTATATCTTGTAGATCACTAAAACTACTTTTCTGCTGGGTGGATGTTTAGCTGTAAGCTTTAGACACTCATTAAATACTGAATTAAGAGGCCTGATGCAGCTTTGCGTTTTCTAAATCAAAGCAAAAATCCCACAGCTGCAGACTTGACTCTGGAAGGTTTTGTGCAACAGGTCAAAGATGTTTGTGCAATCTTTTTTTAATGAAAACCTCTTATATCTGGAAGATATATCACATAAATGAAATGTGTCACTAACCTGCTGCAAAGTCACTTATTAGACTTCAAGAATTTATTTCTTCTTCTGATGCATCTGATTAGATTGCTGGCCAAAATTAATTTTCCGTTTCAGGTGTCTGTAAACGGTCAGTCTTCATGTGAGTAATTCTTGTCTCCCATTGAAATAGGACTTATCCCTGTCAGTGCTTTAGTGGCATAAGGGCAAAGGAAGAAAACGGAAGGGATAAAGTGCTGGGTGCAAGAACATTGTATAATAGAGCAGCAGGTAACCAGCTGCCAAAGCATTAAATTGATCACCATATCTGTGCCGTCCAGGTGGGGAGTTCTTTGTTTTTTTTTATAGCTGAATAGCATTATACTTCAGCTGACTATATTCAGGGAAAGGGAGAGAAGAAGAGGGTTTGAAAGCTGTGTTGCAGAACTGGCATCTTGGTCATTCCTGGTTGCTGAAACTGCTCCTCTTCCTGATCAGGCATGGTGCCTATGACTGGGCTTCTTATATATGGTTATGTTTTGACTTTGGGGAAAAAAAGGTACAAGAAGTGTGGGAGTCTGTCAGACTGTTCACTTTAACAAATGCTTGTCATGTGGCTGCTGTGCCCAGGAGTGTGTCCATCTCCCAGCACCAGTGGGACAGAATGAGCTTGTGTCTGGCTGGGCTGTGCTCAGGGTACAAAACACTCCTTTCATGTACAGGGGGAAAAAAGTGTGTGAGAAGCTGTATGCATTCATATATTTTATAGCAGAACAGATAAATATAAATAGATTTCCATGAATATTATTATTTTCAGAACTACTTATTTTACTGGAGAGCTTTGATTCTTAACTGATCTGCTGCTAGTGCCATGACAGAAAGGAGGATGAGCAGGGGGAATAAATTCTGGGTTTGTTTGCTAAATTCTGCACTGTAGGTTTATTTGTTTATTTTGTGCTAATACAGTTTGAATGACAGCTATGCAATGATTGGATGCAATGGTTTGTCTTTCCAGCCATTTCTGCTTGGAATACTGGCTGTGTGTAGAAGTAACCTCCATAAAAGTATGTCTGCATCTTCCTTAGTCTTGAAAAATAAATTGTTAAAACTGTCATTTTCCCTTCATGTCTTTGTTTCTGGTTCCAGCAAACTACTGTTTACGAACAGTTAAACTGTATGGGCAGTAAAATGTATATAGTACAGAGCCATGGGATCATAGAACTTATATTTTGTTTCCTCTTTGAGAGTCTGCTAAACAAGAGTGGCATTTTCCTGAATACACCCTTTAATGAAAATGTAGTGGTTCTGTAACTTCACCTGTTTGTGCCTAAAAGCATTTGTTTCTTCCCTGGTGTGTTGGGATGGTTTCTGTTTACAGGTACGTACAGCACAACCCAGCGGACGAGTCTGAAGTACAGATTGTGATTTCTCTAACTCACTTTTCTGTTCTTTGCTAGCCATAGGAAGTAATGTTTCATCAACCAAATGTAGGTTTGATCCTATTACACTGTCTGGAATTCCTGTATGTGGCACAAACAGGAGTAACGAGGGTGTGAGTAAGAGCTGTCAGGCCTCTGTACAATCTGAAGACAGGACAGGGACCTTACAGTTAGAGGGATCTTGTTAGAAATTACAAAACATATTAGTGCTTCACAAAAGATCAACTGAACCATCTATTGAAAATACAAGAACAATGAAGTATTGAATGGTGACTGAAGTTCTTGTTACCTATTGAACTCTGGGTCTTTTTTTTTCCTTCAATTTGTACAAGATTCAAAACTAGGCTGGGTCAGAATGCAGGATAAGCCTTCAAGTCACAGATCAACCTTTATCTGACTGGATAGGGGATAAATGTCATCTTTGGGAAGTTGATCCTTCATTGTCCACTTATAGGATTTCCTTGCATGTGTTGTTAAGACAATTATTGGGCAGAATGCTGGGTGTACTGTAGGACTAAATGAGATGTGTTGTTCTGTAGGCAAAACTTGTCTCCAGCAACACCTTTTTTAGCCTAGTTTAGAAGTTTTTGAGCAATGTATGTGCTTTTGCTAAGAGCTAGCGGGTATTGTATATTAAAACCTGATCGGAAATGAACCATCCTTTGTTTTTCTATTATTTATTTTTCTCTCTGCACACTGAGGATGGTCTACTCACTTTTCTGTCACTGTCTTAGTCTCCTTCTAAAATGAAGTAATTCGCTCTATCTGTTTCTGCAGTACAGGAGTGACATCAATCCATGTGACCTGCAGACACGCCCATTAGTGCCCTGCTTTAATAGTAAGAAGACAGCTGAGCACAGATGTGTTTATCCTTCACTTATTAGTTTTGAAGCATCCTCTTTGTAATAGGTTTGGAGCCACACTGGCATCTGGATATTTAAAAAGGTGGAAGCATCTTCTGATTCATGGTCTTTTTGTTAATGTTTTCTTCCTTTTCTCAGTACAACCTGTGGCACACTAACAAATAACAAGTCTTCAGGAAATGGTAGTTGGCTCCTGGAAGCTCTCTCTGAGAAAAATTCAACTTAAATCACTTGGTGTATTTTCCTGCATTAAGTATTCCTCTTGCTGTGTAGCGGGCCTTATGGCTGGCAGAGAGGGTATCAGGCTTCAATTCCATTTCACTTGTTTCTTGCTTTTAGACCTCCAGACCTGGGAGCAAGAGGAGCTTGATGGGACCAGAGCTCCAAGTTACTTTCATCTTCTTTTCAAAGAACTGACGTTATCTCTCAACATCTTAATGGAAGTGTATTCCTCTGGGCTGCATTAAAGGTGTAGTTCTTCAGCCAATGTAGAAACCCTTTGGAAATGCCCTCTAGCACTGACTGAATTACTTGGAATAAATGTACCTAACATTTATTCTTTCTGCAAAGTACAGGAAAAACATTTCACGCAAAGAACAGCCTTCAAAAAATGCTTTCCCTGAAGGAAGACTGAGAGAATACTGCTTAAATTATTAGGTAGTGACTGGTCACCTAGTTTTGAATTACTCAAAAGTATTATCTAGTTAATAGAATTAAAAGATGTGGTGCAAGTTTTCCCAAATGCACACTTAGAAAGCAGAGGTTCTGCAAATAATTACATAAGAAAACATTCTGGAAAAACAATGGGAACTATCTGCAGATTTGAATAAATATTTCAGTTCTTTTTCTGTGTACTTATCTCCTTCTGCCCATTTGCCTACTTTTCTTTGTCATCACAGTCCTTAAAAACAAATACATAGTGGTTGTTTATACTGTCTATATCCTTCTGGGAATAAACACTGACTGTAATGCTGGGTAGATACGCATAACTTAAATCCAAAGAGTACACTGACCTCGGGAAAATCAGGGTTTACTGAAACAATGGGGAGGAGATGGGCAACAGAAGTTTGCACAGCTGTCTTTCTGTGATCCATTAAATTACATCCTGATGTACCCCTTTATCTCACAGGAAAACATTTAACTCCCCAATGCTGCCTCCCTCCCAATTCAGGTAAGTGTACCAATTGTAGAAGCTCAGCAGCTCTTGTGTGTGTGCTGAGCCCTGTGCTATTGCCCAGGTCAAAGGCCAGTCATGCATGAGTGCTCATCGCTGTGAGGCTTTCTCTTGAAATGCTGCTGTGGCTTATAAACCACCACAACGATGGAAATACCTTTATGGAGCACTAGGCAGTAGGATTCCTTCCCCAGCTGGCTTTAAACAGTTCCCTGGTCAGCATCTGTGTTGTATTTTGCCTGAAGTGACACTGAAGACATGTCCAATCTGTTTTATTTTTTCCCTGCCATTTTCTTCTGCTGGGCGGGTTTGTTGTCTGTCCCTTCCCCTCACCCCGATGTGAGATCAGTAATACTGTAGACAAGGTCATGTAAACTACACTTTGCCTTTCTTCTGTAGACTGTCTTCAGTATGATGTCTCTTCCAAAGGCGTTTTTCTTCTTCCCAAGTGTTTGCAGTCAAGTTAAATCTCTATACTTGTGAAAGCACAGTGGAAATGTCTAATTGCCTGCCTAGCTGTTGAGAATTTCTGATTGGTCTGACTAATAAATGCCCTGTAACAGTGCTGGGATAGTACTGCAGCCCACTGCTGAACGCACTGATGCCCTCTGTATCCACATACAGAGCTTGTCTTCAGGACCACTACCTACTTTGAGCTTCTGTGTACATGCACAAAAAGTCTTTGCCCTGATGGCAAGCTGAGAGCATGTTAGAGGTGATCCTAGAAAATGGGAAAGGTGGTAGAGTAGGTTCCTTTTAGGCTAGGATCTGCCACTGTGCTGTATCTTTAGAGATGTTTTAGCTGGAGAATGTTGTGACTCAGTATGCAGTGAATGCTGTGTGCTCATGCTGTAAAGGCATGTGGATGTTCACAGTGTCGCAACAGCGGTGTTTCATATTGATGGTGACCAAGAGTAGGAGACTGAAGGGAATCCACCTACAGAAACTGCATGTAACTCTATAGCAACAGCATATAACTTCCTCTTCTTATTGCTTGTAAATTAGAATGGCAATGGAGAAGTGCAGCAGTCTTAGTAATTCTGTCTCTGCCCTAACCGCCCCTTCAAACTGTTAAATGTCATACATGCATGTGACTTGGTTGTCAGTCTTCTGCTTTTACTTAATATATCCCAAATTACAAGAAGCCTGTATGACTCAGTCCAAAATTGTTACTGTTGTTTTATAATTTGTGTGAGGGAATTTTTATTATTTCTCCTTTTTTTGCTAGACTGTCTTAATACATTATGGGGAGCGGGATGTTGGAAGATGTTTAATAGAATCACAGAATGGTTTGAGTTGGAAGGGACCTTAAAGATCATCCAGTTCTACCTCCCTGTTGTGGGCAGGGTTGCCATTCACTAGATCAGATTGCCCAGGGACCCATCCAGCCTGGCCTTGAACACTTCCAGGGATGGGGCTTCCACAGCTTGTGAGGCACTGGCACAGGCTGCCCAGACCAGTTGCCGAGTAAGAAATTTCCTCCCAATTCATAATCTGAATCTCCCCTCTTTTAGTTTGAAGCCATTCACCCGTCTGCCCATGTAAAAAGTTGGTCTTTCTCCTGTTAGTAAGTTCCCTTTTAAGTACCGGAAGGCCATAATGATGTTTCCACAGAGCCTTTTCTCTAAACAAACCCAGCTCCCCTCTGTCTGTCCTCATACAAGAGGTGCTCCAGCCCTCTGACTGTCTTTGTGGCTTGGTTCTCTTCTTAGCCTACTCTATCAGCTCCACATCTTTCTTCGGATGGGTCCCCAGGCCTGGATGCAGTACTCCAGATGGTACCTCACAAGGGGAGAATCACCTCCCTTGCCCTGTTGCCACTCCTCATTTGATGCAGCCCAGGATACAGTTGGCATTCCAAGCTGCAAGTGCATACTGCTGGCTCATGACAACTTGTCCACCAGGACCCCCAAATACCTCTCTGCAGGGCTGCTCTCAATTAGTTCTTCTCCCAGTCTCTACGTATCTGGGATTGCCCTGACTCAGGTGCAGCACATCACACTTGGCCTTGTTGAATCTCATTACGTTCACATCAGCCTACTTTTTAAGCCTGTCCAGGTTAAGTTTGAGTTGGGTGAAGTTCAAGTTATTCCCAAGCATACAGCTTGTTCTCTGTTATGCCTCCAGGAGACAGCTGTTTACTGAAGGAGACTGAGAAAGGGAAGACTGGGTTAGAAAGTTGAACTCTTGTTTCAAAAACAAATTAGAACGAAAAAGCAAAGTGTTTATCAGATCCAGTCGTTCTGGTGTTAGTGGTGCAGGAGTGCTTTTTGTTGCAGTAATCCAATGGAGGGTAGTAGTGTGGGCAGGAAGTTAGCTGCTGTGTGAAATAAGTATACCAAGAACTTTAAAGTGGAATCTGTAGTGGATAAGGGCTGCTTCAGCTGTCTTGTCTTATTGATAGTACTCACCAGTTCTGGGCATGAGAGAAAAGTGGCCATTGCTGGTTATTCTCGCATTGGAGGGTCATCTCACAGTGCTGCAGTAAAGTTGCTTGCTTCATACAAAATCTTGAAAAGTACACATCAGCACACATAGGTCAAAGAAAGAAGAAAAAATGTGTGGTAAACTGTGTTTATGGTTAAGATATTGCAGCCAGCTGATGGTCATTTAATTAATACTGATGAGTTGTTCTTGGTGCAGTGCTGATACACCTAAAAACCAGCAAGATTTCCCATGATATTTTATCACTGCCATCAGATGAAGTAAAATCAAAGAGCTTTAGAAATAGTGTCGTTCCTTGGGTGATTTGTAATCAAAACTATGTGTGCAGGTGGGTAAGGGATGCTCTGTGTCATTTCCACTTATATTTCCTCTATTTTATGGCTTAGGGAAACCATCTGTCCCAGGACTGTCTATCTTAGATGCCTCATAGGCCCTGAATTCACTTCTGGATTTTGTGCAAGGGGAGAGAAAGGTGGTTTTTATGTGGGAGATTTTTTCTTCTTTAGCATAAAGATTATTTTGAGATGCACAATAAATGCTCTTTCCTAACTACGTAACATACCTTTGTATTTGGAAAATCTTTTCTTCTTGCTATTAGAGGTGATAAAACAAAACAGAGTCATTAAACTGTGGCTGTGTTAAGTCACTTTTTCAAAGTTTTTCTCCCTTAAATCTTGAAACATCAGGTTACAAATATATGTGGGAGACTGGCTTTTTTTCTTTCTGGCTTGTCACCCTGTCTGTATCAGTTCCTTACCTCTGACAAACCTTCTGAAAGTTCAAACTTGTTCTGTTGAGTTTATTTTTTATAGACTTTTTTTAGATGGTTTCCTTTTCAGCCACCTGCAGTGCACTTTGCAATTGCACATGTTCATCTCCTATAAAGTTGCTGTTTTTGGCACACAAAATGCTTTTCATTTAACATACAATTTTGTTCAACTCCCATGGTGGTTCTTTAGTGAGTCCAAACTACTGCAGAAGCCTTTTGATTTTTCCTTTCTGTCCTTGTGCTTTTCTTCACTCAAGAACATATTTAGATTTGTATGTTTTGTTTAATTCTAGGCAAGTGTGCTGCTTCCACTGAGGAAAAGGGAGCCTCATTCAGCCACTTCAGAATGCTGAAGTTCTCATGTGGGAGCTTGCATAAGCATATTTTTGTTCTGTTTTGTGTTGTGTTTTTTTTTTTTAATGAACCTACTCATGCATGCATATCTTGAGCACTACCCAACTAAAACGCAATTCAAAATGACAGAAATCTAATTTCAGGTACTGAAATACACTTGTGTGTACTGTTGGGATTTTGACCTTGTATAATCAAAAGCGTTTATCTGCTTTTTTTTGCTTTTTAAGACTGAATACAAAGTTAACATACTATGACTGCACGTCCCAACTGTTTTTCTGTCAAAATCAATCAGCAGGATTGCACACTTGAAATACTTCTCTTTTGAAGTGTCTTCTATTTTAAAAAGCACTTTTAATCAGCAGATTTTTGCATTTCTGGCTTGTTTTCAAATATAATTAATAAGTCATTGGTTCAATTTATGTAGCTTTTCTCTGGAAATTTGTATTAGCAATGCAACTGGTGCTAACCATTAAAATGTCTGCTCAGCTCACTTTGTTAGACCATCTTTCCTCCTCTGCTGAGCTGTGAATGGAGGTACCTTCATGGTTCCTCTGCCAGAATCTTGTCCTGGTGAAGGGAGGCCAAGAGTTGCAGAGATGACTCAATAGAGGCACTTTCCTTCCCAGATTTGTTTGTCGTAGAGCATGAAACAAGTGGATAGCTAGAAGTTGTCAATTCATCACAACCTGTGGTTTTGATCTGGTAGAGCTGGGTGGGTGCTTCCTGTCATGCATAATTTGTGGTGTGTGCTCAGCCCCAGCTCGATCCCCAGCAGACCCTGGGAAGCCTGTTCTACAGTGATGGTAGCTTTTGTTAGAACAGGAAGTAAAGGACACCATGTCTTCCCTGCTCCTGACTTTGGTGATGAAAAACCTGATAGAAGGCACTGCAAATCATGTCCTTGCCCTTTATTTGTGTCCTCCCATAGAGATCTATGTAAGTGGTGTATTTTTTTTTTTTTTCTACCTGTTTATTATACCCAAGTTCTCAAAGAGGGAGCTGAACTTCCAGTTGAATGTAGAGGACTAAAAAAGGTAGCTAGCAATAGAATCATAGAATATCCTGGGTTGGAAAGGACACACATCAAGTCCAACTCCTGGCTTCAAATCATGAAGCTCTGTCCAGATACTCCATGATGTCCTTGAGCTCCGTCCCTCGGGGCCGTGCCCACTGCCCTGTGCAGCCCGTCCATGCCCACCGCCCTCTGGTGCAGAACCGTTCCCTGACCCCCAGCTGCCCCTCCCCTGACACAGACCCATGCCGTTCCCTCGGGCCCTGTCGCTGTCACACAGAGCAGAGCTCAGCGCTGCCCCTCCGCTCCCTGTGAGAGCTGCAGCCGCCATGAGGGCTCCCCTCAGCTCCTCTGCTCTGGGCTGAGCACACCCAGGGCCCTCAACTACTCAATCATATGTATTGCCCTCCGCCATCTTTGTAACCTTTCTTTGGGCACTTTCTAATAATTTTATGCCCTTTTCATGCTGTGGCACCCAAAGCTGCACGCAGTACTTAGGTGAGGTTGCACCAGTGCATTATAGAGTGGGACAATTGCTTCCATTGACTGTCTAGCAATGCTGTGCTTGATGCACCCCAGAATACAACTGTCCTTCCTGTGCATATACATTGGTGTGCTCAAATGCTTAAAATCAGCTTTGGTTTGACAAAGCATTGGAAGTATGATCTATAGCTCACTAAGGCTGTTTCACAAGCAATTTATCCTCGGTGCAAGCTGTTTGACAGAAACCTTTGCTATCTTTGTTGCTGCATTTCTCTGTGCTTGCAGCGGTGGCTATGCAACATTGCCCCTACCCATGACCAGCCATGCCCCATGTCTGTGCCCACTCTGAGTGCACTGAAAGTGGCAGCCCTGGAGCTGGCCTGAGCTGTCAGACAATTCACTTGGAACAGCATGGGAAGTCTGGCAGAGCCGGGAATAGAGCCTCCATCTGCTGTTCCTCAGATTCTCACTCCCAGCCGCAGACCTGTCCCACCTCTTCCCTTTGCTCGGGTAACAGCCGCCTCCTGTGCTCAGGGCCAGCTGGTTCTGCAGCGCTGCTTGACCGTCATACTCCAGATGTTTGACGTTCCATTTCCCCATACTTCTGTGAACTTCAGCAAAGTGCTGCTGGCATTTTACCAGTGCAACAGGGGAGGAGGGAGGACTGTTGCCTTAACGATTTTTTTTCCATTGTGAGGGTCTCCACAGAGCTGCTAAAATTCTTCCTCTTTAAGACTTAAACTCTTTTGTTGTCGTCTGACTATCTTCCTTCCCACTTCTCTCTCTTTGTCCCCAGAGATGCTCTGCAGATCTCCCGTCCTTATTCTTGGTGTTGACATCCTCTTCCTCTCACCTGAGGAAGATAGAGTAGGGAGTAAGGATGTGTGGAGGTTCCCTTGTGTCTCTTTGTAGGTGCTGCTCATTCATAGAACCCAGTTCTGTGAGGTGGCATCTCCCAGGCACAACATCCCGTGTTGTTTTCTCAGCACCATGCGCAAGCCTGCTGTTTGGTAGCTGTTAAAGGATAATATAAGGAGCTTCTTTCCTTTGTCTTGCATGAATGAAGAGTGCGTACCCTTGAAGCAGTATTCCCATTTCCAATTGGCACCAGAAGGACATGTCACGTTTCAGCTTGAGTCCAGCTCTTGGGTGACCAGGCTGGTTTCCTTGCCCTGATTCTTGTCCTAGAATGTCACTCTTCTGCCCAGCCCCTCCACTGTGTCCTTGCTCTGTGTCCCCTTTCTGCTCAGTTTCTCCAGCATAGTATGTGACTGGATTTTCCAATGGGGAACTCTGAAAAGGATCTGTATAAATAATCCTTTTGCTAGACAGAGCTCTCTTCTCTTCCAGTTTCAAAGCTGCTCTATAGGTATATGTGCAACTTCAGAGACTGTTTTGGAAATCAGAGTCTTTAAGTCCAGTTCTCAGTGAACCCTATTCTGGAAACCTTTCTTCCAAAAGGAAGTTTTATAACAGCAGGAGGGCTAAAGGTGAGGCTGTTTGTCTGTGGCCTGTAAGCTTTAAGCCTAGTTCTCTAGCTCTTGTTTTCAGCTTCCTGATTTTAAAGAGGCTCATTAATGTAGCAGCACTCCCCTTCCCCTCCTTTTTTTTTTTTTTTTCTTAATTTAAGATACACCTGTGTTTGTTGGTCAGAAATCAGTTTTCTGTTAAGTTTACCTAGCACAGGACTTGCTCGAGCTTAAGAAATTTAACACTAATGCAGGGAGTATTTGGAGCAAGATGTGCTGTGGTCTGTATTATTGTTTAATATTCTTTGCTTCTGAATTCTGAAACCATGTAATGAACTGAATGTCCTGAATTAATGAGATGCCTGTGGTATACTTCTCCACTGTCTTGCAGCCCCAAATGTCTTCAGACCTTTCTGACATTTTAGATTTTTGCTGGAAATCTGTTCTTTATGCTGATGGCTGTTGCTAGGAGAATCTGAGAAAATCAGCTTGTGTGTAGAAAGAAAAGATGTAAAGTCAAGGACCAGCTTCATAGGATAAACTGAAAAACAGGCTGCCTTCAGACATAGGTGCAGTCCACTGATAAACTGTGAAAATAAACATAGCCATCGCATCTTCACTTCTTTATGTCCTTCCCCCTCTGAAAGTGGGTGATATTAGTAAAAGGCATTAGTAGCAGTGTGATTGTGTGCAATATGTGTATTATTTGTGTGCATGTGTGTGTATATATATATATACACATAAAAATTGTATGCATTTGTGCATGTATTAAGTTTGGAAATAAGACTTTGTATATATTTCATTGTTCTTCCTTTGTCCTGCCTTCTTCCCTTCAGGTGGCCATAAACATTTTATATAGACAGCAAGTTGCTGTATACATGTTGCTGACCTTAGTTCATTGTGTTGTTAATCTGTAAAATCTCTTGACTGTGAACCCTGCCTGCAGGAAAAGGATGGTTGTGTATCAGATTACATGAGAAGTGGCTTATCTGGATCCTCTACCCTTTTACCTTAGAAGGCCTGGATTTCCCAGGACTTGAGGAGATGAAGCTGCCTAGGGAACCTATCCTACTATTGTAACTTGTCTGTGTGCTGAAGTGAACATGTGAGAAACTTCTATCTATAAACCTACGAGAGCACATTGTTGGGTTTGCAGCTCTAGAACTGTGACTCACAACTCTATTCCAGTTGCCTCCTACACTGGCAGCACCACATACAGGGTGGATGTGTAAGTACTCTGGAAGTTGCAGAAGACCTGTCTTGCATGGTGTGCCCTCAAAAGACATGGCAGGATATTCTGAGATGTTAAAGATTGTTGTTCACTCAAAACATTGCTGATAAAAGAAAATTCTGGGGGAGGAATGAGGTTCTATGACTTTACCAAGCTTTTGATCTATTCTTTGAGGAAGCTTCCCAAAAACAGCTCAGTGTTGTTCTGTAATTGAGTTGATGCAGACATGGATGGAATGTTTGAAGTATTTCTAGTCAACAGAGTTGACTGTTGTAGTTCCCACTGCCTGTAGAGGCTCAAACCAGGGAGAAGATCCCTGTAGGATAACTGTGTGTGCATAACAGCAAACGTGAGCAACACCAGCTGTACTGTGCTCTGAAACCTGTATCTCCCAATGAGGCCAGGCTGGCTTAGCCCTGGAACTTGCATGGAGCAGCTAGCTGGAGGCATGCCTCTTTGTGGGTGCAGCCTGTGAGCTTCCTTGTTTATTGACAGACAGATCCACATTTGCACACGTGAAGTAACCAGCATCTTCATCTTTTATAAAGAAGCTAACTACACTCCTTTCATCTTCA
The DNA here is from genome assembly GCA_013399175.1 of Odontophorus gujanensis. Lineage (NCBI taxonomy): Eukaryota > Metazoa > Chordata > Aves > Galliformes > Odontophoridae > Odontophorus > Odontophorus gujanensis. Next base: position 159,073 of record VXAB01004737.1, on the reverse strand, counting down.
GAAATGATAGCAAATACATGTGTGGAACTCCTTAGATCTCCTTAGATTCTTTTATATCAGTATACATCTAGGGAGAAGAGGAAAACAACAGCCAAATTTCTTCGGAGTTCATATTTTCTTTTAATAGCAGCTTTTGTTTCATTCTTAAGTAACATAGGTTTTTTTGTTTTGTTTTAATTTCTGTAGATAAATTCTTGAGGTTCTTGGACACTATTTTGGGAATCAAACACAAGCAACAGAAATGAAGGGAAGTCAAACACTTAAGTTTCTTGCACTTCCATCGTGAGTTCTTGAAAGATAGGCTTTGTTACGTTGTGTAGATAGCTGTATGTGATGTCTTTAAAACCCGTCAAAACCTATTTGTGCTGTTTCATGCACAGTGTGTCTTGAACTCATAACTCATCTTTTCTGAGGAATATTTCTCTTGTGGTGAAAATAAGTTCACATTTCCTTCTGTTGAGTACAGTAAATTTTCTTTTGAATTTCCTTCACAAAATAGTAGCATAAGGTGGTGCTGTCTCTGAAATCAACTGCCTGGCTGAGCTTATAAAGCTGGGGATTTTGTCTTTTTTGTAGGTCAGACAGACTTCCTTGCAGGTAACCTGTACAATGTGCATTGTCCAGGATATCTTCAGCACTGTTATTTGATTAATTGTAACTCATGTAGAAGTCTCATTAAATACACTTTCTTTATGAAAGTAGCAGTAGCATAGTTTATTTCTAAAAAAGAACAAGTTAATCATCTCAGTCCCATCAAATTGTTTAATTTCAGGGAAGATTGTATGAATTTTACATATATACAGCAAGACAGTGAAATCTGCAGTTTCAGAGAATGACAATAAAGGATAATAATGAAGTTGGATCTAGGAGCAAAATTAAGAAGAGTGAGATTTCCCCCCCCACTTTTTATTTAGGGAATATAGAAAGCACCTCAGTGTTTGTTTCTTAAGTGTCTTTGGTTAACACTACAATTTATGATCCCGGTGTATGAGCATTAAGAGAAAATATGTATTTACTAGAACGTTTGTTAATGGTTATTTTATTTTTGTTAATCTACAGATTTTAATTATCTCTGTATTTTACTGCTATAGGCGGCTAAGTTGGAAGCTGCAGATAGTTTTACAGATAGCAAAACAGATTTTACTTTTCAAATTCAAAAACAAACTAGTAAGCTTGGAATCAAGCAGTTGTCCCATGAAGGAAATCAAGCTCCTTTCTCTGCACAGCTCACTGTCCCATGTATTGCCTGGTTCCTCTGAGCAGACTGAAACTGAAACTTGTGCTTTTGCCCAGTATTTTGTCACATCAAACAGAACTTTTGCTGCAAACAGATACCATATTTGATGGATTGGTGGACTGACCTGTTACGTCAAATCCAGTGCTTCAATTGGCTTGTCTTTGACTAGAAATCCCTTAAAAAAAAAAAAAAATTACAGCATTTTTTTTCCTTATATTGCCAGCAGTACAATCTTTGGTATTGCTTTCGGGGATTTCTTTGGGGGATTTCGCTGCAGTCAGGTATAAAGTGAACGATATCCTGTTCTGTGTTCATTTCCCTTTTACTGGTGCTGTCTTTAGCAAGGGTGTCACTGCCTTCCTGCAAGTAATGTTTGCAAGCCGGAAGCATGGCACCAGTGTTGTGCATGAAAAAGCCAGAGGGTTTGTGGTTTCACCAAGCATGCTGGGAAGATGGGGGTGGGAGGTGGTAAGGGATGTGTGAGGGGCTGCTCTCTTATGTTTGCACTTTTCATCATATGAAATATTTCCAGTCTGTGTCACTGCCATCTATGTATATAGTGCTGATTTGCCCTCTTATCAGAACTTCACTTTATTTCAAATGAAGTGTTAGTAATAGACTCAGTAGATTAAACCACAAACTGAAAAGGCAAAAAAAGGAAGCAATGTCAAAACGACAGAAGTCTGTTGCTAGTAACAAGCAGTTCTGCCTTCCTTTTGTTCTTGTGCTCTCTGAAATAGCAGCTACAGGTGGCCTGTGAAGCTGGAGCCTATGTCTGTTCTTGTCTGAAAGAACCTGGTTCTAAACTGAAAAATGACCCATTTGTACATCTTTGCAGTATAGTGCATTAGTTTGGAGGACATTTATGACATGATAATAATTTAAGAGTTATTAAAACTGTCACAGGAAATAGCTATTGTTAAAAATGCTGGCATAATTTTAGGGTTTTTTAGAGCATGGGTGGAGCTGTATCATCGGCACAGAAAAGGAGAACTGTTTGCTGCATCATTGCTTCACTGCACTTGGCCTTGGGGCTGCTTCTGAGATGGCAAACAGTTAAAGTTTAACACCACATCCTGTTGGTCTGCTGTTTTTTTCATATGGTTCGGAGCTGACAGACAGCAGAGGCAGCTAATCATTAACAGTTCCTTCAACCTCTGAGCTAAGTTTTGCTACCGGGATTAGCTGGCATGTTCCTTTGCACCTAGTTATGTGGGCAAAGGAATTTGTTTAATGATTTAGCTTATATCTGCTTCCCAAAGAAAACATGTACTTCTGGAAGGACTGTCTCCTCCAAATCAGTACAGTACTGGGCATCTTCCTGCTGGGTTGTGTTGTTTAGGAGTGCAAATCCCTTCTCTATTCCCAAAACCTTACATTTTGCCACATTTGTTACAGGATAGGTCATATGTACTTGAAGCTGGTCTGACTGTTTCCTAGTGCATGGTACTCTGCCTTAACCCAAGGCCTGCTTGCTATGGTTTGCATCTCTCCGTCTTTGAGGTTTAGAAGTAGGTTTTGTGCATCACATCACAAACTGTTTATTGCTGTTAGGGTAGCAGCGACTAAACAATAAAATTACACATTGACATCAAGCACACAGATATAGATGCCAATGTTAAAATCACAGAATCACAGAATTGTAGGGAAGGGAATGGACCTCGAGATCGTGCTAAAGCAGGTTCCCTACAATAGGTCGCGCAGGTAGGCATCCATATGGGTCTTGAATATCTCCATAGAAGGAGACTCTGCAACCTCTCTGGGCAGCCTGTGCCAGTGCTCTGTCACCCTTCCTGTAAAGAACAGTTAACATGCAATCGTTACTGATCTATTAAAGGTCACTTCTCCTGAGGAAGCAAGATGTTGTCTAGTAGCTGATTGGCAGCATATTGTCCTGCTCAAGCATATGCTTTGCATAGGGTAAAACACCACCTTGTGTTTCTAGTGCACCATATGTGGTAAGGAAGAGTTGCAGTCTCATTTGCTTTGAAGAGCAAATGAGTGTCTTGCACAGGCACGCCTGCATGCCGTTCACAATATACATGTATACCATAAATTTCTGGCCCTGAAATAAAATACAGATAGTGATCTCTTTGCTTGGTCTGAAATCTGTGGAAAGACTTTACAAATCTCTGGTATGTGTTTAATTTTGGATAAGTTGTCTGGTATAATTAATATTTGCTCTTTTCCTGTTGTGACAACTTTTATCCATAAACAAGAATTTGCTGTAGAACTACTTCAGTGATTTTCTAAAGCATATGTGGTACAGCATCTGTTCCTGGAATCTCTTATCCTCTGCTCTAGTAATTTATGGAATTTTCATTGTTTGTTGCAGAGAGGAAAAGTCAGTCTTATGGACCACCCGCCAGGAAAAGATGAATCTTTTTGGTATGATGAAGGGCTTAGGTTTTTTTTTTTTTCCTTTGCCATCAACATTAAGAGGAGTCTTGGAATTAAAGATGTGTTTTTGTCCGCACTGTGCAAAGGATGAATTTATTAGTAGCAACAGATTCTGCTCATAGAAGTGAGGTAGAATTATGTATTTCCATGTGCATATGAGTATTTTAAAACATCCTCTTTCAAAACATTGTACTATGTGCCTTAAATTGTCACTCTCCTTGGCATCTCCTGCTGTTTGGGTGACTGAAGTGGTGGTGTTTTTTTATTGTTGCTATTGTTTTTCCTATGCAGTTGTCATGTATTAAAAATGTGAGGAGTTCTGCAAGATAGTTTGAGATCTTATGTTTTGATGACTCATTGAAAGGGTTTGTGTTACACAGAGAAATCGGAAAAGTTGATCTAAGAACATGTAGCAGAATACTCACATTGTAGTTGTTGATCATGCTGAAAACCAGCTAAAGGAAAGAACTTACATGTCTATTTCAGTCTCTGAAAGGAAAAGAACAAATAATTGCTGAAGCTGAAGAAACACAGGTAGTCTTGTTCTGAAGTCTTTGCTCTGTGTTCTGTGAAATTGGCTGCCAGAAGAAACGTGGGTGCAGTGACTGGTATTTGATACAGATGTAATGGCAAGTGCGTGGTGTCTGGGATTGTCTCATTTGGAAAGTTGCTTTTTGCCCCGCACTGGTATCTTTCAGTGCCTGATTATTTTAGAACAGTGAAGCTTGCTCCACAGCTTTGTTGGGATCTGTAATGAACTTATTCCAAGTGAACTAATGCAAACACACACATTTAATGTCTTATTTTGCTCTGGAAAAATCATAATTCTTATTTCCGTTTGGATTCCTTACTTTTGGAAGTAGAAGTTACAAGCTATCTGTTATTTAGCTTTTAGCTCCAAAAAGAGGCTTGCTCAATATCCTCGTGTTCCCACTTGCAATCTGCATTGCCATGTACCGAAACTGTTATGGAGAAGATTCTTTCTGTTCTGAAGAAAACTAAAGATTCTCTGAGCACGTACACTAGATAAAGGAAAAGAAATTTCATCAAGGGGAATTTGATAGTAAACTCTAAACACTGAGTGCTGTCTTTCCTAGAGACTGGAAACTCTAACCCCCTCAGTGCTTACCTTTCTCTTTTTCATCCTGCCTCATGTAGAGTCAGATGCAAAATAATTTTATGCTTCATCTTTGATTCTGTTTCACTGAAGATAACCTTGCGTTTAATATCCACTTCGGCTGTTTCTAGAGATGTACCCAAACCTACTGATGGGTGAGGAGGTTTTTGTTCTTCGTCAGGTTTGGCACTATTTCTCTCGTAGATTCTCCATGAGAAATTGACAGTTACCCGCTGAGCATTATTTTTCTTAGTGGTGATTCAATTAGTTTTATTCAGAGTGACTGAGGGTGGTGGTTTTTGTCAGATTCTGTCTTCTGCACTGAGATCCTGAGGCTCCAGTAACTACTTGAACTGGGAAATTAAATCCCTGCGTTTGAAATAGGCTTTCTAGAGATGAGATTTATTGTGGCTGCCCAGTACTTGATCTGTATGTGTTCTCCATTAGATAGGATTTAAGCAGTGATTCTCTTGCACATAGAAAGCATGTGTGTGTTACGTGAAGCTCAGTTTGATCCCACACAGACTGCAGAGCGATATTTAATAATACAGTGATGGAGCAGTGGATGAATATGGCTTCTGTATTCCCTTAACTGCATCTTTAAGGATCTTTAAAGGTGTTGGAGTCTGTGTGAAAATATCCTCCGTGCTGCGTCTGGTGGTTCCCATTGCAGAGTGTGACACACACTGATGACTGCTGAAAAAAAAATTGCCTCCCAGCTTCCCAAGCCTCGTGCCTTCTGGAGCTGTGGGCAGACTGCTGAGCTTGCCTGCCCTGGGTTCCCAGCTGGGGAGCTGATGTCATTTATCACTGTTGTCAGTCATAAGAATGTTGAGGGTTAATCTGCACGTGCTGTATCTGCATAGTGTCTTCAGAGCGTCAAGGCAATAATGTATAATTGTAATTTTATTATTAATATTGGTTATTTCATTAAAGTGTAATTGTCAAGCAATGTTCATGTTGATTAAACTCATTTTGTCAATGGACTGGCATCCTTCCAGCAGTATTATCTCAGTTCAAAGTCTGTGTCTAATAGTGTGGCCTAAACATATAGGTAGATAGCTCTGAAAAGAAAATAACAAATGCCTAAAGAAACCCATCCTTTCTTGTTTTTAATCTAGACTGTGGACATCCATAAAGAAAAGGTTGCTCGCAGAGAGATAGGCATTTTGACGACCAATAAGAACACATCAAGAACTCACAAAATTATAGCACCAGCGAACATGGAGCGTCCTGTAAGGTATATTCGAAAACCTATAGACTACACGGTGCTGGATGATGTTGGCCATGGCGTAAAGGTAAGAACACCTGGACACTTGAGAACTCCAAGTAGTGCAGACCAGGTGATAAGGTTGGGCAGAATGACCTTAAAATGTTGCACTCATTTATGTTAGGGAGGGTTGTGGGTTTGATATGCTCCCACGTACAAACATTTCAGTAACAGAATGGATTGTTTTATAAAGATTTTTATTGTTATTACTGATTTACTTAAGCAGTGTTTGCCATAGCCTTGTGACTGGCAGTGGTAGTCAGGGTCTGGAAATAATGGCTTATGATCTTAGCCTAGTGACTTGTTATGAAAGCCATGACTAACTTCTAGAATTCTGACTACTTTCTCAACTGATTAACTTTTCTGTCACTCCCTTTGTTTTCTAAACTTGTAAGAAAAAATAAGTAATCTGAAAATGGGGTAATTGTTGGGGGGTTTTTTGGAGGGGTTGGAATGACAGGCAGGGGCTGGTAGGAGCAGGACTAGCTAGTTGGCATTGAAGTCTCGGTGGCACTTAACGTCTCCCACACATTTGTGCTTTTGGGAAGTCTTGTTTTCCTTCTCTGAATAAAAAACCTTTGTAAATTACTGTCCACTTCCCTTGAAGTGGTTGTGCGTAAAATGAATTGTAACACCCTTTTCTCCCTGAGTATCTTTTCATAGCAGATAATAAGATTGTAAACCTGCCAGAGCAGACCTTCAGGTGTATTCTGTTCACAACACTCTTCTCCTGAATAGTATTAAAGAGCTTTTATTCAAGATCTTTATTCAAGATCTTCAGCCTGATGTAGTCTGGTTAGTCAGAGCGGCTTGATCAGCCCTTTATGGGCCCTTCGTCTTGAGTTCCTGAGGAACAGATACTAAAGAATTAGCACGGGAGAGTGCCAAGGTTGCATTGTAGTAACCCTGTGGATGTCCAGACAAGTCTTAATTCCCGCACAAGCTGGAGTGCATATCTATACCATGACAGCTCCAGGATATGAATTAATGTAGTGGCTTTTGGCTACCTGCTTTATTTTTTTACATTTTCTGGCAGTCAAACCTGTACCTAAACCTGTACTACCCTGTAACTTTTAGGGCTGATTTTCTCTTGTTACTTGAGGCAGGCTGGATGGAACCCATCCTGTGTAGAAGCCTGAAAGATTAACCTTGAATTGCTGCAACGTAGAAACACTGGAGGCAGAGAAACTGATGATTTTTCTGCATTCATACAAGGAAAGAGCTCTCTGAATACAGAATGCAGGAATTGACAAATTCGATGTCAGGATATTGGTTTATGCATTTAAGTGCTCCAGAGGTCAGATGCTGCAGAAGACATTTTTAAAAACAGAACAATTATTATTAGTCCTTGAAGCTAATGCTTTCCTGTGCTACTTGTATTGCAAAGGCCCGGAACAAGTTGCTCAGTCCCTAAATGCTCAAGTTGTTAGCTGTAGCAGTTACATTTTCCAGTACAGTCATGTTCTTAGGAGTACTAGCATCTTTATAATGGTCACCCTTTTTATTGAGAGGATGAAGAAGAGATGCCACTTACCCGTTTTTAGACACATCTTCTTAATATTTTTTTAAACTGTCAGTAGTTTAATTTGGTATAGCAAACTTCATCTGTTCAGAGGTAAATGAACATCCAGTGATAACCAAATTAGCAACATTATTAAGTCAGCTACAATTTATATCTGGCTATAGTTTCTTTGAGAAATATTCTTAAGTCTGTTTTATGACTGTAGAAAGCATGAAACATTCAGTAGAAAGGTGATGTCGCTGTTCAGTATGTAGACATTTTACATGAGTGAAATAAGCTGCTGGCCCAGCCCCAGTTAGGTAGTTGAAGACATCTGTCGTACTTTTGATGCCTTCATCAGTGTTGACCTTCACTGCATGCATTGTTGAGAAGGTTGGGCTGAGACAGTGAGAGACATAATTACACGTGTTTAGCCAGCATTTCACTAGGTTTCCTAGAGTGTCACAGATCACAAGTTTAAAGGAAGTAGCAAATGAAGATGTAAACCAATTTTAAGCATATTCAGCCAAAATAACTAAAGAAACTGGATTAGATTGTGTTGGATGTCAGCACAAATAACTGATGATGCTGAGAATCTGAGTTGCCTCTTATACATATGAATGGGGACCATACAAGAAATTGCACTGCAAAGTCATGCCAAGAACAGTCTTAGAATGTAACCCAGACTCCAGTCAAGAAAGTAAGATTGTTAACAAGGATTTCTCTCCAAATTGATAGGCAGCAACAGGGAAATTGTACTTTTCTAGGCAAAGAAAGTTAAGAGTTTTCAGTTTTACTGACTGTGGATCCTTGATTGTCTCTGCTGTGCAACGGTCAATAAAATAAAGTACAACACATTCATTGGCATTTAAATTTTAAGTAAAAATTATGCAGCACTTGGAAATAATGTGTTTTGACGAGGAGACAAAAAGAAGGAATGCAAGGAAGAAGGACTGAAGATACAGGCTGGATTAACTCATTCTGCATAGCAAAAAACATCATAAAATATGCAGTATATTTTAAGGAGCAGTCTCGAGTTGATGTACATAGAAGTAATAAATGAAGTATAAATAAAAATATCTCAAAAAAGAAAAAAGAGCGGTTATAATCTCCAGTAGAAGTACTTTCTTCCCCTGTATGTTTTCCAGAGGCATGCTTGTTTTTCTTGTCTCTCTGTGATGCTTCTCATGGCTTTATAGAGGAACCACAGAAGCATAAACCTGTGCTGGGGACACTGAGGAGGGCTCCATGTGCCCACCTCTTGCCTGCATCAGCAGTTTTTGTTGGCTGGGAGGAACTGGTGGCAAGCAACTGTTCCACATAGTAGGTTTCTTCCCTGGTGGAAGATGCCTCCTTGGAAGGCAGTGTTGTTTCCTAGCACTGCTTCCAGCAGGATCTTATAGAGCAGCTCCTGCAAACTATCCCAAGGTCACTACGGTGCTTTCTTCTTCAGCCTGAAACTCCATGGCAGCCCCAAGCTGTGCTGGCTGCTCCACTCCTTACTCTTCCTTTTGAAGGGCCTCATGTGGATGAAATTTCCATAAGGAGAAAAGCTGCCTTTTAAAACTTTTATTTTTTATTTTTAATTTCAATGTATGCCTATGAAGTAGGTCTAGCATGAGCCAAAATGGGGAGGACTTTCCCTTACTAGTCAAACACTGCATGTAGATGGCCACAGGCCGTCATTTTTGCAGTTTTCTAAGCAGTTGCTCAGCTGTCACCCTCTGGGGGTTGGGGAACATAGCTGAAGTCATTCTTAGTAAATAAGATTAATAGTTGTGATGTGGGAGCCCACCTTCCTGTGTAGAGAGCTTGGTTTGAAATTATTAGGCAGAGGTTACTTGAACATTTCCTTCCTTCTTTTCCCCTTCTTTTGTGAAAGGAGAGGAAAAAAAAAAAAGTAATATGCCAGCAAATAAATAGGTCAAATACAATTACTCATACAGAACAATCCTCAGTGTAAGAGGGGGAGGAGGAGGAGGAAGCTTGAAGATGCCTTGAAAGCCCTGGAGTTTGCCTTAGAGTTTGTTACAGTCTTTTTCTTTTAGTAGATGGCAGATGGAATTGCAGCAAAGTCGGAAATTGAAACAGTGTCTTGTGGTGACAGAGATAGTGTTGAATTCATGTGAAATTGAAATGTCTGATAGTTGTAATTAGAATGAGTTTGCAGTATGCAGCAAACAGTTCTGAGACTATCTCAGACTGTGTCTGAAGACTGATTACTTTTCAACTGCTGGAATTTCCTGGTTTTAAACTACGTGTATTTCACTGCACCACAGCTGTAAGAAGCTTTCAGGACCACAAGTCAAATGGGATCTAAGCACTAAAAAATTTTAATTAGGAAAATGAAACTTGGAAGGAGTCTTTTCAAAGTAGGGATGGGGCCAGAAGTGTACTTGCAGCAGGGACTCTGCTCTCACCCTTGCCGTGCTTTTGCTCCATTCACCTATGTCTGTGTGTGCTTACTGCTGTCTGTGCAAGACAAAAATACAGATGAGGAACTGGTGTGAGTGTGGAAGGCTATCTAATCATGCCTGCTATCCCTTTAGGATACAACTTGATGTACTGGCCACTTGAGTATTAACTTTTAAATAATTCACTGTAATAAAAATAAAGTGAGCCAGAGATCCCGAACCCAAGCCTCTGCTGCCTTTGTTTCTGTGTTAGCCTCTTGCTTCAAAGGACATAATTTCATTAATGTCACAGCATCACTTGGGGGTCATGGCCAAACAGTAAATATTGCTGTAGGGTACAGAACCTTCTCTGGGGAGAAAAAACAGTCCTTCCTGCTGCCAGCTCTGATACCTGTTGTGAGTTTTGATGGCAAATGCTTTTCACAGGGCACTTGATCCTGGAAGTTCAGAAATGTGCATGGTGTCACCTGGTGAAACATAGGTTTCAAGACTTTCTGTCTGCAAAGAAAACTCAGCACTTTGCAATCTATTTGTTTTCTAATTTGAAAATATTTTTGGGTCGGTTAGCATTATTTTACTGTAGCTATTAAATATTACTAACTTAAAGAATTCAGAAGGGTTGAAGTGTTTCAAAACAAGAATCTGATGCATCTTTCTCTGACCAAGACTATTGATTAGTGCTGAGGGAATGGTATTAAATTTGCTCATTATCCACAGTTCCTGTATCTTAACAGCAGTTTAATATGTAAAAACATTTTAAAGTAAAATGACTTTGGAAACAAAACAAAAAATAAAAAAGAGGAAATAAGAGAAGCAAAGCAATAGTGACAAGCTACATCTGGTTACTGTTAATAGAAAGCAATGTAATTACTGAGTTGCAAATAATACCAGGAGATTTTACAAGATGTTATAGTTAAAGGTAAAATTTCATTGCAGAAACTTTACCTACACGTTCTCTTTTGTAAGAAACACTGATTTGGAGCCTAAGTTTTTGCCACGTAGCTGCCATACAATAGACTATAACAAAGTAAAGATCAAAAAAAACCTTTCTGAACTGTTCCAGTAAGAAAACTGAGACACAGTAATGATTTCTTTAAAAACAGTGCAGAGCTGGTGGCAGAAGCATGTTTTCCTCAGTGTCTGACACCCACGTACAGGCTGCCTTCTGAAAAACAGCTTTGATTGCAGATACCCTTCTCCCTAAGTCCCTGTCTTCATTTCTGTAAGGAGACTGTGTTCCAGACTGGTTCTCTACTGCATCCTTTCCTCAAGTATCCCATCCCTTCATGTACAAATGCCCTTCTGCTGCTGCTCTTCCTGCTCCCATTGTGTCACCAAACCCAGACCTGTTCTGCTGACAAGACAGACAGCAATTCCTGTGCAAAACCTGGAGCAATTGGATTGCCTGGCTGCTGCCTTGCTCCTATGGCTGTCTCAGATAATTCTCCCTTGACTAATAAGAGAAAAGCCTTTTATAAGCAAAAGGGGAGGTTGGCTAGAGAGTCATCAAGAGCAATCATGCTTTTCTTTTGCGGTTGATGACTGATTATTGGTCAAAGATAATGACAGATCTAAGGATGGTTATTGGTTTTACAGAATGTGCATAATACAGTTCTGAGTTTGCCATACACTTTCTATTAATGCAGATTATACTGAAAGCAGTTTTTAAACCTGTGTTTCCATTGGACAGCAGTTACACTTGATAGCCTTTAAGGACTGCTTTCAGTGATCCCATGCATGGCAGAATACAGAGTGAAATTGTCTCTTTAAATTCACGACTTGGAGAAACATCAATCGCATACAGCAGGGGAAGTACTGTCAACCTGCACAGAGATTTAAAGTTGCTACAACCTAAATGGAGAAGTTCCTAGCTGAAATGAATGGAAGAAGCTACCTGGACTTCAGCATGGGGAGAATTTCGCTTCTGCACACAACTGCATTTTGGTATTTCCATGCTTTTAGATAGATTTGCTCATGTAAATGAGTTTCACGCAGTGTTAGTAACAGTAGCTTTCCAAACACAAATTTCAAGTAATAAATTAATTCAAGTAATAGCTTTCTGGTTCTCTGAGTCATGACTGATGTTCACACATGACTTGTTGCTTGGCATGGAAACTATTAAAAGTTGTTCCAGTGGCTGCCTCCTGAGTCCAACAGTGGAGTCCTTCAGAAACCTGGACATTCTTTAGCCACCAGTAGATACTTCTGATTGCCTCAGACTCCACCCATCCATTCCAGCCGTGAATCTTCTGCCATTCACAGCCTTGTCCTTTCGTTCATGCACAGCAGAGCCCTGCAGTCCTGCCTCCATCTGCACTTATTTTTCTGCTGTTTAGATGGCCAGAACTAAGCAGGCTGGAATTGCTGAAACTATTGCCTTAAGCAAGGAAGCCTCTAACTTAAAGTCATTACTTAGCTGTCCCAAGACATTGTTTCTCTGTCCAGACATGCAGTCCAAGCATAAAAACTCAGTCTGAGTGCTCTAAAGTCCCTCCACAGTTAGAGAAGTAGCTGTACCTTTGACTGTGATAAATACCTCGCATGACTTGGTAGCACCTGCTTTTGTCCATTGCTTGAAGTGCATTCAAGCACTTTCATTCTGGGAACATCCTAATCTGTATGATTCTGTACTTTGACATCAGAAACGTCCCCATCAAACCTATGCACTGTGGTGGTGTTCTGACGTGTCAAGAATACTGGAGGCTTTCTCCTTGTGTACAGTATCACAACTAGCAGGAGGAGAGAAATGTGCTCCTTACAGCTTCTGCAGGAGTCTTCGCTACATACCTCGAGCTCAATGCTACTCTTCCTTTCACTTAGCTTTTCTGAAACCTTTTGCACCTCCTGTCTCTTCGTTTACAGATCCTTCTCCATACAGGGTTCCCTCTTCAAGCTGTGAACCTTGTACACCACTGCCTTTTTCTTATGCTTTATGTTTCCTTCCTTGCTGACTCCAACCTTCCTCTCCTGATGAGCCAGTTGGTGCTGGTGGTCATGCTCTGCTGTCTGGCCCGGCGGCAGTTGGAGAACCTATGCTAAATGTATACCCGCTTTTTCCTTTGGTTCCCTGCTGCTCTCCCCCCTCCAGGTTTTTAAGGTTATATTGATACCAGGTTGCTTCTTAAACTGTTTCCAGCTCAAAACAGTTTTTGGAATTATTTAGTTAGCACTAAGTTTGGCTTTCAGACCAAGAAATTCAGCACGATTGACCTCATAACATGAGCCAATAAATACAGGAAAATGTCTCCTAATTAATTAGCTTACTAACCATGATTAAACAGCCATATGGCTCATCTCCCTTTGATTCATTTGTGTTCCTGCCATGCTTCTGTCTTCTGGATCCAGTGTTCTTCTCTTATAAGAATCCCTGCTCCCTTTGTGTTATTTCCTTCTGTGTTTTCCTGCCCATATGACTCCTGTTTATATTAACAGCAGAGCAGAGGACGTGAACAGAGCTTTTCACTTATTGAAAGTGGAATGACAGCAGCCACCAACTCTTCTGCATGATAAAGAAATGTGTGCATTGTTTAGTTGGTACTAAAGAGGTGAAGGGCACCTGGTGAAGTCGTAGGGATAATGGTCAATAGCTGCTGTACTTTGGATACACTCAGCATGTTGAGCAGTGCTTAGCAGCAGAAAAATCTGAGATGAGATGGCAGATTCCTTATTCAGTGTTGGATGAAGATACTCTTGCTGCAGTGGAGTCAGTGATTAAGGAGGGGGTGGGAAGACTCACCAGAAGTGATGAGTGACGTTGCAGAAGGGAAGAAAAGAGAGGAAGCTTTTTGCCTTTAAATTTCTGAGGCAGACAAATCTAGTGATAGAGGCTGGGTAAGAAACCATGCCACCCTTCCTTTTAAGCCTTTGAAAGGTTTCTGTCTATGGCTGCTAGGAAGAGGGCAGGAGGAACAGAACAGCAGTTTCACTTTTTGGTCTCTTTATTTGTGTTTTGCTATTGCCCTTGGCAACTGGAAGAAGTAAGAGGAAGGATCCTCCTATGAGAAGGGAAAGCTAAATGCTAAAAGCTTGTTTTAAAAATGTAATGCTTGGGAGACTACCCTGGCATCCTGGAAACTGAGCATCATGTTTATCCATGAAATAAGAATGTAGGGACAAACATAGTTCAAAATTCTGCTGCTCTGCTGATGAGCCTTGGCCTGGACTGGGAGTGGACAGGATGACCTTCAAATTTACTTACCTCAGCTAGGCTTTTTCATTTGTATTTTGATATGGGCTTTGTGTTTTTATAATATGAATAACTTCAGGGTACTGGCCTTCAACCTCTTGATTTTTAAACCCCAGCTGTTTCTCAGCGGTTGGGCAGACCATGTCAGAAGTGTCACACATGTGCATTGTTGTATTGCATATTTTAGTTATTTTTTCAAGGTTCATGAACTCTTTAAATTGGTCTGTGGCTCTTGGTCTGGAAATGACAGTTTGTTTCCAAATGACCTTAAAAATAGTACTGGGGATATTGAGATTTTGTAAAAAGTAAGTGAAACTACCCCTTGTCTGCATTCAAAACAATGAATTCCCACCCCCTCGATAAAATTAAAGAGCTCACCATGGATTAAAAAAAGAAAAAATTACATTAGCTTTCCTTATAGAATTATGAAGCCAAGCTGTCATAATTTTTTTCTCTGCAGTCACGAAGGCTGTAAAAATAATACAGTGGAGTCACATAATGACTTGATTCTCATAGCTGAAATTTCAGCATGACAATCTTCAGAGCACTGCCAACACTGTTGTGAGCAGCCAGCACAGTGCTGGCTTGAATCAGGTTTCAATCAATAAACCAGAGGTGAAAGGCTCTGCTGCTCATCCTGTCTGAAAACTCCCTTTTCTTTATTTACCATTCAAAGCAGCAGCTAGAATTTCTTCAAAACACACAAAGGTTAAGTGTCAAAACAACGGGCAAGTCCACTCTGCACCGTATCGCTGCAGCTGTGGTTTTGTGAAGCAATTCTTAAGTGCACATTGCCATTGAAATAGCATTGATTTGGTTTTGGACTTGAACAGTCGGCAGAGGGCTCTTCAACCCTTTACTGCCCATGAGGAGCCTGGCAAACAAACCTGGCAAAGCTCAGCTAAGCTTCATTTTGTCACAAGTGGTTTTTCTGTGGGTGTTGCTTTGTCACTGAACATTCTGCTGTGTGGCAGTAACATCTTTGTTAGCGTATGGGGATGTAGCTAAGTATCAGTAGACACAGATTATATTTTTTAATGTGATTATCTGTAGTTTAACCTGTCCTGTCAGTTGTGATGGATCTGCCATTAATTTCTCCCTTTTTCCCCCTTTTTTTGCCAACGTTAAGTGGCTAAAAGCCAAGGTAAGAAGTGTTATTTCTCCTTTGCCCCACAGTGCCTCATGTGACTGATAGTAGAGGCTGCAGAGCCATTAAAACTGAAAACTAGCGCGCTCTTATGCTCTCCTCTGCTTTCCATAGGATATTTAGATTAAACATGCTGTACTTGGTTGTTTTGTTTTGTTTTCAGCATTTAGCGTGTGTCAATATATCTGCGATACATTGACATCTGCATTTGTACATAGATGATTAATTTCTCTAACACATGTAGTGCTTTGCTCTGAATTCAGTAGATGCCTCGATTCCCTTCACTTACATTTTTTTTGCAGGAGACTTCCCAGACAATCTGAATGACTCCGCTAGTCAAATAGCAGGGGTGAGCTGAGCCATTCTGGGCCTGTGCTGACTGTATTGTACTGTCAGCATTAAAGTTTGATTTAAATTATTAACACTTCAAGTGAGATGAACGCAAATGTGGCTTCCCCTTAAAGAAAAGAGAGAAATGAGAGATTTGTGCCTGAAACTGTCAATTGCCTAGCTTTCTGATGTCTGTTTTACATTAATAGCAAAAATAACATTAGGCTTGCATTTGAACTCTTTGTATATACTGGTGTCTGTCTTGTGTGTAGCTGAAACTTGCTGTTTGACAGCTGTCTGGGAATTCTCGCTTCATATTCTTACACTTAAAAAAAAACAAAAACTGTCAATAATAGAGCTGCTCCGTCATAAAAATAAAATCATGTTTTCCCTTATTTCAGCATGGAAATAACCAGCCTGCAAGAACTGGCACCTTGTCAAGAACAAATCCGCCTACACAAAAACCACCAAGTCCTCCCATGTCGGGCCGGGGAACTCTGGGGTAAGAATGAATAATGCTTGGTCCTGCCTATGTAAGACACAGCTTTAAATGCACCAGTGTCAGTGTTTCTTAAATAGTTGGATAGATAATGGTTCTGATTCCCGTTAGGAAATAACACAATTAGTTTTGCTGTGTAAACCCTTTCGGCTGCACTGCCTCGTATTTGCATGGTGACCTTTTGAAATAACTGCTTTTCACAGGGGAGCGGATTTATTGTAGATATGGGTAAAGGAGAAGCTATTGTTATTCCTGAATTTTGGGCAGAAGTCCTGCATAATGTGAGAGAATATCAGTAAGATTTTAATTTTAGCAGAGGGAAGATTTTGTTGTTGAAGTTTGTTTGCTTGTTTCTCACTATTACAGAGATAGGAAATGTTGATAGCATATTTGTTGCATTATCTAAGCAAAATTCATAGCATCATTAATATATTGGCAACACCGATTCTCACTGGCTTGTGAATTTTTATTTTCACATTTAAATGAGGAAAGATTTTGCTTTTCCCAAGCCTCCATGTGACCGGGTTTCCCTACCGTAGCATCAATTTCTCTGCTCTGGACCTGTGGGGAGTGAAATATGCTTATCACTGTATGCCAGCAAGTATTTGTTGGTAGGTGCCAAAGTGTGAATACCTAAACAGCTCAGAGCATGTCCCGTGTGGCTTTGTCTGCCCAGAAGACATCTGAAACAAGGTCTTCTACCTGTTCGTCACGCTTACTCTTTTCTTTATGCTGTGAGTGACTGAGGCACTGTAAAGCTGGGTGCTATGGCTGTATCAGCTTCAGGCATGTTTTCTGGGGGAGCTGGGCAGCTGGAGAAATGAAGAGTAATGAGTCAGAACAGGAGAAATGGCCAAGGAAAATTAGGAACACCAACTGCTTTTGTCAAAGACTTAGTGATTTTTAATCCTGATTTGCTGCTTTTCTGCTTCAGGATAGCAGTGTTTATGGTGTATTCTACAGAAAAATTACCCTAGGGGGTTCCTTGGCATGTGTTCTGAAAATTCCCATTGCTCAAGGGCACAAAATCAGCATTCCAATTGTCTCTCTTGTCCCAGCTGAGAGAATACTGTTGTTGTTGTTGATGATCAGCCCGGGAAGCTGGGTAGGATTTACATCCTCCTGGCTGCCCCCAGTGTGGCAGCAGTGCTGACGGACTGCTGAGCAGCCTCTCTCATACTCCTGAACAAGCCAGAGCTATTTGGTTGCCTCAGCTGATGGCTGATAAGGATTAATCAGCCCAACGTCATTTCTAGATGAGCTTGACGAAAAGCAGCAGTTGGCTGAGGGGAAGGAATAACGTGGGTTCCTAACAGAGATTTCTATCTGCCCTTCTTGTTCAGGAAGTACATCTCTGGTCTCAAGCAACCATGTTCTGCCAAAGCATGAAATATCATAGGCATGACTGTTTTCCCTAATATATGCAGAAAAAAATGCTGGAAACCGCAAGGATGCTGCTCTTCTCCCTTTCATCCAGAAAACAGAGATAAGCATGTAAAATCAGAACAAGCTTGATGTCTAACATGGACCCTGAAGTACCTGTACAGCTTATGCCTCCAAGGCAAGGGCGATCCAAAGAGATGTTGGGAAGGAGTCTTGCTCAGAAACTTCTTGAGCTGTGAAATGAATGAACAGCAGGAATGGGGGCTTTTCGGGGGGCTGCTCAGGCTGGAGCTGGAGAAGCTGTTGGAGGGAGCAGCTGCTCCATGAGGGAGCTGGAGTAGAGCATGGCCTTGGGCTGCTTTTAGTTCCCCTGTGGCAATAGGCACTGGGTGTTGGCACTGCTGTTTCAGGGAAGGACTGCTGTCCTCGCCCATGCAAGACTGGCAGAAAAACAGAGGGATGGGTTTGAGTCCTTCAGTGAAACTGGGGACAACAAGCTCAGCTGAGCCTGGAGATGTAGCAGGGTTTGCTTTTGATAGGATATTGAAATTGAATGGGCAAAATAAACAGTACTGTTGAGCAGAGAGGCTACATTTCTTAATGCCAGTGCATTCCAAGATAGAATACTTGCAAATGTTAGTTTCAGGGTTATTTCTGTTGGAAGCACATTTTAAATCTTCCGTGCTTATTATTTCACTTGGCGGTATTTAGAGCTCTATCTCTTACAACTGGAATACAAAGTCACTTTATTTTTCCCATGACTGATCTCTTCTGGCAGGTCTACAGGTGGTGGCAGCCTGCATGTCAGAGTCATCTGCAGTTCTTTGTACAGACAAACTAATTTATGAACAGCATTGTTCATGCAAACAAATGTGGTATTTCCATTTTTCTCCACAAGCGAGTTTTTAATAGTTAAATTTTTAGTTAAAATTAAGTACCGTTGTGTTCTACATTGTAAAAAGGAAGTCAGTACATTTCGTAAAATACTATGAAATCATAGAACTTAACAGCTTGGTTATAACCAGCAATGGAACAAGTGATTAAATGCCAGTAGTTTACTATTTTTGTTTTTGCTTAGCTGGTGCATTGCCAAGTTCGGTGTCTTGCAACGGATCTCTTGGTTACTGGTGAGAACTGAAGAGCTCTGCAGCTCAGTACAATACACACACTGTTCTGAAGGCAGGAACAGGGTGGGTAAATAGATCTCGAAAGATCCGTGCTGCATTTCTGAGTTGATGCAGTCTGCTTAGTGACCTTGGAGGGCTCTGAGCTTCACTTTCTGTGTCTGTAGAATGGAGACAATGAAGCTGATCTCTGAAGCGCTTAAAGATCTGCTTAAGTGATATGCTTGATTACAGCATGAAACAGTGCTGCTAGGAAGAACACTGATGATTGGAAATGTAACTTGTTCTGTGATTAATTTGGACTTACTTCTATTTTAATGAGTTGAATACCTTCAGCCAAGAATGCTTTTAGGATAGTTAAGCGTTCGGAGGGGAAAGGGAGTAAGAGGCTGTTGTTAAAAGGGAAGGAGTCGTTCATATGCAGTGTATTAAAAGCTAACCCTGGGATATGGTACAGGTGTAACTGCTGCATGGTATGTAGTTTGAAGCCTATATTTTTATTTAGCTTAGCCTTTTTTAATCGGTTTGTGCTGTAGGCCAACTTGTGTGGATCTTTCTACGTAAGAACACATCAGAGAATTGAAGGTGATTTCAACACCTCTCCCTGGTTTTTGGAATTTGTTTAATATACTCTAATGTGGGTCACTGTGGTTTCATGTGAAAACTGAAGAAAACAAGTGGCTTCACTACCTCATGCATTTATCCTGTTGATCTTCTGATTGTTAATCTTTCTGTCTTCAAATCTTTTTCCCTTGACCAGACGAAATACTCCTTACAAAACCCTGGAGCCAGTCAAACCACCAACGGTCCCTAATGATTACATGACCAGTCCTGCCAGACTGGGCAGTCAGCACAGCCCGGGGAGAACAGCTTCCTTGAACCAGAGACCAAGAACACACAGGTAGAGCTATTTTTTTCCACTCAGACTCCTTCCTGCCTGGCACACTGCTGCTTACTGAAAGTCACAGAAAGGTTTTGAAGCTTAGTGCTGTTGGCAGCACAGACTTCATTTGTTTTGTTTTGTGGTACTTTTTTCCCAAAAATAAGGACAACTTCAAAATGTATGCAGTTGAGAAGTTGAGTGGTGGTGGGTCCTACTGGGTTAAAAGCTGCGTTGCTAACCTTAGCCTAAAATGCAGTTACACTTTATAGAATAGTTTTTTATTGTTGTTTTTAAGTCCACTAGTTGCAAAGGGGAATTTCTCTTGATTAAAAACACTATGATGAAGGTAGTCTGAAAGAGCTGATTGCTTTCTTTTGGCTAAAATGTAATGCTTGTAATCAGTGCTTGCATGATAGAAGTGGAATGTAAAGCTTGCTCACAAAGCAGGTATTGACATTAGCCAATTGTTTCCACATGCTCGAGGGTTTTTATGAAAGAGTAGCATGTTCTGAGGTGAGAAAGTTGTCTGTGTACCTTGTTCTTTTTTTTAATATGTAAATTCATTCTCAGATTACAAGGCTAGATTTTTCTTCAAGCCTCATGAGTGAGTTTGTTTTCCTCAATTTGATGGTATCAGAACTTTCAAACTGCGGGAAAAAAAAGCAGACAAAAGAGTTCAGTGTAGCTAAAAATAAAAAGGTAGTTTATTTTTCAGAGAGCTTCTTCATTATTTTTTTTTAACACCCAGCAGACAATTAAACACAATTGGTCACTAATTAGGAGTTGAGAGAATTTTGGGCACTTTGTTCATGAAATACCATCAGAATTAGATAACATCTAAGTCTGGATGCAGTGAAGATCTTGTTAATCTGTTTAGCTGGCTCCTGTGAACGCTCCCTACATTTGTCTCACAAGATCTTTATTTTGTGTAGACTGCAGTTAGAAAGTCAGCTGCAACCATGGTGACAAGTGTCTTCAGCAGACAGAACACTAATTTTGAAGGAATTGTCTTGGCTTCCATTTCAGATCACTGATTCTCTTTTTGTGACAGTATTATTTTCTTAAGAAATGTTTGAATGATTTGTAGCTACCCAGGAATGGTAAATAAACTGTAAAATCACTGAGTACTTCTTCATTAGCATGAATGGTTGAAAGTGGTGGTGTTTTGGCTTCAAGGCATCTTGACTGCTTAGTTCCTTTTATATTATCCACTTAATCTGTGTGAATTCAAGCCTTGGCCTAAGGGATAAGGACAGATGTTTTCTGCACTTTCATTCCTTTTTTCGTTCCTCAATGAAGAGAGATATTTTGGTCTCTCCAGTAGACCCACTAAAAGTGTGTTTTGTAAAAATCTGTATTGCTGGCCTAGAGTATATAAGCAGTACTGAGACAAATTGTCACCTGCATGTACTGTTATCTTATAGACTGTCTTAGAAACAAACTTCTTATGCACAAATTGTCTGCGTGTGTGTGTGAAATGGTGTTTTGGCTGTACAGATAATTATTCCTCCCGTACTCCTACCCAGCTTGGATTATCGTGGCTGTTCTCAGTGAAAAACTTCTTATTCTGAGCCTCTGCTCTAAGTAGAGGAAAGGTTCCTTCAGCTGATAACATAATTAATTTTAAATAATTATTTGTAGTTTAGGCATGAACTCTTCCAGCCCCAGCTTATTGCTTCTAATTAATACAAGACTTTTAAACTATTCCTGCAGTTGTTACTCTGTTGCCTAGAACTGGTATGACTGCTTACCTTTTTATTTTTGAAATCATGTAATTAGACATTTTATGCATAGTGATGTTCATCAGCTTAGCTAATTCCATTTATTAGGAGTGTAATGCTTCCTGCATAGTTGATTAGGTATATGAGACTGAAGGTAGAGACGAGGGATTTTTTGACAGTCTGTAATTGAGTTAGACCAGCAGAGTTCACACAAAAAACGTGACTGTTGATATACTTTTGTAGGAAATGTGTGCTAATACTTGTGTTTTTCTGTTTGGCTTCCACAGCGGTAGTAGTGGAGGAAGTGGCAGTCGAGAGAATAGCGGCAGCAGCAGTATTGGCATTCCCATTGCCGTGCCTACACCTTCACCGCCAACCATTGGGCCAGGTAGGAGGGACTCTTCCCATGTTAATTTAAGGCTGTAGTGTCAGTCTCTTGTGTTTGCACAAGTAAGTAGAAGTCTTAACCTCAAATAAAATACAGAAGATGACCTACAGAAAATTGCCAGTAGTTCAAACTGTTCAACTGGTGTCATTAATTCTGGTACAGTCTGAAGTTGCTAAGCTGTGGGAGAGACCACTGAGAGAAGCAGGAGAACTGTAGTGTATAGCACAGCAGTGAAAGAGAGCCGTGCAGGATCTCTCAGTGTCTAAAGCGTATTTTCTTATCTTTAAGAATGATGAACAGTGGAAATGTGTAGAATCCATTTCTTTTAAATTGTTAAATAGCAGGATTATCTGGATGATAAACCATCTCTGTCACTTGTTTACTATTTGTGTCTTTTGTAAACACGTAATGTTAACTTCCCCAAGAAAGTAATGGGATTTTGGTGCAATGTAATTTTGCTGTTGCACCTGTTGAATCTCTGTTCCTTGGTTCACTTTCTTACACACGTGTAGGCTTTCCTTTCTCTTTCCCAGGTGTTCCTTATCCTGCATTGGTCCAAATAGGGATGTATATTACTGTTGTCTATCATCCCATTGAAATAAATGGGAATAAAGACCTGCAGATATAGAACCCTGTTTAGGATCAGGGCCTCAGCTTGTATCAGTTTACTGAAGTTGCGTTTTTGTATTTGGGAAGCCTATCAAGTGCCCTTGCTTTCTTACTTGCTTTTTAAATATGTGGCCTAATTGGGAATATAAACTATTTTATTAGCACACATTTCTGTTCCTCCTCCTCCTGGAGCCCCGCCAGCACCACCACTGCCACCACCTCTCCCGATGGGCAGTCTGATAGGTGAGACTTGTGTCAGTGCTGAAATGATTGCAGTCATGCTGCATAATCAATAATCATCTCTTCCTAATGGACTTAGTGAATCTGGTTTTTTTTCATCTGTACTGGGGTCTACATGATTTTAATATAAAAATCAGTTCTGGCGTGATTTTTTTTTCTTTAAACAAATCTAATCTCCACTAATTTCCTGTGGTTAAAGCCTCTGAAGGTAAATGTATAAGGTGTGGGGAAAAAGCTTCTAGTTGCTTGAAATTTCTGTTCCCAATAAAGCTAAGATCCAATTAGTCTGATCTGAAAGAGCTCAAAATCAGCTGGAACATTGCTGTTCTGCTCTATCACTCTTGCAGTTGAAACTAAGCTGCTACGGTTGCACTATCTCCTAAGAAATGTTAGCTGATATGTAGGGAGATGTATGTATTCTGTGGGAAAAAGGTGACTGAAAAGCAGAAGTGTCTGTCACAGTGGCTTGGGTTTGATCCTGTAATGCTGCAGGCAGATGCCAAACTGGAAGACTTTATGATACAAGCTGACAGTTCTTGAAAAAAGGCTTCAAACCTTACATGCAGCTGTTAGGAAGGGATTTAAAAGTAGTGAGTGTAAAACCACATAGAACTCTCCCTTTCCTATCACAGACTGATGTCAAAATTCATAGATCTTGTTATGAAACTAGCTTTGGAGGCTTTGACCCATGTAACCCTTTGCACTTTCTCTTACTGAAGTGTTAAGCGAAAGTGACTTTGGATGGCACTACTTTGGATGGCACTACAGGACTGCAAACTGCTGACCGCACACTGCGCACGTGTGCATTTTGTATATATTTTTATATGTATGTATAAGATATATACGTATGCATTTAAAAGCACAGAACATTTTATTGCAGAACAATTTTTGCGTTCAAAAATTGCAGAGTTGTGCATTGATCCTCAACGTTTGAGATTCATTACTTTGCAAGGCTCGATGCTTTCATCTATCTGTCAGAGGTTAATGCAGAAAGAGAACTTAAATTGTTTTATTAACCTTGGCTTTTATGCAGCAAGCATGGGGAAGGTAAAAATGAGAATTAATCTTGAAGAATGAGTGACATGTCTTTCTGACAGCCTCTACTGGTGATACTGATCTATTAGAAGTGCAAATTCTATGAATATAGAAGCACTGCTAGCAAATAGGATTGGTGAATGTGCCAAGTGTCTGAAGCTCATTATATTTATTGTACAATTTTATTAGAGCATTTTTTAATATATAATTGGAGGCAAATTCTAGTTCACAATAGAGAACATTTGCTTTGAGCAGAATGTGTGGTTTTCTGTGTGTGCTTTTCAATAAAGGGTGTTGCATGTAGAGTTATTGAGATATGCTTAGGAGCTGGAAGCTGGTTCAAGTTTCCAACCCCATCCAGACTGTCAAAGTAGTTATCAGCATTTCTCAAATGCCCTTTATATGAATGTTGTTTTATGTCCTGTGTGTGTTTTCTCGTTATTGATTATAACAGGGATGTTTGTCTTCTGTTCATCTCCTGTGACTGCCTTAATTTATTGGTGATGTGTGATCAAACAATTCCCAGGTTCTGGGCTTTATCTGTTTTCTGCATTCTATCCCAAGTAATGCTCTGCTCAAGTCTTCTCCTTGGTTCCTCTGGCTAATGCCTTTCAGCTGCTCCTGGTTCAGCTCCTGGTTCCCAGTATGGCACAATGACCAGGCAAATCTCGCGACACAACTCTACCACCTCTTCAGCATCTTCTGGTGGATACAGACGGAATCCTTCTGTGACTGCCCCATTTTCTGCTCAACCTCATGTTAATGGCGGGCCTCTTTATTCTCAAAATTCAAGTAAGCTTCTGAGCTCTGAAATCAAAAACTGTTTTGAGCAAAATGATTGTAAAAGCATGCATGGCATTTTAATTCATTTGTGAAAAGCATCAATAAGATTATTGCTTTCTTTCCTAAAATAGAAGGAAAAACAAACAAGAAAAACTCTTTAAGTTGTACAGAGTTTGTATTGTATGCAATTTCACTGTTTTTCCCCTCTGAGTTGTTTGCTGTTACTCACTATGAGAAATTATTATGATTGCCTGTTTAATTATGGGCACATTATACTTAGCATTTCAGGTGTGCTTGGAGAATATAAACTAAAACCAGATTTTTTTGCAGGAGTCCTAATGTGGTTGTAGCACACTTTCTCCACTACTGGACTAGTGGCGAGAGTGTGCTATCAGAGCACAGTGCTCGTAAACCTTTTCCCACTACACAGTTTCTTCCTTGTCTCTGTCTTGTTTCCAAATCCTATTTCTGTTTCCAAATTTCTCTTCTGTTCTTCACTTTAAACTTGACTGTTAGAGAAGGGGCGGAAGAGTTCAGTCTCTCTTCTTTTTAACAGTTAGCTCCTTTATGCTTCTACACCAATGGTAGAGATGGAAATGAGTGAGGGGTGGGATGCGGTGGGCACCTGAGCCTGATTTTAGTCAGCAGGGTTCTGCCTAACCACAGAACATGGCAAGCAAGGTTGATTGCAGAAAGTTCTGCAGAATAGGGATTTACTAGAATCTTGGTGGAAAGCTACATTTAGATCAGGAACTTTTTCCTTACTGTTTTCAGTCCAAAATTATCCTTGCTGGAGTTCTTCTTTACTGGAAACAGCAAGGATCATTTTGACCAGATATACATAGAGAAGTGATTGTACTCACATGGCTTCTAGTGCTGAGCCAACCCTTTAAACTTCAGAGAGATATTTCTTTTAAAAGAAATCCTGATGTTTAGGCTGAAGATCTCTACAGACCAGTAGCTGTCTGGTAGTATACTTACTCTTAAGGAAGGAATATGTAGACAATATTTGAGACACTGAAGAGAAACATTTTCTTAATGGTTTAGAAGTACGGCATTTGTCCAAAACCATCTTTCTATGCAGGCACAGTACCTAACTAGTTGTTTTTTGTTTTTTTTTCCCATTCCTAATTTTCAGACTGACTTTTCATTTTCTTCCACACTCCTGCTCCTCCAAATTAATTCTGTAACAGAAACCCCCTCCTGCTCAAGCAATTGTGTTCTGTTGAATGAGCAGGACTTCTGGAAATAGTTGCCTTGAATGCTCTGCACACCACTATTTCTGAACATTTGGAGTTTTCCAAAGCAATTTTTTGCTCAAATGCAGGTGCTGTTCCTCAGTCTAAGATCTCTGGTGTTCTCAAAATACTGATTATCAAAACTTTTTGAACAGTATTTTGATGATGGGTGGTTTTTCTACTTCAAACTGTTTTTTTCTCTGTTTCTATAACTGGTGATTTTTTTAATGCTACTCTCTTGACATTAAATCTAGGTTCCACGTTTTCTTAAGGTTTTACTTCTCATGCTAACGAATATTCTGTTTTTTTCTTAGACGTTTACTTCAATTTTGTGAGAAACCTGTTTGTTGTCCCTCTTATTGGTTGTTTCCCTCATTCAGTTGATTTGATTTTTGGTTTTGTAATGAACTAAATGCTTCATTTTTATTCATCAAACATTAATCTTAGTCATGGCTTTATTTAAAACTGTTGCTTACTTGGAAGTACAGAACCTCTTTCAAATTTGATTCCAACTGGATTATGCTGCTGAATTCCCACCTTCACAGGAATTCTCTGTTTTGATGCAAGAGAAATTCTCCTGAGAAGAGGCATGGTGTAAACAAATGAGTTGATGTTCTGTTGTTTTTTTATTATTTTATTTTTCTTTTTTGTTTGCTTTTTCTCTCTCCTCCCCACCTTCACTGCCGTCCCACCAGCACCAGTACTTTATGTGGCGCGTACCACTGCCACCAGGCCTCTGTGGTGTATGCAGAGGGAAAAGCTGAACACCTCAGCTGTCAACCCAGTAGGGCTGAGCACTGGTTCAGTGTTTCCTATCTCGTGTTTCACTGAGCAGGGCTGTGCTTCAGGGGAAATGAGAAGCCTTTGCCACTTAACAACTTTGCAGTTGTTAAGTTACAGAGCGCCTCTAACCACAGAGGGTTTAATAACTTGAAATAAAACACCATTCAGCCCTAAACCTACCTATTTTCCTTTCAACAAGCAACAGGTCCTTTTTACATGCAAAACAACAACGCTGTGAACTGTCCCTTGTCCACATCCCCAGAAAAATTACAGGAGGTGCTCTGTATGAGTACTGACATCACAGCATTATTTCCTTTGTAAAGACACCGTCTTTACTCTGTCAGTGCTGTTTTGCTGCATTTATGTAGCTCTCTGCTCTGATGGTAGAGGAGGAGTTCAGAATCCTCCACACCACTGCCTCCTCTTCTGGCAGCACACTTTATACAGAGAGCTCCTGGATCTGAGCGATTATGAGCACAATGAGAAGCTCAGCACTGCATGCTGCCTGAGCCCCCCGCACACACCCCAGGAGCTCCCCGCTGTGGGCTGAGCTCTGCTTTGTGCTCAGATGGATGCGGGCAGGTTTTGCTTTTTGGGCCTCGTTTGGCTAGCCATGAATTCAGCCTCGTTGGAAACACAAGCTTGAAGAAGGTTCTTCTGTGTGTGTGTTCTTGTTGTTCTTGACATACTTTGTTTTGTGGTCCTCGTTACTGACGGCTGCTTTTGTTTGTTTCCTTTTTTTTTTCCCGTGTCCGTTTGACTTTCCCCATCTGGTGTGTGCCTTGCTACCAGTTTCTATTGCTCCACCCCCTCCCCCTATGCCTCAGTTGACTCCACAGATACCTCTCACAGGCTTCGTGGCCAGGGTGCAGGAAAACAGTAAGTTTGGACAAGCTGAGCTATTAAAGGGTAGAGCCTCCTTCCTTCTAGCATGCATGGCTGGCAAGTCAGACTCTCTTTTGTTTCCTTTTCCAGAAGCTAATACCATCTTGCGTTGTAGTGTCAATATGCTATTGGAGCTGAAGGGCAAACTCTTCAATATTTTATAACATGTGCATGATTATTACTGACCCATTTAAGTTCTGAACTGCAAATTTATTAGAGAAATACAGTGTGAAATATGTGGCATCTGCTTCATCTGAATGTAGAAGTGTATCTTAATTAAAATATTAATTTCACGTTGAATCATCCTGCCCGAGGCTTTTTCAGCAGGGATAATTGATTAGATTTTATTAGAAGGCTTATGCAGACTGTCAAAATATGTACTGTGCAATCATTGACTCCAGTGCTGCAGTAGTTTTTGGGAAGCCACATGGGCAATTGAAAATGTGCAGTCTTACGATCTAATGCCATTACAAAGGAGCTCCTGAGGTATTTCTCTTCTCGTCCACCTTTCATTCTCCATTGCTTTGTGTCCTGTAGCCAGATTTTCCTACTGAGCTGTCTTGCAGCATAGCTCTGTGGATAGATTTGTGAGAGACACTCCCTGGCTGTGTTCTGTTTTCCACTGCTATCTTTGCTTTTACCACTATTGCTTGATGCATTTCAGGTGAGTGTTCCTATCCCGAATGCTAATGCAGGGGTGAAGTCTTGCTCCTGCTGTGGGGACATCTTTGTTGCAGGAGAATGTTGTTGTTCTGTAAACAACAGCAAGAATGCAATGCAGGTAGGGCATGAAATGGGTATAACACATTCTTAAGGCGTTTGGGAATCATGGTGAAGTCTGCTAGAATCTCAGGGGCTGTTACTGCACAGTGGTGCTCCAGGATATGCTGAGGGGCCCTCAGCTCTGATCAGTGCTGCTATGCAGCTTCTCATATGAGCTTCTTAGTGCTCATATTGTGGGAGTATCCCCAGACATAAGAAGCATCTCTGTGGTTCCCATTCAAAAATAAGGTATTTTGGTGTTAAGCTGGGTGAGTGCTAAGAATCTTGTTTGTGTAGACTAGCATGCCACAAAATTGACATACCTTCCCAAAATGCAGAATGTAGGTGTAGATGTACTAAAGATGAAAGGTACAAAATGTCTGCACTTGCAGATAAACTTGAGAAAATTGACACCTGCTTCTGAATTGTTCCAAGTATTGTCCTCTTGGAGATAACATGGTGTGTGGGAGAGCAGAGGTGAAAGGGGCAGACTTATTTGTGTGTGTCACAACAAAAATTAAATCTGACTTGTGAATGAGATGGCAGCAGAAAATAGCTGAAGCTTGAAACCTGGTCTAGGAATTGTCCTGTTTATTTTCTTTCTTTAATAGTCCCTGGGGTTTGAAAGTTCTCTAATGAGTATGGCTTTGAGCTGCTGCTGCTGCCTCGTTTCAGAGGTGGGAGTGCATGTGGCAGCTGCGCACACACTCAGCAGAACTGGCTGCAGGGGATCTTCATCTGTCTTGTTTTCTACAGCACAATCACGGGGAGTAGAGTTACAGAGACACAGGTAGGCTTGTCTCTTATGGGAAAAGTCTTTTTTTTCCTTCTCATAAAGATTGGTGGGTTTAGAAGGCATCCTCTCCCCACCCTGTGGACTCCTTTCAGACTTTTTCTAGGGCAGGGAATTAGAAAATGCTCAAGGCCTGTTCTTTTTTCCTGCGCCCTGTGCCCAAGCTGTGGGTGTCTCCTGCAGAGAGGTTTAGCAGTGTGCCCAGGGACCAGTGACTGTCTGGCAGCTGCTGTGCTCTCACACCCGCTCTGTTAAAGAGGAGTCTGCAGGGCCCTATTTAACGACAGGGATATGAACACATGCTAGAGAAGATGCTTCCATTAGGTGCTTTAAGTCTGGTCCCTGCACCCTTCCTCATTTAGAGTATTTCTGTACGCCTTTTTTTTTTTTTTTTTGCCCCCTAGGAAAATTAATGGTGTTCTTGATTCTACCTGGCTAAGTTCACAACCAGGCAACGTCCCGGAGGTGGGGACACATCCCTGCAGTGACACTTGTCTGATTTTCTGTTCCGTTTTCTCCCCGTGTGTAAATGTGATGTTGAATTGTTTTGTATGTTTCCCATAAAACACAGTGTGAGCACAGCATTTTGGTTAGGGTGTGTGTTGGTGCTTCCACACTCACATTTCCTGCCCTCTTTTGCTCTTGTCAAATAAGCGTCTTCACTGTTGAATAAATACAGCCTTTATTAAGGTAAGGATTTCTTAGCATCTCGAAGGATTGTTGTTGAATACTTTTTTTCCTGGCTGTAACTGGATACTAAGGGTAGGAATACCATTTGTGAAAGATGTGCTGAAAAGAGCACACAAACGCTGTGTGTTTATAAATATTGCTGTCATGTGCCTGTGGTGTAGCAAGGAAGCCTGCCCGTGAGTGCTGCTCAGTAATGCAGGCAAGACAGAGCACTCTGTTGGACAGAGACTTTGTTAGTCTGTCTCCATGTGACATCAGTGGGCTTCTGTACAGGAGAGGAATTGTTAACGCAGCGGCAGCTGCCTCCTGATGCCACACTGTGGAGAGCTGTGGTTGAGGTGACAGCAGCACCTTGGGGGGCTGTGGCCTTCCCCCTTCACAGCACAACCTCTCTGGCACAGCTGGAACCTGAGAGCTGTCCTGAACTGCGTTGCTGAGGACCAAAGGCTTTTCACTGCTTAGTAGTGGTCAGGCAGAAGGAAAGAGCAGTAAAGCAAACAAACATAACTAGCAAGAGCTAGAGCTTCACTCTGTGCTGTGTTCTTTCCTTGCTTTCCAGCTTGTCTTCCTTAAAGTTAGCAGTGTTCTGGAGCACATGCCCTGCTCTTTCAGTCATGTCCTCTCAGAGCAGTGGATTTCAGCCTGTGCCTGTGTCTCATTTGCAGACTCCCAGATGGCTTGTCATTGAATCTGTGTTCCTATACAGCAGTGCTGAGCTCAGTGATGGCTCCTTACAGTAACTCCCACCTAGGTTTGTGTGTAGTGGCCCCAGATCTGGGGAATGAGATGGGCAGCACAGTGTCTTGCATCTGGGATCTCTCTCCCCCTGTGCTGCCAGCTGCTATGAACATTACTAAGAGCTGATGGGAAGAGTGATCTGTTCCATAATGCCTTTCTCTTCGCCTTTTCCCAAAGCAACTTGTAATTGTGCTGATTGGAGAGTCTCAGGGCAGGGATTTGACATTTTGGATTACTCAATTTCTTGAGCACTTTTTCCCAAAGAGCAGCTGCTGCCTGTTGTAGTTTTCCATTTGTTAACTGAATCCTGGATGTGTGCATACACACAAGCCAGTCTGCAGGACACTGATGAGTACAAAACTTTTCTTCCACAGAAAGATCGCTTGGCTTTCCCCCACCTTGTTAAATCTGAAGCCCAGTCTCATCCCTTTTTTAGTGATCTGCACCAGATCTTTTTTCCTCTTATTGCTAGCTCTGAGAGAAGGAATCCAAGGAAGCAGTGTTCACAAACAAATGAAAGTGACTGTGCAGGCAAAGGCTTTGTGCAAAATGAATCATGCTGGCAGCTGCTGCTGCCCGGCTCAGAGGATGCTGCTCGCAGTGCTCCCATGGCTTCCGCTGCAGCCAGCCCTCAGCATGGCCAGCGAGCAGGGCTGCCCGCTGCCGGTGTTGAGCTTGTGCCCTGCAGCATGTGCTTTGACTCTAGTAGCATCTCTACGTAGATCTGACCACTAATAACAAATGTAGNAATGTTCGATGACTCCCCCCCACCTCCACCCCCACCCCCTGTGGACTATGAGGACGAGGAGGCTGCTGTCGTGCAGTACAGCGATCCCTACGCGGATGGAGATCCTGCCTGGGCGCCCAAGAACTACATAGAGAAAGGTAGGAAGGGCTGCAGCTGTGTTCCTGCAGCACTGGGGATTAATGGTATCTGAAGGGGATGAAGGGCTAAGCTTGGTCTGATGAAAAGTCATTGCCCCTGCTAGTCAGAACTCAAAGTGTTCTGTTCTTAGTTTGTCAGTGGCTACACCTGATGTGATAAAATATAATCCTTTTAAAGAAGGATTATAAAATATCTTCAAGCATTCTAGAATGAAGGGATAAGAAGTATAGCAAAACGGTTATGAGAAGCAGACGTGAATCTGATGGCTTTTCATCTTTGCTGAGCTGCTGGACTGTGTCTGCAGCTACCTCAGGATTGCTGAGCAGTCATCTAGAAAGGGAGCTGCACAAAGCCCCGAAAGCCCATGCTCTGTCCTGCTCTGTCCCATCAAGCTTGAAAGTCAGCTAGAGCACACCGTG
Source organism: Odontophorus gujanensis (assembly GCA_013399175.1). Taxonomy (NCBI): domain Eukaryota; kingdom Metazoa; phylum Chordata; class Aves; order Galliformes; family Odontophoridae; genus Odontophorus; species Odontophorus gujanensis. The sequence continues at coordinate 127,612 of VXAB01004737.1, read as the reverse complement.
AGACTTTTCACTATGAAATGTAGTGAGGCTTCCAAGGAGACAGTGATAGGATGAGGAGGAATGGTTTTAAACTGAAAGAGGGGAGATGTAGGCTAGATGCTTGGAGAAAATTTTCTTACTTAGAGGGTGGTGAGGCCCTGGCACTGCTGCCCAAGGAAGCTGTGGGTGCCCCATCCCTGGAGGTTCCCAAGGCTGGGTTGGATGGGGCCCTGGGCAGCCTGAGCTGCTGGGTGAGAGCCCTGCCCATGGCATGGGGTTGGAACTGAATGGGCTTTTAGGTCCCTTCCAATCCAAACCATTCTGTGAATCTATGAGACATACCAACGAGTCTGCATCAGCAGGCTGTAACTGTGCTTAGACATAAACTCATACAGTAAACATTTCTTCCCATGAATAACTTATCTCCTGCCCATAGAGCTGTGTTAGGACAGTGACCAGTTTGTNTGTGCAAAATGAATCATGCTGGCAGCTGCTGCTGCCCGGCTCAGAGGATGCTGCTCGCAGTGCTCCCATGGCTTCCGCTGCAGCCAGCCCTCAGCATGGCCAGCGAGCAGGGCTGCCCGCTGCCGGTGTTGAGCTTGTGCCCTGCAGCATGTGCTTTGACTCTAGTAGCATCTCTACGTAGATCTGACCACTAATAACAAATGTAGCTGTGTGTTGTAGCTGTTAATACGCCTCTGTTTCTAATCAGTGCATGGTATTATAGCGCATGCTGTGTGTGTTGTCATCCCTTTTATTTACAGTCTGCAGCCTCAGGTTTGTTTAAATGTGCAAGCTGGTTTTNCTCAGGATTGCTGAGCAGTCATCTAGAAAGGGAGCTGCACAAAGCCCCGAAAGCCCATGCTCTGTCCTGCTCTGTCCCATCAAGCTTGAAAGTCAGCTAGAGCACACCATGAGACTTTTCACTATGAAATGTAGTGAGGCTTCCAAGGAGACAGTGATAGGATGAGGAGGAATGGTTTTAAACTGAAAGAGGCGAGATTTAGGCTAGATGCTTGGAGAAAATTTTCTTACTTAGAGGGTGGTGAGGCCCTGGCACTGCTGCCCAAGGAAGCTGTGGGTGCCCCATCCCTGGAGGTTCCCAAGGCTGGGTTGGATGGGGCCCTGGGCAGCCTGAGCTGCTGGGTGAGAGCCCTGCCCATGGCATGGGGTTGGAACTGAATGGGCTTTTAGGTCCCTTCCAATCCAAACCATTCTGTGAATCTATGAGACATACCAACGAGTCTGCATCAGCAGGCTGTAACTGTGCTTAGACATAAACTCATACAGTAAACATTTCTTCCCATGAATAACTTATCTCCTGCCCATAGAGCTGTGTTAGGACAGTGACCAGTTTGTCAGCAGCAGTGTTGCAAGTTTTCTCAGGTTCTGGCTGGTACTGTCATGTGCACGAAACGTGTCTGTGGTATGGGCTTGGCAGCAGCCGTGGAACTGCTGTGTCCTGTCCTCACTGCTGGCTGCACTGTGTGCAGGGTGCACTCACAGGATGAAAAGAACTGACAGCATTCCATTGTCATTTGCTAGGCAGTAGGACTCAAGTTTCTGAGATAATGCATCATGTAAAATAGTAGATTCTTAAAATCTATAAAATTGACCAATTACGTAAATCCATATTTTCTGTTTAAAAGGGCAAGGGATGTCCAAATTTAGTGTATTCATAGCAGTAGTTTGTAATTCCAGTAGTACAGGAGGCAATGTTGCCTTTCCTTAGGGAGATCTCTTGCTTTGTTGATTGCACACAGTAGGTGAGAGATTGGTGAGAATATTTACCAGGCAGGTACCAGAAAATAGTGGATGCTGTTAAAAATTCCCTTCTTCTTCTTCCTATAGTAAGTTTAACACTTGCACTCGTTGGAGCACCTTTAAAAGTAATGTCAAAACTAATAATCATATAGGAAGTCTGCAGCAAAGGCAGGAAATGATTCACTTCTGTACAGCTATGTTTACAAGATGGTGCATGATCACATAGAACCATTCTGTGACAATTCTGTGATCATGCACTGAAGTAGTTGCAGGGGTTACTGTGTAAAAAATGTTCCTAGTGGACTATTTCTACAGAGTTGATTTTTTTTTAGGCTTTCCCTAATTGAGACATGCAGGGATCTGAGTGCCTTTGAGGCAGTCTGACCAGAAGTGAGCGCCACGTTCACGTACCCGCCCAGTTCATAGCCCAGTTTCTCGGTGGCCACGTGCACTGTTATGTACTTGCCCACGCCAGAAGGCTTAGGAGCATTCAGTGCAGTCTCCACCCACTGCGTATGGGCACCTGGGACTGCAGGAAAAGGGAGATGTCAAACAGGAAAACGGCGTGAATTCAGTATAGGAAATCCCAGGATGGCAAATGAGTCTTTCCAAAACATAACTGTAACGAGTGGTGCTATTCACACGATGCTAATCTGTTCCCTGTTCAATCCACAGTTGTTGCTATATATGATTATACAAAGGACAAAGATGACGAGCTGTCGTTTATGGAGGGTGCAATCATTTATGTGATAAAGAAGAACGACGACGGCTGGTATGAAGGAGTCTGCAACCGAGTAACTGGCTTGTTTCCTGGGAATTATGTCGAATCAATCATGCACTATGCCGATTAAAACCCTTTGCTTTTCAAAGTTGGGTGTTGTACTCGGTCATACCATGATTATTTACGAGAGGTAACTAAAAGCTAACAGAATTGTCTTAATATACTTTCAAAAAAATGTGCCCATTTCTTCAGGCCATACTGTTTTGATGGTATGATTGAATGTCCATCTCTCTGAGTCTCTGGGGGCAGTATGTCTTACCTGATGGCAATTTGTAAAACAAGCAGCTGTCTATAACTGGTTATACTTATTTACTTACGCATTGTTAATTTTACGACCAGCCTAAATATTCTGGGGAAGTAGGGTATAATATTTAATGAACCATGATTCAGATTGTGCCATTACATTTTTCAGTACAGCATGGTAACTAACACTACGTTAGACTAACATATTAAAATCTGGATGAGAAGTTTAATGTTAGTGCTGGTCATGTTACTTTTTGTTTAGACTCTTTGCTCATTCTTGAACTATATTTGTTTAAAGCATGCATACAAACTTATGTATTGAAATATACTTTTTTAAAAATCCAAGATGCTTCCAATTGTTGTAATCTTTACCTGGAGTATTCTCACTGAAGTCTATTACAATGAGTTGTTTGGGTCTAAGGTGTCCATGTGAATCAAAAAATGGGTGGTCTTATGTATGTGTAATTTGTACCCAAGTTTTTTTAATAAGTAAATTTACATTATGACTTTTTCCATTCATAAATATATAAGTGAACCAAAGGTCTTGTCCATTACTTTGTTGGTTGGCTTGACAAAGAAGTTTGGAATGCTAACGTAGCAAAATCATGGCTGTGTTATCCCAGGCAATGTACTAAAAAGCAAATGATTGTAACATGACTTTATCACTGACAGAGGGCAAATAAATTAGATATGAAACCTGAATTACCCATTTATACAAACTTCTAGAAGTTCCTTTCTTCCAATATAAGTTTTAGCAAGAATTTTTGGTTGAGCCTAGTTATCTAGATAGAAAGAGTTGACACTGTCTGTAACTGACATTTCTCAGTGGAAACTGTTTCTGGATGTGGTAGTGTGCCCAGCTGAGCGGAGTCCCCAGACCTGACAGAGGGGAAACAGCCAGAACAGGACAAGGATTCTTTTTACCTGGGATGGAACAACACACTTAGACATCTGCATCAAAGGATAACAAGCAGAGATAGCTAGAGGTGATACTTCTGTTCTGCAAATACTGTGGCTTAAATAACCTGAAAAGGAATGCGGTAGTACTGGATAATTACTGTAATAGGAATGTGTCTGTGACTTCAAAGCAGTCTTCTAGGGAGAAGGCATTGGATATTCTCTGTAAATGAGTGATGGACGATGATGGAGTTGAAGCTTTGACTGACTGTTGAATCATTCATTTTAGCGTGGGTCTGAAATACTAATCCTACCTTCCTAACTGCTAGCAAGGAACAACCTCTAACATAGCCACGTTTCAGTCTGAATTGGAAACAAGTTACATACATAACCAATTCAAGTCTGCATATCATCTGTTATTATAATCTCTTGCCCTGTATTCAATTCCGGATACTGCTGTAGTTTAACAGCCAGGGAAGCATTCAAACCACCTATGTTTCCACAGATGTTTAACAGATAGCAGCATGTGTGCTCTGTTCATTGCTGTGAATGAATGAAATTCGGAGCAACTTCAATTTTCATACACTGATTTATATTTATTCTCATTGTGGCCTTTGTGCATCAACATGTAAACACCTTCCCCTGCCCCACAATTAATAGCCCCCACTAAAACAATTATACAGCACGATCTGATTTGCTCTGACTGTATGGCTTCCTACAATAAAACACTTCCATTTTTTATTTTTATTTTCTAGAAAAAAGAAAGTAGAACTCCTCCCCCCCCCAAAAAAAAAAAAAAGGTTTCTTAAAAAAATAATTTTTGGTAGCTTGTGTTGGAAGCAAATAACTTGAAGGAAATGTAGGCACAGTCTGGTAAGTAGCTGCCAGAACGAGTGGAAGGAGTTCTCTCACTTGTCTCTCACGAGTACCATTTCTGTCAGTTGAATGAGGGCTTCTCTTTCAGGGGATGGTCGCAGTTTGCTGATCTCTCTCGTAGCTTGGTGGCAGTAGCGCTGGGCGAGGTAGGTTGTTTGCTGCACACCGTCACTCTTACGTGGGAAGAAAATTAAATGCAGTGGGTAACTGAGCAGCCCCTTCCTGTCTTTTGCCCCTTTTCATTACAGTGGGTAGTTTTAAAGTCAGTACCCTGAGCACTAAATTATATGCTGAAGAAGTAAGGAAGAGGATTTATCCTGTATGCATTGAACCTTCCCCAAAGCTTTAAGATACCAAAACTTAGCGGTGCTGAACTTAACTATGCTTACAAAACAGCACTTGTATTGGTAAGATATTCCTCAGTGGGACTAGAAACTAATTGCCTAACCTTTCCTCTTCTGCCCAAAATAGAAGTATAAAACCCCCTGTGCTGTGCTGACTACAGACGTATTCATTCTGCACAATTATTCACTCTTTTCACATCAGTCAACTAAAACAGGAGCGAGCACTTCAGCTGCAATCTTAAGTTGCTGCTTACATCAGTCGTTGGACACAGCAACTCTTCAGCTGAAGGAACAGAGTTAATGCACGAGCTTTTCATTTTTATCAGGAAGATTTTGCGCTGTTTGAGGATTAACAACACCCAACAATCTATTCAACCCAGCAACTCACGTTTCTGCTAAAACACCGTGCCAGTAGGGCAGCTGTGGAGTGCCATCTTGTACTGTACCTCACACACTCCTCAACATCTGTTCAAAACATGCAACTCTGCCCTTCTGCTTCACACACAGTGGAATTCAGACTGACTTCAGCCCTTCAGGAAGGAAATATCTGACACTGTTCCTACCTGCAACACGTATTTCCGAGCACGTTCGACGTCTCCGGGCTTACTGAATCGTCTCATTATCATAGCATTCATTTCTGGAAACTAAGCACAAAGGGAGAAGTTGTGTACTGCCTGCGAGCAGTTCTCCATGCAGCAGCTGGCTGTGCTGAGCTGGAAAAGAAACCACGCACAGCCGTGTTCCCTGCTGTCACAGACCTCACTGCTGCACAGTTACCTGCTTCCCTTGCACACCTTTGGTTATGAAACCACAGATGTGTGCAGTCCTTGTTAGGGAACAAGCGCTGCATCCCTCCCTGTTGTGACACCTCTCTGTTGCTCAGAGGCAGTCACTGTGGAAGATACATTTAAAAGTTCACTGGTGACTCACAGCTGGCTTTCTCTAGATTCCAGCTTTCTTCCCATGTAATGACAAGTTAATTGCAGTGTTCATATTATCCGTATTTATGATGATAGAGGATTCACACACATTTGCTTTTTATATTTAAGCTCCAAAGAATATAAAAGTCCCCAAACCTGTAATGGAGAGCTATTTTTAGCAGTTACACAGATTTAAAGGGTAGTTGGGAAGCATTTGACAAGATCAGCTGTAATAACAATAAGCCCTGCTGCTTCAGCTGTACCAGTTAAAGAGTAACTCTAGAAGTAGTGTGCAGGAGTGTATTTATTTTGAGAGAAAAATAACTTGTTCATGGTATGAACCAACTTGAAATCTGAATAAACAGGGCCTGCATTGAGCTTGGACACTTTTGTGTAATAGTCAGTCAACACTGTGACACAAAAAACTGCATCTCAGCAGAGGACAGAGGACGAGAAGAAAAAGCCATCACTTGAGAGCCGGACAACAGGCAAAGTTGGAGTGTGGCTGATGACAAGACAATGTGAGGACTGCCAGATAAATTACAGGGGATACAGGACAGCTGTAGTACTCATTCCAAGAGAAGACAGCCTATAAGCAACAATTTCATTTTGGACTATCTTCAAGTCCTCGCTCAGGACTTTTTATTCTCAGATAAAAATAGATGAAAGAGCTTTCGGTAGCAGCACAGATAAGCATTTAGCTCCAGATTTCTTTTTAGCACTTAGGCTTTGTTTATGTATCACTTAAGTCTGTAGTGCTGTTCTTCCAGTTTCTCAAAAACAGCAGGAAATGTTCGCAGAGCATTCTGCCTGCAAGACGAGCAAGTCACCTTTCAGTGCAAGAACTTACACTTCTCATCTATCAGGTACAAATGACTAGAATTGTTAAGAAGTGACCTACAAAGATCAAGACCTCAAAATAACATGGATAGATTTTTTTTTCTTTGTATTTCCATATTATTTCTCAAACACAAGCAATTAAATGATAAGTGAGCCTGAAAGAGACAAACAGCAACCCGAGCAAATTCATAGAAGAATACTTTTCATTTAAACATTGTGATATTCAGTGCCCACAGGTGGTCAGTGTCACCCATTCTCTGCCAATGTCTTTGTACTACGTCCTTGCTTCTCCATACAAGCAGATAAAGCAAAATAAAAAACCCCATTACACAACTGCAGCCTCTTTCTGTACCTCTCTGTCCCTTTAGCAATGCCAGTTGCTGATGACTAACAAGATCCTGCTGCTCACAAACAAATTCTGCAATAATAATACAAGTTCACGTGTTCCCCAGACATGCCAATGGGGAAGAACTGAGCACGTGGAGGAGGTTGTTCTCAGCGTGCATCAGTCTGCACTCCCAAGCAGTTGAAACTCCTCCCTTTCCTGACTTTTCTGAGATGCACGTCCTTGTAAATGCCCAAAGGATGAGGAAACAAACACATGCACACATTGCAGCCCCCCCGGGGCTCTTTCTGTTAAGAAAGGGGGGACAGCAAATATTAGAAAGTTTGTTTTTTAAAGAAACTATTTAAAATTTTTCCCATCTCAAGCTCTGAGTAAATCCACTGAGAGAACACAGCCTAGAGCTCCTACTGGAACTGGCTGTGCCACCTAGCATATCGTGCAGCCTGGAAGGAAGGACTGCTTTCTAAGTCCCAAACCTTTCCTCAGGTAAAGCAGAAGCCTGAGCAAGGTGCATTACACCAGGCTTTCTCCCTTCAATAGACTACTGCCAATTCTGATGTTTCTTTTGGTGCTGCTAGTACTTTTGTTTTCTTTTTACTTCTCTAAATCATTCTCATGCCACTAAAAATCTTGACCAATTTTAAACTTAACCGATCTACTCCTACCCTTCTCCAAACTACTTTTACATTTACCTCCAGCAGCACAACTGCAAAGAAGGGAAAGCTTCCCAAGTTTTTAACTGTGCTCCAGAATGGACACAAGGCCTAGAACTTGGTGAAGGGGTTATAGAGGCAGCCTGAGGAGAATGTGGTGTCCTGGGAAAGGACAAGAGCAAGCAACCAATGTGCAGAAAATCCCTCTGAATACCTGCAGCTTTGCAAAGTCTGGGCATTTAGGGCAGCAAAAGGCTAATGCTTCTGTTGATACAAGAGGCCTAATGGTAAAAGTAGTCGTGGAGGAAGGTGTTTGTCAGTCTGACAACACATGCACATGCACTTAAATTCCAGCTGATACCGAATGCACCGACTCTTCACATGTGCCCAGGCCGTGTTCATCACTTGCACTGTAGAAGTGATGCATTCGAGCTGGGTCCCTGTGTGGCTGTGAAGAGCTGTGTACGCTTTTGGTTTGGGGTAGAAGTGTTCCTTTTTACTTACCTGTCGACAAGCAAACAAGACAGGGCCTGTGGCTAACCCAAGCTTGAGATCTGCTGCTGCTGGTTTCCCGAGATGGTCAGCACACGATGTAAAATCCAGCACGTCATCTATGAGCTGCAAGGAGATAACAAAGATCAGTTGAAGGCATTCTTTGAAATACTCATTAAGATGACATTTATAGAAAGAATGAAGACAGTCCACTTTGGTAGCTCGGGAAGGTTAAGATTCCCCCTATTTCAACAAAAACACTACCTGAAAAGCGATGCCAACATTTTTTCCATACTGGTATGCGATCTCATGAACTTTGGGATCAGGGCAGCCTAGAATTGAAACCTGAAAAGAAAAACAGAACGAGTGAATGGAAAGGTTCAGCCAGGAGCCACTGCGACCAGAGGGTGACGCAGCAAGCACCAACAGGGAGAATGTGGGGAAGGATTAAACGCTGACTCAGCAACACATTCTTGCTTATCTCTTGGATACACACAACAGCCAAGCTTATTAGGAAACAAAGCTGAGGAGCAGTGCAGTATTAAGAATATATTCAAATCTGGTAGATTAGCTTTATTAAATATTCATCAGTTAGAAATTATAATGCACGGATGAAGAGAGAAGAAATAAAGATGCATTGCACAAGCAGGCTAACAGTCATATCCAGTCCAGGGACAGAGGAATTAAATTTATTACGTTTATAAATCAGCCAGGGGATAATTGTAAGTCAGACAACAGATAATTGCACATTGCATGCCTCATAAAAGATCCACAAAATTGGAAGAGTTGCATCCATAGAGGAGGGTCAGCTGAGATAAGGAAGATTATTTGTAAGGGTGATGTTAACTGTCTGAAATAGAATTGCTCAGAAGACGCCCGATAAGCTTGCAGACAAAATGGCAAAGAAAAATAAGGCAATGAATGAAGAAAGTGCACCAAGGTAGACAGCAGCATCCCAAAACTGAGACAAAGATTTTAACTGAGCAGGCAGAGAAACTGACTGTGAGAGAGAGTTTTTGCTGAATAAACTCCACAAAACTGAAACACAGGACTGAGTAAGATCTGGGAATCCATTGTCCCACAGGAAGGGCACTCATGCTTTTGCACTTGTATACTGAGAATGAGGCTGGCTACATTTAAATTGCTTTATTCCAGTCCTCAATGAAGCTATCAGGAATAGAGGACTAAACCCACCCAAGTCTGCTGTGACTGATGGAAAGAGTGAAGGTGCATTTTATTTACTGCAAGACTAAGGATATGCTAGGAAAACCACGATGCACAAATGAGCATATGAAAATCCTATCTCTAAGGAATATGAAATGTAGGATCATTAAAAACAAACAGGAAAGAAGTAAAAAAGGAATCCCAGACTAAAATCTGTTCCAGGAATAGCTCTGAGGGTGAACATGGAGATGCAAAATAATGTTAGATGCTGAAAGACTGATGTATTACATGTACCCTAACAAATATGATGCAGTGTATACTAAGTTGGAGACTATTTAATGCTTCAGTGCATTTTGTTAGTAAGCACCAGAAAATTCCCAGCCATAGCCTTTGTGGATGGATAACAGCACACACCCAGGGCCTGCATCCCTTTGTCCTTTCATCTCATTTGTCCCAGTTTTGTTTAAGGGGACAGCGTAGCAGGGAAATGATGCTACCTATGTTCATTCATACAACATCCTAAAGGCCATTAAAACAGTGAGCTGCAAATATGGGGTACTCCAATAAAAGTTGTTGGAGATTGTCCAGCGAGACCACCTTGCCCTCGTTCCCTCCTTTTGAAGTTTTTCTCTTAACTAGCAGTATTTGCCCCTCAAAGCTGCTGCTGTGCAGTGCCTAGCAAACTTCTGGTGCTTCTGTAATGCAAAGATCAGCAAGGCAGAGGGACTGCAGTTACCCTGTGCCAATGAAACCTTTGCCTATCACCAAATGTAATGTGAAGAATTAAAATAATTCAGCAGAACAGTATTCAGTTGGCAAAATCCTGGTGGATGGTAAAGGGTCAGAGAGGGGACAAGCTGGCAGGTGGAGGGAGGAAGGCCACATCTAGAGAAGAGTTTCCTTCTCTAAGCTGGGAGGTCAGAGCAGAGCTGTCAGTGTATGTGGGCAGCTCCCTGGGAACACTGACATCTCCCACGCAGGGAATTACAGCAGTGCACGTGCATTCAAAAAACAAAAGCACGAGTTATTTCCATCAGCAAAATCCATCACTGCAAAAATGAATTCCTGCATCTCTGCAGAAGACCTTCGTATGTCCTATTCACATTACAAACATCCCAGAGGACAAAAAAATAAAGCCAATCCAGCAGATTTAATACACCTATCACTCTTACCATGACCACACCATAAACCTGCAAACATGACCGGGTCTGATCTGCCACAGGGCTCCTCCACGAACCAGTTTCTAACACTGCCCTTGTGGATTATTGCCCCCAAATGGACACTCACTGGGATGCAGGCAGGCTCATCCCACTCAGTCTGAAGCCATACTGACATAATAGAATGCATTTACAAATAAAAATCAGTGTAACAACTTAAACATAATTATGTATGTTTAAATGGTTAAAATGACACCTTGGAGGTCATCCTATTGCTCCCTGATGTGGGGGTTTGTTGATCAAAAATGTAATCTTGCAAGAACTCAGTCATGTCCTGAGTAGATTCTGATTTAAAAAACCCTTCCTAATATCAAGTGGAACAAATTCTTCACAAAGGTTCTTTGAATTCAGCAGACCAAGTCAATCTGCTTGCTATTATTTCAAACACACTTGCTTCCAATCTTTTGTTACATGAGAGCCTATATTCCAATCCTGCCTCTGCTGATCTTTCACACCCACAAAATATTCTGCTATCACCTCTGGATACATCCTGCTCTTTTACCTGCCGTGTGAAAATACAGCAGCTGGGGATTCAAACACTTGCACATCTGTACTGATGACCTGTATGCCAAACAGAAGCACCTGCTGCTGGGCAGAAGTGTGCTTGTCTAAATGGCACATGAGATATTTGCTCTCAAACTCCCTCTTCTAGGCTGGGGGCCATCTTGGAAAGGAAGAGGCTCTGAAATCTTCCCCTTCAGCTGCTCTTCAGCCTTCCTCCACAACCCCTCCTGAAGCAGTCAGGATCCTGCCTTCTCGGTTGCAGTTTCCAGGTGACAGCACCATTCCTCTTTGCAGTGGAATCCCACAGTAGTTTGAGTTGAAAGAGACCTCTTAAAGGTAATTTGGTGCATGCATCTGCTCAGACCAGGGCTTACTTCAGTCGGAAGACATTGCTGTGTCCATCTGAGTTCTGACCATCTCCAAGGGTGGAAACCCCATGTCCTGTGTGGGCAATGTGTTCCAGCATCTGGCCAAGCTCACAAAGAATCTTTTCTCAACAGCTAATTGCAATTGTTCATGGAAAAGCTCATCCTTTCCTGCGTCTCATCTTCTCCTACACTCTTACACAGCTGGAGACAACATGAGGATTTCCCCCTCAGCTTCCTCTACTCCAAGCTGAAGCCAACTCTTGTAATGCTGTGTGCTCCAGCCCCCAGCCATCACTGAATTCACCCAACAACATGAATATTGCCTTGTATAAGGAAGCCCAGCTTGGGTACCATACTGCCAGTGAGGTCTGACACATGTGGAGCGGAGGAAACCAGCCACATCCCTTGATGTGCTGGTGATGCAGCCCCATAAGCTTTTAGCCCTCACTGCCACAAGGCCCTCTCTCCTCCAGCCCCCTCAAATCCCATTTGGTAACTAATCAAGGAGGTTAGGAAGACATCTACCCAGCAGCCCTGCACACAGCAGACAACTCTTCTGGCCACAGTTCGCATTTTCATACATCGTACAAATAATTTGTCTGATCACATTAGCCAAGTACTTGCTTAGGAAGATCTGTACTTTCACAGAAGGAAAAGTTATGTCTCAATATCTGCAGTGCATTTATGGTAATGTTTTCCACAGTAATCAGATTATGAAGCAAACCCCAAAGGAACTACTGTATTATGTGATAAGTAAGAAAATTTACTGGCTGACTGTCTGATGCCTCCGATGCTCTAAGCCTACATCTGTCATCGGACTTCACTGTGGTCAGCATGCTCAGTCTGAGGGTGGGGCACAGATCCATTTTGCTCATGGTGTTCCAGCTCCTACTATTTTAGAAGTCTTATTTTCTTCAACACCAGTTTCATACCGTGGCATGTTTGGCTTTTTTTTCAGCTGGAGCCCTGTGCACACATGAAACCACGAGCTAGGTAAAGCAGATGCAGAGCTGCAGGCTGTTCCTTTCTTCAGTCCCTCAGCCAGACCTCCCAGACACAGCCCTGTCTCGCTCCCAGAGGCTGCATGCTCTCCCTTATCAAACTAATCCATCTCTTGTGCAACTTCACATTGATCTTGCAACAAGTGTGATTAAATCCCTATTTTGAAAGTGTGTTATGCAAAATATAAATAGCTTTACAAGGGTTAGGAATTCACATTAAAGCAGGATTTAAAAAAAAAAAAAAAGAATGAGAACCTGATAAATTTATTTTGCCATCTCCAGCATTGCTGATGACAGACAGAAATTCCACTGCAGATTCATTATTAATTTTTGAGGCAGTCACCTGCTGTGATTCTCTGAAAAATGCCTTTCAGTAACTAAGCCTTCAGTGACCCCCTGGGCCATCTGCCACCGTTTCCTTTTGCAATGTATTACTTTGGCTGCAACTTCAGTAACGTTCCCCCATGTAAAGCTACGGTAGAAATAAACTGAGGACTGGGATGGCTCTCATATCCTCGACAGACTGCTCTGTCAATTAAACAAAAGAATAATTGCTGTCTTAAGGGACTTTTGATTCAAGTGCAGTGATGCTTTGGACATGCAGAATATATCTAATGCAGTGAACAGACGAGTGCTGACAAACTAGTGATGACCCTGCTCAGACATTTTACCCAGGAATATTCTGCATTCTTCCTTCCCAGTGTGCAATCCTAAGATTCCTCTTGAAACAGTTCGACATTCCAGTTAATATTTGTATCTCATTTATGCACCAAAACAAACCAAAGTCTTCTCCTATCATTAAAAAGGATCTGAACTGCATCTGGTGACACACTTGCCTGGTTACGGCTGATGTTCTGTAAACCAATAATCTCCCTCCTTAGTTTTGTTGCTGAAAATGGGATATGAATACTCTTCATTCCCCAGATGAATTTCCGTTCAAGCCAGAATGATGACCCTGGTGATCACCTTCACTGACAGAACTCCTTTATGGTTTGTGGTCAAAACCATGTAAATAGGAAAAGAAAAACCAACAAAATACCCCACAAAACCAAACTTTCCACTGCTAAAATACCAGAGGAGTTATCCCAGCCCATGAAACAGAGGTAGGCATGTATATACAAATCATGGATACTGTGTCCTGCAAGTATGGTCTCACCTTAAGGACAAGTATCTCCTTTGTACTAATTTATAACACCAATTCTACTGCATATACATGTCCAGAAGTTCAGCACTGGAACAACTCAGAGCAACTACTTGAAGAACAGCACCCAAGCACGTCCTTCCCATTCACCAGCACCACAGCTACAGTCTGGAAGTAGGTGCTTAAATCCTTAATTCTTCTGTGAGTTAAGAAAAGGAAAAAATTCCAAATAATGGATTTGTGAGGAGATTCCACTCCATGGGAAAGTGATCCATCTCTCCATAAAGGCTCTATTAGGATGACTGTCAACGTTCGTGTAAAATGTTTGTGGGGTTTTTTGGAGAGAGCAGAGTAATAAAGAATATGATGCTCATTACTATTCTAAGCTCTGCTAATAAAAAGGAACTGCAAAGGGGGATTCTTGCATGGGCCACACTGTCATTAACACAAGCAACCCAGAAAACTTTAACTCCTCTCCTCCAAGCAGAAGCACCTATACAGTGAAAGACATCTTTCCTCCCCACAATATGCCTCTCTCATTCTACATGGTTTTCCAGATAGAAGCAATTTTCAGCTGCTGTCTATTGCAAAAATACAGAAGTGCTCTGAGAACACAGGAAGAAAACTGACACAGGATTGTAATCTAATACTCTCAGAACTCTCTTGCTATGCCATACACCAGCTATAATTCCTTTCATTAAAGAAAAAAGAAGAAAGAAAAAAAGGAAAAGAATTTAAATTACATATAAAGTCTATGGGGATTGGACTATTGCTCAGCTTCTCCATTTTCTGCACTATGACTAAATGTATTTTTTGAACAAGGAGATCATTTTGAATCAGCTCTTTTTGTAGTGATTAACAGAACTGGCTGACAGGGTTAGCCAGTTAGATATAGCAGGGTCCCAGTCAAATCAACAAGTACGTGTTCATGTTTTTTGAGCATGTAATGTGGAGTATATGCAAGTGGTTGTTTTCTCCCACTGCTATAATTTAAAGTCCCAATCTGCAGTGATGCATGGGACCAGATGTCAAAGAAGCCTTAAAATCAAATTACAGGATCTAGAATTCTCAACTGACATTAAAAAAACATTGCCTCAAACTTGCAGAACTTCATAAATTTGAGGCTGCCACTGTGAGCCCCATTCTGATGCATGTGAGAGTGTCAATAAATCTGTGTATGAATACAAAACAGGAAGAAATGAAAACCAATACTGAAGGCGACACAGCTGAATTGGGATGAAAGGCACAATGGAAGGCTCACTGTGGCAGAACGCCCTCTGAAGGCTTCACTTTGGAGGGCCTCCAGAGGAAGCAGAAATAATCAGGAGTTGAGCTGCGAAGCTTACGGTACGGGAGGTTAACTTTAGAAGAGACAGACGTACATACTGCTTTACAACTGTTTGCTATCAGACTGGCAGTCTTCTTAAAAGTCTTCTCGAGGTAGTGAGCAAATCTCTCGTTCTCATTTTCCTTGGAACCCAACTGGAGGAATTCACCTACAATTTTGCACAGATGGAAGTTTTTATTTGTGGCTTTACTGCTTAAGCAAATGAGTCTGATGATAAAAATAGAAAAAGACCTTACCACGCACCAGATCTTCAATCACCTGAGTTAGAACAGAGATGATAGTAGTGTTTCCAATTCGTGCTAAAGCTAAGGAAGCAGCTGACAGGATGAAATCACCAGCTAGAACAGCCTAAGAGTTAAAAAAAAAAAAAAAAAGAAAGAAAATTATTTTGTTTTTCTCTAAGTATTAATATAAATGATACAATTTCCTTTATTTTTGGCACACATCACATCATTTTCCTACATAAAGCATACGTTGTAACAGAGAGAAAGCAGAAGACAGCTAAATGTTAAAATTGGGGCCATTTTCGACTTCCTGTCTTATACTGCTGGTTAAATTTTTCTACATAAGTAGTGTTCTCCCTCTATGCAACATCTGAAGTTGTTTGCATGTTAAGTTCGAAACATTTCCTCTCTATGTGACTGTTCTGCTGTGACTGTTATGCCATGTCAGCTTTGAACTGCCTCAATCAGTACCAGTAATTGTTTTTTTCCATGCATTTTCTGATTAAGGCCTTCCTAATAATGCTCTGTGAAGAAGCAGGACTCAAAATTTCCTCATGCTGACTGGAAAATCTTTTGCATTCATCACTGAAACAGACCAACCTACTGTGTTTTGAATGAGGTACAACTTCAAAAGAGGAGGACACGGGCAAGTTGAAAGCATTAAGAGTCAAACTACAACCACAGCTTCCCTAATACTTCCAAAAGATCAGTAACAGAACCCACTTGTCTTACCTACAATCTGGACACAATGCTTCACACTTTTTCTGGAATGCTCCAAGTCTGCACACAAGCAAAAAGCCTGGATGTTTCTGCTTTGCCTGAACTAAAAAGCCATCCTTCCATCCTCACCTTCCTCTCTCCCCAGATCTGGTTGACTGTCATTTTTCCTCTGCGAGAATTTGCATCATCAATAACATCATCATGAACTAGGCTAGCTGTGTGGATCATCTCTGCAATTATGGCCACAGAGCGCTGGCTTGCTTGCACCTCCCTGAAATAAAGAACAAGATTTGACACAAACTTAAATACATTTTGTGTGCTGCACTGCAACTGGAAGAAATCTCAACAAAACCCAAGCAAAAACGTATACAGCTGTTGCAGCTTTTCCATGGTCTGAACCCCATCTTTCAAACCTGCAATTAGGAAGACAAGAGAAAGTAAGATCATGTTAGTTCAATGAGCACAGTGCGACGTTTCCATCCTTATTAGGCCCTTTTCTGTCTTGCTGCACTAACAGTATTGCAAAACCCCTCAGTTACTGACTGTAATCCTGCTAAATCCAGACTGCAATAAATAGCACAGCATTAAGGATGCTTCATTCCATGGAGACAGAAATGGGCAGAGAAAAGGATGCCAAGTAGCTTTGTAGCAGAGTTTAAAGTTTTTCTCATTTCTCTGTTGCTCTGCTATAAGAGGCAGCACCACAAACTCTCCCAAGCTGGTTAGCACTATGAACCAGCAAGCTGGAGAGATCAGCAGACAAAAAAAAACCCATATTCTACATCTGAATACATAATTTGCTAATCTTATCCTTTTATCTTACTGGTTATCCTAAGACTTCAGAGGTTCTTCAAAAAGCCTGAGGAATTAATCAGAATTACACTGCAATCATTTTAGGGTTGTAAGCACAAACTACCCAACACCTCAGGAAAAGTGGGAAGACCTTTGGGAAGACCTAACACTGATGATTCAACTCTCAGTAGATCACATCTACTTCATTTTTAAAATGAGGTGGAAAAGAGCTAGAAGAACAGAAAAACAATTACCTAGGGATCGAGGCTGGCAAAATGAACACAAAAGAGCTGTCCTAGCTCTGAGAAAGCACCATCTACCTGAGTACCCAACTGCCACTGCCTTGCTTGCTGTCTAGCTCTGGTCTCCTCAAGAGCTGCATGCGGGATCCCAGGAATGCTACCCCTGTTGGCTTTGCCCTATAGCTCTAACAATCCCACATGGATGAGAAAAAAATAGAGCAGGTAAGATTATTTCTGATAGGTATATAGTGTTCTAAGTATAGAACACCTTACTTCTGGTATACAATTAACAGAGCAAATAACACTATTTTCAAGCAGAACAGAATGAGAAGTGAGAAAAAGAACTGAAATAAAGCAAAGTTAATTGTTTCAGCTCAACTGAAATGAAATCTAAAATTTTGCATTGCCTAGTCTAATCTAGTGATTAATCACAAAATGAAAGAACATCTTGCAGTCTGCTGACATAACACAGTGTTCTGACACCTACCTCTATGCAGAACTATGCATTGCTGTCAGTGGGAGTTCTACATCCTGAACAATAGCAGGACGTGCGGCTCACAGGCTGCAAAAATGTAGCTTTTGAGTAACAGAAAAATAAGAGCTGGAAACCTTTGTAGCTGTTTGATGGTAAGTTGTGCTGTGGACTAGTGATTTAGTCAAGTGCTAGTTCAGTCTAAGCAGTTTTCAAAAAAAATATACTGTTACTAAGTAGGAGAACTTACCTTCAAACAACTGTAAAGGTCTCCAGCCTCTTTCATGCACGGGTCTCCTTTTGGGGACTCCCTTTTTCATTAATTATGTCAGCAGAGTGGACTTCCTGCTGGGAAGTAGCAGTAAATGGCAACACTCACAGACATGCCAATATTTTCAGTGGTATGAATGCAGCACAAGGACAGACATTTCAAAAGCACGTTTTGAAAATTCTGTTTCACAGTGCAGTTAACTTCTGACAATGACCAAAAATGGCATGGGACAGCTCACGATTAATGTGTCTGGCTTCCTGTATGTTAAATCACATGTGATAATTTAACCTGGAGGCTTTTTTTAAAGCTACTATTTCTGGAAGTTCTGCAGCATGGTTCTTCCCATCTCTTGCCAGAAATATTGCAATAGATTCCTACAAACACTTTGGGAGAAAAAATCTGGAATCAGAGCATGCCTACATTAGGGAAAACACAAAAGAAATGGGATCCTTCTTACTCCCTGTCATGTTTCATTCTGCTCCGCCTGCAAAACAAAAGCAAAAAGTATCAGCCAGGATAATTCAGGCCAGGATCACCATGACCCTGGATTTCCATGAGCCCGTTGAGTGGAATGATGCCATTTTTAGGTCATTCTCAGAATAAAGGCACCCCAAGATGGTATTATTATAACTATATCCTACGTAACCATAACTTCATCTTTTAGAAATGGATATCATGCATATGTAATCTTTGACCACATTCTATTTCTCAACAGGATCCCCCACTTGATTCTGCAACAAGCATTTCTGGACACACAGTACCCCAGGGAACCAGAACTTGATTCAAACACACTGAACAAGACCAAGGTTGATCTTTCAGGTGACCAAAAACTAAACAAAGCTTCTGCCTCCAAACCAGCACAATATTAACAGGTACAACAAGGTGCTTTGCAGTGCATATGCCACTAGGCAGACATTGCCAGTTAAAAGGCAGGAAACTGGCAACAGAACTTGCAAAATTTCTGTGGTACAATCACGCTCCTCAAAGTACATTTCTGCTGATAAGTTCATGTGGCTAAAAAAAAAAGTAACACTTCAGAAACATGGTCTGTGACACAGAAGGACATTACAGACTAACAGAAGCGTAGAGAAGGGATGTGTTAACCAGGAACAAATTACATAACTACTGAAAGACAGCAAACGGGAGAGGCATCTGACAATGAAGAGGGAAAGAAAAGAAGAGTAGGGTTGCTGGCAGATCCTCATACAATAGGAAATATTCACTCTGGCTATGTCATTATATTTCAGTGTTTCTCTTACCATTTTGATGGATTTATTTCCCTTTTTTTCCTCCCTAAATCATTTGTGCTCACTATTTTCTCTATCGAGATGTCTCTGTACTTCTTCGGACTTCTCTTTGTCTCTCATTTCAGTTGCAGAAATAGACAAAAATTCCTATTTACAAACACCTCTGGAGAATATATCCTAAATAGAAACACAGGTCCCATCAGGTTAAGTGATAATTCTATGAAATTCTGCACAAAGGTATCATGTGAAGAAATGTCAGAGGATGTGTGAAACTGAGGGTTTCCAAGACCTCAGCTTCAACTCTTTACAGTAATTCTCACTCTTGCACAAAAATAAGTTGCTATTATTAAACAACAACTACAACAACAACAAAAAAACATTGCACAAGAGACCTAAGGACTCAGAGCTGGATTTCTGACAACTGGGTCTTCAAGTGGAAGTGAAAAATAAAACCATACTAGCACAGAACAGCTTGAATGCTTTGGATGGTTATTTTTTGGCAATATTTTGCATTCATTATGGCCTTGTACTGCAGTCATTCTCTTTACAATGACTAAAACAAAGCAACCTTACTCCAGAAAGCCAGCTAACTAGCCAGCTGCTAGGGGCACTCTAAATAGCTGACCTTCTCAAATCTAAACACAAAAGATCATGTCACTTTATCAGTAAGCAGAGCTATCTGGGTATCTGTCTCCATTCCCCTGAGAAATTTCATCTCTTCTCGTGGAGCTCTGAGACGACAAAGAAGTCTCTGTGGACTGCCTCAAAAGATCAGGACCCATATCCTTATAAAGTCGTGTCCCGTTATTTTAACAACCAAGCAAGGAAGAGTGGTACCTTTTCAAGTAGTACTGTAGGAAAGGAAAACAAAACAAAAACCACCAAGAAAAGCAACAAAAAACAACTGAAGAACCAGCAAAAGCATGCTGGAAACAGCAAATTATGGGGACAGCTGAAAAGGGCAGCAAGGTTTGGGTTGTAGTAAATGGTGTTACATCACACAGGCATCCAGACACTAGTGGAACTCTATTTTAGGACCAGTTCTCTTTAAAGTCTTCATAAATGATTTGGATGTAGGATAGAAGGTGTTTTGAGTAAGTTTGTTGATGATGCTAAACTGAGAGGAGCTGTTGACTCCACTGAGGGTGAAGAGGGCTTGCAGACCTCTAGGCAAGTTAGAGAGCTGGGCAATCACCAGCCACGCAAAGCTGAACAAGAGCGAGTGCCAGACTGTGCACCTGAAAAGGGGCAACCCTGGCTGTCACCTCGAGCAGGCTGCAGATCTGGGCACCACAGTATGAAAATGACATAAAACCAGTACAAATTGTCCGAAGAAGAGCTACAAAGATGTCAGAGGGTCTGCAGGGCATGAGGAGCAGCTGAGGGCCCTGGGTGTGCTCAGCCCAGAGCAGAGGAGCTGAGGGGAGCCCTCATGGCGGCTGCAGCTCTCACAGGGAGCGGAGGGGCAGCGCTGAGCTCTGCTCTGTGTGACAGCGACAGGGCCCGAGGGAACGGCATGGAGCTGTGTCAGGGGAGGGGCAGCTGGGGGTCAGGGAACGGTTCTGCACCAGAGGGCGGTGGGCATGGACGGGCTGCACAGGGCATGTGTGGGAACCAAAGTAAAACAAGCCTGGGAAAAGAATCAATATTCACTGAGCAAAAGCATGATAAAACGCTTGAAGGAAAATGAAAAGTTGAAAGAGGAGAAACATCTCAAAAAAAAAAAAACAAAAAAATCAACCCAAAAAACTAACAAGAGAAGCACAACAGAAAGCAAGGGCTGTATTTTCCTCTCTCAGAAGTACAATAGAGTAGCAAAAATGCAGTGTTTTCTTCTCTATGTGCACATTTTTCGTCATGAAAAAGATAATAGAACAATTTGTCAGCTGGAATCAGTAACTCTACAAGAAGCAACACTAACAAAATTACCATCAGCATGAGCTGGAAGTATACTCGTATAGAAAACAGGTGTTAACACGCAGCCTGCCTCAAGAAACTTAAAGCAAAGAGAAGAAAATACATATGAAACGTCATCAATCCAAAGTAAGTTGGTATTCAAAATATGAAAGCATATTCTTTCACATGGCCTACTGACCCTCAAAAGATGTTGGACATCATGCAGCAGCCAAAAGGCTTGCATGAACATATATTAATTTCAATTACAATCACAGTCTTTGAGAAAAGCAGCATGAAGCAAAGAGGAAGGTAAATACCCTGAGATTTTATTCTCTTCTTTTGTTGAAACTTTTCTGTTCTCCCTACTCAGAATTTCATTCTATAAAACAAACAAACAAACAAAAACTAGTAAAGCAAACACAAACATGACAGACATGACAGACACAACTTGGCCTGTTCTCATAAAAGGAACATTTAAATTAATGAGACTTTTGAACATAAAGCATAGTTCGATGTGCTGACAAACACTGCAAGAGGTGTACAGATGCTGTCAAATGACACTGGTATCTATAAATCAGTGCTGGTACTGACAGTTGGCTACTTGTCTTAGCATATGTAGCATTCAGAGTCTGAGATCACACTTTCTCACTGGCACAGGGCAGGTATCAAACTGCTCCTGACTATTTAAAGACAGTATAATGCATGGACAAATGTACACGCATGAGCATTTCCATGTTAAAAGGCAGCAAATATGATCTGTGCAAATAAAAGCAAATGCAGTTATTCCTATGACTACTTACTATCTTTGATTCACTGATCACATCTGATGTTATATGCTCCATTACATCAAGTCTGGACTTCTTAGTATTGCCTGTACACTACATTTTATTGATAAGCTTCTCACATAACACATTAGAATCAGATAGAACTATCTTTTCCATTATTCTGACCAGAAAAATGTTCTAAAAACTCACTGTTCCAATTGTTAAAACTCTCCTACATTTCCATCCTGAACACATTTACTCTTATCAACACTGTACACTGTCCTAAGTAGCTCTTTCTTTCCTATTCCTTACAAATCTGCAGACAAGGCCTTCACTCTCCCTGATTACCCTTGTGGTCCATCCCTAAGCTGCAGTTATCTTTCTTTAAACACAAGACTTCTGGACACTAATGATTTCACAAAGCACTGTACAGTTATATCAGCCCTTCCCTTAGCTGAACTGGATATTCTGTTGTTAATGCATGTGAGGATCACTTTGAGGTTTTTCATAGAGAAGGTGCCTGCAAGTCTCACTGAGGTTACTCCCTAATGGGACACTTGTGAGCCTCCAACTTCTCCAAACAGAATTTCTTGTTTCATTGTTCTGCCTTTCATTCCACCACGGATGGGAAGTCGTCAGGAATGACTGTGTCAACAGAAAGCACCACTGTCACACTCATGCCAAGAGCACTCGTAAAAATATTAAGCAAATCAGTGCTGTGACAAAGGATGTCCCTGAGAACTTTCAGAAATATTATTTTTTCTTTTAATGTCTTTGTCGTTGTCTCAGAGTGGCACTGTACAGAAAAACTGAATTAGGCTGCAGTGAAGTTCACTGTCCAAGACAAACTGGCACATATAGTACAGGACATTGCCAATTAGGTTTATCTTTCTCCTTAGGAATTATATTCACACAGATAGGGAAAAAATGTCACTGGGATACTGGGAAAGGTGCCATATCAAGCCATAAAATATACACTGTGCTCTAAGGTACAAAAATCAAGTCCAACGAGGCACTAAGTTATCACTAAGGAGATGATGGTGCAGTGGCTGGCAAATTCATTGAGATCAATAAACTAGTCTGGCAAGGGACCAAAAATTTCACATTTGACATCCTGTGAGGGAAGACTGGAAACATAGTCGGAATGCAAGGGGCACTCCAGTAAACAAAACCAACAGGAACATGTGGAAAGAAACATCTGCAATCAGGCAAAGCAAGGAGTGATGTTCTATTCTGCCAGAACTCCTCAAAGGACAGTACACTGAAAAACATGAGGATAATGGCAGGATTTTTGAATAAAGAATCTGACATCAAAGTGTACAGAACTGCAGCCACAGGGGGGGGAGGGGGGGGCCTGAATGTCTCACAGCATCAGATGCAATTATACTACCTGCTTGATGGCTTTTCTGTGTAATAACAAAAACACATTATGAAAGTCCCTTCTTCCAACGAAGTTCTCATCTGTTCAAGGGTTTAACAGCTACAAAAATGGTTACAACTGGAAACAGTTAAAACAGTTTTTCCAAGAGTGTTACAGATTCTTATAAACCATTTATGTAAGAAGCTACAATCTGCTAAAAGCCTTACCAGAACTCAAGGACATGATTTTCCATCACCAGTTACAGTTGAGGTATAGCCCACAGTTTTACACAGGGAAGCATGTAATAAAACCAGTAGTTCACTTTGTACTGCTAAATTAAAAAATGCATCCTTAAAATGGAATTTACACTCAGGCTTTATTGTGGAACATTTTATTTCTATACAGTGGAATACTAAACATACTTTTGGGAAAATGCAGGAATGACACACTTTGAGTATGACAAATGTCCACATACTCAAGAGCAACTGACTCACCTGGAATTGCTGTGGTGAATGTTGCAAGCCCTTGCCATTAGCACCACAATCATTGGTCGAAAGGCCTTTCCTTTCCCATCAAAGTAATATTCACACATTTCCCTAAGTTCTGCAGTAGATACAAGTAACTCCTACAGGAAGGAAATGATGATACCAGCATTAAAGTCACAAAGCCAATCTTATAGTTTAAGCAGTATGCACGTAAAAGTTTATCACCAGTATTCATTCTGCCCAATGTAAGCTGAAGCTGTTCACTTTTCACCGTAATCTGAAACATAATTGATGCATTCAAGCACTGTAAGTCAGGATAAAACAAAAACTGCATACTGGTTCTACATGATATGTCAAAATGCTCTCTCCACCTTCAGTTCGGTTTATGAACAGCTCTTTATAAACACGAAGAATGATCCCCAAGTAACTACCCTCCACAACAACGGTTCAATTTAAGTCAGAATCATTACAATATCCCAGAAGAGTCACCAAAATCCTTTACCTTTTTAATATCCTCATAGAGATTCTTCAAGTCTTTTCTGCCAAGTTGAAAAGGGTCCTGGTATTTTTCATCACTAACTGTCTTACTGCAGCTGCACATGTGGGCTGTACTTGTATGATAAAACCTGGTGACAGTGTTTTTCAAAAGAGTAACATTGTCAAAAGCCAACTTCCCTTGATTCCACAAGCAGAAACCTTTCAATGCACACCCCCCTTCCTTCCTAGTGACATAGCTATAAGATAAACACAAGGCATCATAATACTCATTTTAACCAACTAATGAGGAACAAGGCCAGCAAAGCTACTCGTTGATGATTGCAGACATTCTGGAGCTAGCAAAGTGCAGCATTTGGAAACCAATAACCACCATCCTCCACACACTCACGCACTTAACAGATTTCAGAAGTCTCCTGGGTAGCAAACTATGCTGCTCTCAGTGTATTCCTTTTGAACACTCTGTGCAGTACAGTACAGTGTACAATTTGCAGATGAAGCCTACATCTTACAATTACTTTGCTGATTTCCTCCTATTCCTAGACAAGTGTTCCTGGCTCAGATTTGAAAATTCCCCTTTACACACCCAGCACATGAGATGGCCCAACCTAAGTTATACATTAAATCAACACTTCCAGATAATATCATGATCCTGCATGGTGATAAGGGTCAAAGTTCTACCTGCACACATCAAGGTGCATTTATGTCTGGGCCTCATGATTTCTTTATACTCCCTGGAGCTAAAGGTTGTGGTTCGTAGTGTGTCTCATTTTCCAAACAAATTTCATGATGTGAAGAGCTTCGCCTATTGCTCTCCAGAATGGAGGACTCAGACTCCAGCCCAACAGCACAACAGAGGTCTATGTGGAATTATCTAATGTTCTATAGTAAATTAACTGATTTTCAGTCTGTGCTTATGGCTCACGGTGTCTACACAGTTCACCCAGTAACTACATCTTCACCCACCACGGAACAAGAACCTCCAACTTACCGCCAAGATATACTACACAGATTAGGAAACGACTGTACTGAGTTTCTCTGGGGAAAGTGACACATCTGCGTGAGGAAAAATCAGGGTTAATACCAAATGCAGAATTTAAAATGGACGGAAAACATCTGATTACGAAAGGAAGCGCTCGGCACTGCGTCATTTCTTCCCGCTGACAGCTCAGCAGCAAAGGGAGCCTCACAATCCCCGCTGCCGCGCCCACGAGATCCCGACTCACACCGCTCAGGCGCGGTGAACTTTCTGCCCTTTCAGGGGCAGCCAGCAAAGCCGCCCGTGCACTTCCAGCGGGCATCGCTCGCCCTCGCACTCACGGAAGTGCATTTTTCAAAAGCCCCTCGTTTTACAGCTAAACCACGGCTCCCGGAGCCGCCCTCCCGCCGCGCTCTCCTTCCCCGGCCNCCACCAGCTCAAGGCCATGCTGTCCCCGGCAGCGCCGGCACCGCCGTCCTCGCCGCCGCGACCCGGAGGCGGAAGCCCGGCGCCGCGACCCGCTGCGGGGCGGCCGGGGAGGAAGGGGGGGGAGGAGGAGGAGCGGACATCCCGCCCCCCCCCGCTGCCGCCGCGCCTACGGCTGCTGCTGCCCGCTGTCGTAACGCGGGAAGGATGCGGGAGTCCTTCAGCGTTAGCGCGACGAGCGGGCAGAGGTTTCAAGGCTGCGTAGCCTGTAGAATTGCTGTAAATAGCGAAGGTTGTTTCCAGATTGCCCCCGTGTGAATTATTAGAGGTGATGACTCGGGTGGGTGAGGGCTTTGGGTGTGCTGAGGGGAGCCCTGTCTAAATCAGTATTTTAAGGGTGGTGAGGCACTGGCACAGGGTGTCCTGAGGGGTGTTGGATGGCNCGCCGCCCCATTCATCGCCGGTGCCCTCCAGGCGCCCGCCGCACTCACCGCGGAGCGCGGCGCGGGCGGAGCGCGGCGCGGGCCGGGTCCCGGAGAGCGGAGCGGCGGTGCCCGGCGGCAGGAGGAGCCGCACCGCCANTCCAACTCAGACCATTCTGTGATCGTACAAATCGGTGACTGTGAGGAATTTAACACAAAACTGTGAGAGTGCTGAAAAGAGAGAGAAAGAGGCTTTAAAACGCACAGTATAAGTCCAGTATTATGAAACAGTACTTGTCCAACTAGATGGGTCAGAGTAGCTCTGGGTGAAGAATGAAGAACATCTTTGCATGCGTATGCTGCTGCAAGAAGTGCATCCTCTCACCCATTCGTTTGCTGCTAATGTTGCTCAGAGAAGACTTTGGATTGTTTCCTGGAGATCACCCTGTGTGTAGGCTGTACCACAGATCCCAGTGTGCTGTGACTTCAGCTGTTTGCTGCCCTGTTCAGCTGTGGGTGTAGCTCTTCTGACTGCTACAATTACCTTGTAGAGATGCATATGGTTGAATACAGTGCAAAACTGCCTTAGAATCATAGAATCTACAGAGTTTGAAGGGACCTTTAAAGGTCATCTAGTCCAACTCCCCTGCAATGAACAGGGACATGCATAGGTAAATCAGGATGCCCGGGGCCTGATCCAGCCTCACCTTGGAAGTCTCCAGGGATGGGGCATCAACCACATCTCTAGTCAACCTGTTCCAGTGCCTCACAACCCTCACTGTAAATTTTTTTTTTTCTTTATATCCAACTAAATCTGCCCTCTTTAAGCTTGAAGTCGTTTCCCCCTGTTCTGTCGCCAAAGACCCTGCTCAGGAGTTTGTCCCCTACTTTCCTGTAGCTCCCCTTTAGATACTGACAGGCCGCACTCAGGTCACCTCAGAGCCTTCTCTTCCCCGGGCTGCGCAGCCCCAGCTCTCTCAGCCTGTCCTTGTAGGAGAGGTATTCCATCCCTGGGATCATTTTTGTGGCCCACATCTGGACATGCTCCAACAGATAGATCTCTGTGTCTCTCTTGGACTGAGGACTCCACATCTGCACAGAGTACTCTGGGTGAGGCCTCACCAGCACAGAGCAGAGGGGCAGGATCATCTCCCTACTCTGCTGACCATGCATCTTTGGATGCAGCCCAGGGTACTGTTTTCCTTCTGGGCTGTGGGGCATATTGCTGGCTCATGTCCAGCTTGCCATCCACCAGTACCCTTGAGACTTTTCTGATCACTGTTGAGCCTTGAGACTGTTCTAATACACTTGATTGAAAATATGTTTTAGAGCTTAGAACTGACATGATCTGCTTGTTCCTTTAACTTCAGGATTCAATCCTTCCTTTGAAGAATCTCAAATAGAATAAGACCCTAAATTTATCTATCTGGGCTTACTTTTCATGCAGATTTAATTTTGGATATAAGGAAGAAGTCTTTTGCAGTGAGCGTGATGAGGAACTGGAGCAGGTTGGCTGGAGATGTGATTGATGTCCTGTCCCCGGAGACTTTCAAGGCCAGGCTGGATCAAGCCCTGGGCAGCCTGATTTATGTGTGCATGTCCATGTTCGTTGTAGGGGAGTTGGACTAGATGAGCTTTAAGGGTCCCTTCCAACTTTAAGGATTCTATGATTCTGTGAATGCATGTTCTGGTAAGTAGTGGTTCTTCATTCATTTTGTTTGTTGTTTCTTTAAATTGTTTCCAAATTGGTTTTGACTGGATTGGAGGAAAGGCACCAAGAATAATAGGGTTATTTGTTTATTTATTTATTACCATTTCTCATGCGTTTCTTACAGATACTTTTCAAATTGATCCAATCCAGGAAAATGATGTCCGTAATGTGAGAAGCTGCATTTTTTTTGGTTGTCTATCCCACACCTTTTAAATCCAGAGTTCTTCTTGGTGGCTGTTTCACAGGTTGGTATTATTTAGGTTTCTCGCCAGTTAATAACAATTGTTAAAATACATATTAAAGTATATTTTATATTAATTAGCTATTTATTGTTAAGGTATCAATATATACTTTATAGAACATTTAAAACATATTGTGAGATGCCTATACATTTTGTTACTAGAAGACAACACATTTTTTATCACTGGAATTTTGATCATATTCAAGTACCATATGTATTATATTTTTCTCCAGAAAGTTATTGAAGATGTCTTGGATCTTCATATATCTGTCAAAGAAGCATCTGATTTTCTTCAGTTTGTCAGCAGTGAGAAAGTGTTACATGGGTCTGTTTCATTGGCCCATAGATATGGAGGTCATCAGGTAACCAGTGCTTGTTCTTCCAGGTGGAATTATGTAATTCTTTTAATGTGGATTCTGCCTTAAATTCTATAATTTACCTGAATTACAGATATGTATGTAATTGTAAATGTGTGTGTATGTACTTGCAAGTATGTGAATGTGTGTGGACGTTTAGATGGCAGGTTTGCTCTCTGTGAGGGCTGCAGATAGAAGAGAGCTACAGTACTCTTTCATGGCACTGTGTCTGCTTTCTCAGCTTCTGTTTTCCCAGAAGGATATCATTCTTTTAGCTTCTGACATCTGCAGAGTCTGCTTTGTACCCCACAGCCTGCCAAGTGGTGGTTGGTGGTAGGTACTACCAGCTCAGAGGAGCAAAGGACAGAGCCTCACTGAAGTCAGCGACGGCACAATTTAATAATAGCTAAGTTTAATTAAAATAGATGAAATAATTCATGGAAAAGAATGGTAGAATTTGGGTGTGATTTCCAGTTTAAAAACGTGTATATATTACAAGCCATGTTAGTTGAAAGGCTCATTATACAAAAGAGACAGGTCAGTAGCTGACTTTGTAGCTGGAGGGTAGAGGGGAAAGTATGAGGATTACTGAGTTAGTCTGTGGTTTTCTGATTCATTGTTGGTGTGTGTGTGTGTAAAAGTACAGCTTTAGGAATCAATATCTTAATTACTCCCTGGGCAAATGTGTCATCGTACTGCGTAGTTCACAGCGAATGCACATGCAGCTTGTACTGCTTAAATTTAACTGCTGTTAAATGATTGTCATTTGTGTTAGTTTGGCAGCTGGGTGGGTCAGCTGTGTGACAGAAGAGCCCACTTGGTCGGAGTGCATACAAACAGGTGCGACGTTTTCTGAACTGGCTGCATCATTTCTGTGTTCTGTACAGCAGTTTCATGCAAACCCCAGGGTGTGCTGTTAAAACTCTAATGGTAATTTTGCAGGCGTGGTGAGAGATGGGAACTACAGTTGAAGGGCTCAGGAAAGACCCCATACTCCTGGTGAGTTGTGGTTAATTCGTACGTAATAAAACCAGGTGTTTTCTGTTTTAGAGTTGCCCAGGTGATATGACTGATTTCTTATTCCTTTGTTCTCTGTAGGAATGGTGATGGAAAAGCTGTGCTCCACCCTTCTGTGTGGGAATTTCTGTGCAGTGAGGCTATGCACTATCTTGGAATTCCAACAAGCAGAGCTGCTAGGTATTACTCTTTTCTTTTTCACAGCATCCTTAATTAAAGGTAATTTTGTGCTTGACTTTCACTGAGCACCAATAGAGCAAGACAACTGGTTTCCACAAGGATGGATCTTTCTTTTTACGTGTATGCAATTGGAACCCTTTATTGGATAAAACTTCCCAGTAATCGTGAGCTCCAGCCATTTACCCATTCATTTTTAGGTTTGATATGGTTTAAAATGTTATTGTAGATAATTAATTCCAATTCCTTATTTATATAAACATGCCTTGAGCAGAGTGGGAATTGTATTAAAAACTCATTTAAAACCAGTTCTATTTGAGCCAAAGAGGACTAAAATTCACTCATGTAAATGACCTTCTCAGAATGAACTAAACTGAATTTTTCAGATGATTGTGCTTAAAATGCCAAGTTCATTTTGTGTTCCAAGGGGGTCACATGTCTGTACTTCAGAATTTCAGGCTTTAAAGAAGTAAATGTACTCTAGAAGAGGCCAATACCCAGCTGCTGCATGTCAGGGTTTCTGTATTTGCAAAGTGTCTGCAAATCTCTCTGGCATTAATTCCAACACATTTTTCTGTTGAAGCATGGTGTTTGTAAATGACATTTTGATGGTTTATTCATTGACTTCACCTTGAGAACCTTTGCTGTTAGCTATTGATGCAAAATGTTAAGTCTGCCTGAGTATCAGCAGGAAAGTATCTGGCAAGGTTTTGTCCTTTCTTTGCTGTCGTTTCAACAAATTGTTCAGTGCAAAAACAATGTGAAATTACCACTTAACTGTGTACAAATTCTACTGAGTACACAGTGTGCTTCAGTTCTGTGCTGGCAAATTGGTAAAATGCGTGGCTCTCTTAACTGCTGTACAAGCTCTCCCAACTGTTTGTGAGCCTTCATTTGGAAAAAACCCAGCTGATATCTGTATTGTTCCCAATGGGGAGCTGTAGTACTGAGGTTGGTGAGATTCACTTAGAGTTCTTGTAAAAAGAGTTCTTGGCAGAACTGTAGGGAAAAGCCTTACAGCTTATCCCAGAACACCCAGCAGGTTGGTTTGCTCTATTAATTTCAAGTACTGACTTCCCAGTGGGGTGCTACAGTTTATGACTGTACTGCTAGCTAAGTAATGCTTCCTCATATGGTATCATTTTAGTTACATAGTTAGCAGCATCAAGGATTAAGTCAAAGAAGTAAGCCAGTATGCAGAGTTCAGAGTGAGATGGCCCTTTTGTGCACAGCACTTGGTGGTCATGAAGAAGAGCATGCAGGGCACTTGGGTGTGCTAATTCTAGTCTTTAAGCTCGAGCTAGAGTTAGTTTGGGATGTAGTCCCTCTGTTCCTCAGTAAGTGTACTTTCAGCTGCTAACATAAGAGTGATTTCAGTGTCCTGTGTCCTGTTGCCAAGTGTACCTGTGTTCTGCTGCTACAGGTAATGGTACTTATAAACTGTAGGGACCACTGAAAGCTATTTTTATAGTGGCAATGTGGTATCTTGATGTGGCTGCTCAGTTATCGTCAAGCTCTTAAGTGACAGAAGTCTTAGGTTTGTCTGTTGTCCTTTTCCTCCAAGGAAAGTTTGGTTCTGTTTTCAACTACCTAGAAGATACCTTAATTACCAGCATTAGGTTTCCAGTATTGTGCCATCCAGCTATTTTGAACTGAAAGACCTTCCTCAATTAGCAAAAAACTAAGCAAAAAGCAAAGGATCATATAAATTGAGGTATTTTTTTTTCCTGCTTTTAGGCTCTCAAACCATCAGTCTTTTGTGTCTATTGAAAGAATAATGCTTCCTTCAAAAGATAGCACCAGGCATTCCTTCTGCAGGATAGTTACTGTAATCTCAGTTGCTTTGGAGAGAAAACTTTCTGCACATTCTTCTTAGGAGAAAATGATACTCTCCCGTGGTTTGTGGTGATTGATGCAATTTTCATCTTCCGATAATAACAGAAAATAGAGTGAAATTACATATTTTATTTTGTAAGATGAGTGTAAATTTTGACATATTTTAGAGCAAGCACAATTGGTTATGTTCCAGGCACTCTCAAATCTCAGTATTTGGATAAATAGGAAAATCTATTGGATGTGCAGAATTGTAAGGCAATCGAAAGGAGGAGATTATTTTTAAAAAATTGAAGTAGCAGTGAAGAAGAAAGAAATAATGATAATGCATCATCAAAATTATGCCTTCTTTTGTGTGCTGATACTATTTGCAGAGTTTTCGATTGCTAAGGATCCCAGATCTGTCCCTGAGATTACTGAGGCAGCAGCTTTGGCTCATATAAAAGGCAATCTGATGCAACAATTTGGCTTCTAATTTCTCTGTCTTTCCAATTTTGCTGTTGTCCTCAGGGGACTTGTGGCTTATTTATGTTACCATCACTCTCATCAGTCACTGGGGCTCCAAATGAATGTAGTGCTTTTTCTGAATGCTACCCTCTCCCCAAGAGCAATGTAGGTAATGGAAAATGGACAGCACTGTGTAGGTAGAAAGGGGAAGCATTGAGCTAATGAAGCTTAGTATGCCACAGCTTTACTGTTTGCCTGTGTCATTTCTAGAAACAAACTATTCCAGCAAAAGGATTTTCTTACATAAGTAGTTATAGAAAAAATAGCTTGGTCTCCAATGTAAATCTGTTTTCCTATAATAAGTTCTTAATTTTCATTTCTTCTTTGTCACATCTTAGTTGTAAGTGACAATGATGTGTGGGGAGACCAGTTTTACAATGGAAACATTAAGAAGAAAGAGGTAATGGACACATTTCAGAATAATGTGATATACCACTGCAACTTAATTCCCCATTGCAAAAATCAACTTTGCCATATATGTGTAATAAAAACTGTGTAATGGTCTTAGTTTCATTTATTGAGGTAGAAAACCTTTCCCAAGAAAATCAGTCTCAAACACATCTTAGACAAAGAAGTGAAGCCCTATGAACAGTCCTGCTATGACTGTGGCATGTATCTTAGTGCCTTTTTTCACATGCCATTAGAAAATTGATACCAGAACCTAGGAAGAATTTCCATTGTTCCGCAGGCAATGCCATAATGATGAGGAGCTGTAATGTTAATGCTGTACTGGAATTTTGCTTGTGTTTGCTGGTATAGTGCTTACTACTAAACAGATGAAGATGTGGAGAAGTGAAAAGTACCAATAGCTTTCCAGCAAATTAACCATTAAAATGTATGTGTAGTCAAGTGGTATTACATGGATTCACCTGTTATGTGTAGAGCATACTTCTAGAAATACTTGTTTAACTATGCATATGTGAATTATTTGTCTATAGAAAAATACCAACATGTAGTAGATCTACTATGGGATTATTTTGTGTTGCTGGTGCTCCATTTACATTTAAACACATATCTGTATTTAAGGTGTGATAGTACTCCATCTTGCCAAATCGTAGTTTCGTATAGGATCCTTAGAAATCTTGGCTCATTCAGGGGAACTGGACATAAAAAAGTCTGGATTTAGTCTTTGTAGTAATTAAATCTGTTCTCCTAACAACCAAATACATATTGGGATGCATATATACAGTTGAAATTCAGGTGTAAATTATGCAGAAAGTAAGAGTGCATCGTTTAGAAACATAACCTACTGTATTTTACTAACACAAAGCTTCTGAACTCACAGAGATAAAATCCCCCAGGCATTTTTTAAGGCCTGGATCTTATAAAATAAAGAAGCTGTTGTAGCTGAAATAGTTCTGGTAACTAAGCACTGAGGAGAGGGAAAGCTGTATGCTTTATAAATTTAGAGAATAAGGTGTTAATTTCTTACAGCTGTCTGTGAGGCTAAGTCAGCAGAAATCCCTAGCCTGAGTTTGCTGTATAAGCTATGCCCTCCAGGAACACATATTAGGTAAAGATTTATTGCACAAATTTAAACCTCTTAGCAGTATTAATTTCTGTATGTTACTTCATCTCAGGCAATTAGTATATGGCAGATGTTTTGTTTTCACGTTGATGGTTCCTCTGTGGAAGCAATGCACTGATTGATAACAACTTGAAATAGCAATTATTTTGGGGTGCTAAAACAGGAATAGAGAAGTAGCAGCTGTTGCATGTTATATTAATTGGTAATTCAGGATTACTTCCCATGTGACTCTATGCTGTCTTTCCACCTTCCCCCTTTTTTTTTTCTTTTTTGAAACCTCACAGGAGTGTTTTGTTGTAAACCAAAAGATTGAGTTAAGGAACTGAATTTAAAATGACACAGCACTGTTTTTTATTGTTGTCAAAGTATGTGTGAGCAGTTGGTTTTAATGAGCATATACTCTTGTGCTCATACAGAACGAGTTCACTGGGCAGCCTGCTCTATGAGGCAGTACATCAGTCACCCCTCTAACAGCTGGGTTGCTAGGTACTCTGCTAAAGTGATCACAGCTTGATGAGAGTTCAGTGATTTGCTCCAACACCCGGATTAGATGGTAAAATATTTGTTTACAGCCTTACAATGCTTGTTCAGGTCCAGCCCTTGCCTGGGTCCCCTACCCACATGGAGGTGGTTCCCACAGCTGCCTGTGCCAGTGGCCCTGGCTAGCTCTAGCAACAGCAGTCCTACACAGAGCTTGTAATTGTATTAAGTACTAGTTGCTCTGCTTTAGATCTGCAAACGGAGGCATCTGATAGGCATCGTGGCTTATAATGTATGTATCTCAATTTCTGTCACTCAGGGGTATGGCCAGCCATTATGACAAGTAACCCTACTTTGTAAGGATTCAGTCATAAAATATTCTGTTTGGAGAATTCTGATCTAGAATTGTTATTTGTAATGCTGCAGCTGCTTTCAGATCCACAAATTACTTCTTTCCTGAAAGGCTGATACAACAGTATGTTAAACCAGATCCTGTTGTGCTCTGGAAATGCAGTGCATGGGAATAGTTTTATCTCAGTGGCAGTCTCCAGTTATATTTATAACTAGAACATGAAGTTGTATCTCTAAGTGTTGCAAAGGGCTTAATCCAAAACCCCCTGGAGTAAGTAGATGGAGTTTTCTAATGCCTTTTTGTAGCAGGCAGTACGTCAGCATTTAACTGTTCAAAAAAAAGAGTTCTGAATGCTCAGTTCTAAAAGTACCAATTTTGTTTAATGAATTCTGCATCTTATGTTACAGGAGATTGCTGGGCTTCATCATCCAGGAACATTTTCCATCAGTAGCCCCCAGTGATTCAGATAGGTATCTGGTAAGTCTTTTCTGAAAGTTCTTTTTGTTTTCCCCAAGCTTGTGAGCAAAGCATTATATGAAGCTTTGCGAAGTTTCCACACTTACGAGGTTTCAACATCTGAAATAATCTTCCATGGTTCATTAATAAAAGCCTCATTTACTCATTGCTTGAAAAACAGAACAAAAAACTGCTTCTTTTTTATTTTTTAATCACAATGAGCATTCCTTTTTCACAGCTTCTCATTATGGACGTGGTTATTGGAGGCTTCCATTTTCCATCACTTGCTGTTCTCATACTGCTCAGACTTTAAAGTGAGCAATGGTTACAGTGTGATGAATTAGGTTTTTCCTAGTGTAGAAATAGTATATAAAATGTCTTTTTGTCTTTTTTTTTTTTAAGAGTTTTACACTTCTGTTAGTATATCCATATGTGTGTGACTGTGTGCTTCTATTGCATCTCTATGTGCTTGGTTAGCTTTAGTAGGATGTGAACAATACAGTCCCAGTTGGCAGAGATCAGAGATGCACGTTTAAAAATAGAATGCACAAAGTATTTCCAAAGTTAATCAAATGTAGCTTTATGTGAAGTAAAATATGTGTTTGATTTTAGGAATTTTTCTCTTCAGTTGTATCAGAGACTGCAAATCTGATTGCATTGTGGATGTCTGTGGGTTTTGCACATGGTAAGCTGCAGTAGTATTGTCATGGTGTGGGCTTTTCAGGAGTGACTCTAGAATTACATACTTAAAGATGGCTTTTATTTGTTCCTTTGTTCTGCAGTTTTTCTGATGTCCTTGCTTACAGCAGTATCTGTTATGCATTAATACTGTGCAGTTCTTTTCATAACTGAGTTGAGTGAACTTCCTGATTTTTCAAAGGCTGACTTTAACTGGCAGAAACAGAGAACACAGCAAGACTGTGGGCTTCTCAGTATCGTTGTGATTATCTGATGCACAAAGATGTAGAAGTTTAATTGCTCAGCATTTGATGCATCTGTATAAAAAGCTGTCCTTGTATAGTGCTGTAGAGCTAAGGATCTCAAGAATAATCCTCTCAGCAGAATAATGAGAGATAGTATATTTAGATGGATCTTACACAGGTGGTATATGCGATAATACAAAGAGATAATACAAAGAGACAAAGGCTCACCTTAGATGACGAAGGCTCGCAGATACTCCACTCGGGAGGGATCTCCAGAAAGAGATCCTTCCCTGGTGGAGGCCAGCCCTTAAATGGGGCTTGGGGAGAGGTGGAGCCAGGCTCCCCCCCCCTCCAATCACACAGGTATCATTGCCTGCACCTGTGCCCCCATGGCTGACTCAAGGCTCACCTCAGGTGATCAATCAGTGGCTCAGGCTGTGATTCAGCAGTTCCCCTACAAGTGCACGTAGTGTGTAGGATAGAGTGCTGTCCTCCCTGGTTTCAGGTTTGTATTATGAAAAATAAAGTAGCACTGTGTTGCTGATACAGCACACAGTCCACGTGCAAAGAAACTAACTGAGGACTTGTGCAGGATGCTGTTTCAGTACTGTGTCACACTGAATGGAAAAGGAAACAGTGCCACCTAGGTATAGACACCAGGTGCAGGATAGTACAACAAATGGTCCCTAATTTTCATGCTTCATACACCTGCCACGTCAAGAACAAAAGAGAGAAGTTTGTTTTCCAGAATCTGATTTCTTCAAGGTAACTTCTCTAGTTGTCTAAGATTCAGTGGATTGATTTCACAGCAAATCTAGAAGCTACAGGGTACGAGTGGAACATTACCTTTTGTTTTTGTTGTTTAATTGTAGGTGTGTGCAATACAGGTAACTTCAGTTTGTTGTCCATAACAACAAATTATGGTCCATTTGGATTTATGGACTCCTATGACCCAAGTGAGCGTAGCACCTGTTTTTAATTACAATTTTTGACTATAAGTACATTACTTTTATTAATTTACGTAATTTCTGCACACATTAAATCTCCTAATGTAGTTAGCAAAAAAAAATCTCAAGTATGTGTATTGTTTGAACAGTTAGGGGGAAAATATATTAAAGACCAGTTTTATAATTTGCTATTCAGGTTGCGGTTTGATTGATAAAGTCTGAAAATGAAGTGTCACTATTAAACCTGTTTTCATGAAGAATGTTTCCTATTGTGTTTCACTGATTGAATAGATGCTATAACAAACCTAAAAAATGGAAAATTGCATATTGCTGTAAGCAGCCTATGGCAAAGGTTGTATACAGCACTATGTGCATTATGCTCTGGCTTTGTAGTCACAGCAGTTCTAAGGAAGAAAAGAAATCAAACCTGTTCAGTCATGGCATACGCATATAAAACTGAATATATAAACTCAGTCAGCCTGGGATTGATTAATGTAGATGCAGCATATACATAAATGCACTACATTTGATTATTGATTAGAGATTTCATCTGAGTTATTTTCAGAACCAATAGTGGCTAGCTGTCTTGCCATCTGTTTTCATGAGATTGCAGCCTCAAATTAATGAAATCTCTTGAGCGTAGATATTATTTGACTTCTGTTGTATTGAAAAAACAGGTCTTTTCTGGCTTTAGATCTTTTCCTTTAGGGCAAGTTGACCTCCAGCCAACAAGTAAGTACCCACCAGATGCTCATTCACTCCCCTCTACTGCGGGATTGGAGAGAGAATTGGAAGAGCAAAGGCTTGAAGAAGCTCCTGGGTCAACTTAAAGACAGTTGTGTAAACAAATGGGGAAAAAGAATGGAGAGAAAAAAACAAAAAGTGATGCGAGGTGGTCACTCCCACCAGCAGGCTGATGCCCAGCCAGTCCCCAAGCCATACCTACCTTGGAAAGGCTGCTCCCCTGTTTTTATTGCTGAGTCTGACATTTTATTCCTTTGCTCGGCTGGTGTCACACAGCCAGTGTCACCTTTCTAGCCTCTTGCATTCCTGTAGCAGAGTGAGAAGTGAGAAAGTCTTGATGCTGTGCAAGCTCTGTTCAGCAGTAGTTAAACCTTGATTTGTTATCAACACTGTTTTAGACACCAACCTAAAACACAGTCACATACAGGCTGCTGAACTTACTTTGTATCTTCAAGTCGGAAAATAGTTCCTACGATGAATGGACGTTAATCTGTGAGAGATGTATTTCTTAGGTTTGCAAATATTACATCTTGAGTTAATCCACTGTAAATAAATATCCTTGTGATCTGAGTTTAAATATTTCAGTATCTTCAGCACTTTTAT
This sequence comes from Odontophorus gujanensis, assembly GCA_013399175.1. NCBI lineage: Eukaryota > Metazoa > Chordata > Aves > Galliformes > Odontophoridae > Odontophorus > Odontophorus gujanensis. The sequence goes on along the minus strand of VXAB01004737.1, from coordinate 90,064 downwards.
TAATTTGCTGAGTAAGTACACAAACGAATGTACATCAATATTTTAACATTGTTTATTTTAATTACTCTGTTGTGGAAGCGTAACGTTTTGTTTCAAACAGATTTTGTTCCAAACATGTCTGATGATGAAGGGAGGTATAAGATAGGAAACCAGGCAAATGTTGGGTTGTTTAATCTGAACAAGCTGCTACAGGCTGTGAAACCTTTATTGGATCCCAGGCAAAAACAGCTGTAAGTAATCATGTAAATACCTAAACCCTTAAAAGAGCTGAGGAGATGTGAGACCATCTAATCAGCACATGCATAGGAGAGCAAGAGATTAGCTTTTAAAATCGTTTCTTTTCTAGGTGGAAACTGATCCTGAATTAATTATTGGCTAACATGATGTAGAGGGAGAGAAGTTTTCTATTAATCACAAATAATAGCAAAACCTATCTGGAGTCCTGTCCTAGATGTGGTGGGGCCTGTTCTTCTTCCCCTAATGTAGGAGCTTTGTCTGTAGGTTCCTGTTGTAGGTTTTCCTAGTGTGTTTTTTAAGGTGCTTACCTATGAAGGTCATTCAACCTTCTGGAATAATGAGGTATTTCAGCATACTTTTGTAAAGATTCCTGGTATAAATCTTCCTGTGTACAGTTTAAACTCATTACTTCTTACTCAGTATGAAAATGAAAGACTGCATCCTTTTTTCCTCACAACAGCTATTGGTGTATTTGGTATTTCAGTCTTTTTCACAGCACGTATCTTAGTTGATGCCAGTATGTCAGTGTTAGTGAAATAGCAGAAGTTTCCATTGCTAAGTTTACAATAGGGTTATGCCCACAGTGGTGGTGTTGTAGTTCCAGAGAGTTTAACATTCATTTTTGTCTTTGCAGAGCTTCCTGGATTTTGGAAGGGTATGGTCAGCAGGTATGCAGTTCAGAGCTCACTCCCTGCAGTCCCAGTACTACAGACCACCATGTGACAGCTTCCTTGCTGTGCAGCTATTTTCAGCTTTACAGAATTGTTCAAAACAAAGCTGGGGCTGCTTGGGGACTGTGAGGATGATAACTATTTGATTGCTTTTCTGCTAAAAGTGAGTTTGTTTTGCTAATGTTGTTGGCAGATATCTGAACTAATGGTGCTCCATGCGTATGAACACTGATACAAGTCTCTCTGCTTCACTAGCTCATGGAATATGCAAAGGCTGATTTCACAATGACATTTCAACAACTGAGTGAAATTACTGCAGACCAATTAAAGGAACTCCATATTCCTGATGTATTCATTAATACAGGCATCCCATTTCAGGAATGCTCAATATCAAATAAGTGAATCAGGTTGGACAGAACCCTGATACTATGGAGAATATTGTTCACTTTTCCAGGGAAATGCCCCTGACTTTCCCTGACTTCTGACTCACTCCTCTTTGTCACTGAATGAGAACTTAAAAGGCCTTTTCAGGGAGCAGAATGAACTCCTGCCTGGAGCACAGTATGAAGATAAGGAGTTACTGTTTCTTTTTCCAGTTATGCTGTAGGCAATTAAATGATCTTGACCAGGTCCTGTGGTTTTTAGTCTTCTGTTAAGAAGTCTAGTCTGACCTTTTCTGTGAATGTGAAGCCACTGATGGTTAAAAAGTTGAGATTTTTGAGATATAAGCAAACAAAACACAACCAGAAACAAAAAAGAACAGAAACAACAGAAAGAGCTGATTCTGTGGAATTAATCCTTTGTGCAGAAAGGGTGGACTTTGTGTGATAGGAAGAAAGGAAGCCTCCCTCATTCAGTATGAAGCAACTTCCTTTTGTGTTTGGTTCTTCTATTTTCCATGCACTTTAATGGTGGAGCCCACAAATTTTGAGACCCAAACTGATGTAAATTCTAATTTTTTTGAAACTTTTTTACGTAAAAGTGTGTTCTCATAATTTATGTGCTCTGTTAGTAGCAAAGTACATTCTCCTGTGTAATACTGTGTAGGTGTTGAAAAACAAAATGGGTCAAAAGATAAGCTAAGGAAAAATAAGATGCAAGTGCTGAAGGTATTTACGTAGAATTTGCTGTAGAAGAGATGGGTTAATATGGACATCAAAACCGAGTAATTTACGTAGAGGAAAAGATACAAGTAGAGTTTAGGGGAGAAAGTTTGTTGAAGGTTCAGTGCATGTTTCTCCATATATACTCTGGATTGCTCATCTCAGTTTTTGTGTAATGGGAATCAGGTCCTGGTTACGTGTCAGTAACTTTTTCTTTCCCTTTAGGAGTTCTGGGCTCTGCAGGATCTGGGAAAACACAGGTTATTTTCAGAATGGGTTGTTATGCAGCTCTCTTGATTAGATGGGTAAGTCTGATGAGGTTTCAAGTTTAAAAGTAACACCAGCTGTCCATTTGCCAGGAGATGGCAACTTTAATCTGCAGTGATTTATGTGATCTTCAGTGGAATGGGTAAACTGTACGTGATGTGTAATGCCTTTTTTTTTTTTTTTTTGTCTTTGTGGTTCTAGACTGTGCTAACTTCTGTAATAATTACTATTGTAACTCTGATTTAACACAGAAGTGCATAAAGATGATAAGGGGAGAACAATATGTATTAGTTCTCCTTTGGGGAATGATTAAACTTCTTCAGTAAATAGGTTTTGTTAAAATAAACTCTCCTGTATGTTCATTCCAAGAATCAGAAAGTCAGGCTGTGCAAATACTCAGCAATGGGTACTGTTTCATTGCTGGCAGTACATACATTTGTTACTAATGTGATGGTGTTGCCTTAGGATGAGAGGGATGGAAGCTGGATGGCTCTGAATATATGGGCTGTGTTCCGACACTGCTGTTGTGTGGATATAGGGATATTCATCTTAGAACTTCCTACCAATTCTTTTATCTTAAATAGATAAAAAAAATCCATGCGTGGATTTTTTTCAGTCATACTCTGCATGGCTGACAGCAGTGATAAGCACATCTCAGACTCTTGGAAATTTTAGTCAGAACCCAAATTCTGAAAATGTGGAAACTGAATTCTTTGGGGCTGCTGGCTTGAGGAAGGGTTATGAGTGACATGAAAGAAAAATGAATGTGGAAGGTAATGTTTGAACTCTTGTGAACTGCCTGATGGGATTAGCTGCTTACCTACTCTGTTAACAACACAAGAAAGGCTGAAAGGTGACACAAGTAAGAAAAATTGAAGGAACTTACACAAGTAGTTTTTAATTTTTTGTTAATTTTATATTTAGGAACAAGGATGATTCAGACATCAAGAGAAGAAGAAGAATGACAGGTAAGTAAAACAATTTGAAGGAAGTAATATGCGTAGAGATGGCAACTGGCTTCTGACATACTGGCTGTCTGGCTCGTGCCATGACTTGCTGCTTGTGGTCTTGATTTATTTATTTATTCATTTTCCTTTTGATACCTTCAAAGAACTTGAGAATTCATTGGCCCATAGAAACGTGCTTGGCTGTATTTTGTGGTGTCTCAAGTGAGGCTTTGCTCAGAGAAACATTATTCTTATTGTGTAAAGATCCCTTGATAACATCAATAAATGTTTTGTTAGCCATCCCGTGCTGGTTCGGTGGGCTGGGATTCGTATGAGTGTTCAAGTATGTCCAGACTGTTCTTGTATATTATAAAGAACTTGTGTTTTTGGTAGGCACCCACTTCATTTATTTATTTATGGGGAAAAAAACCTCATTTAATTGGGAAACTACTGTCTAGTCATTAAATGAAGGAATGATTCTCAGAAATCAAAAATGTTCTATTTTCTCCCAGCAAGTTACTCTAAATCCAGAATGGTAAAGATACACGGGTGTCTGTCACAGCAGAAACAGTGGATGTGAAATTGTTCTTTTTTTTTTTTTTTGCTCTGCAATTAGCTGTGGTGAACTCGTGGAATTTGCTTACTGAAGACAAAGACCAACTGAAAATCTCTGGACAAAAGGGAGTGAAGAAAACGGGGCACCCGTCCAGCTGTGCTCAAGAGGCACTATAAGCTTCATTGTTACAAGAAAAGCACCTGGAAACCAGTGTATCTCTAGCAGGAATGGCTCTCCTCTTTCATTAGGTATTGATTGGCCACTTTGTTCAAAAGCTTCAATTGATTTAGCTGGAAGATGGCAGGAGGTGGTGCTGAGATCGAATGGATGTAAAATTCTAAGCATTCTTAGAAACAGATGGAACATTAGTTTGAAAAATCTAAGAAAGTTGATATGAGAACAGCTACCACGAAGGCTTGCTTTATTATCTGTGTTCTGGTATGGATGGCAAGTTTCAGCTGTGGGACTCTGAGACTGTTAGCTCAGCTACTGTTTTGAAGTTCCCAGCTTTCCTCACCTAAAATTGAATGCTGGGAACTGTCTAAACATGCTTTTTCTATGCTTGTTACATTTCTATGTTTTTGTGAATCTGCTTTTACAGAAGATTGACATTCTGAGGTTTTTTGTTCTAAATCAAAAAAGCTCCCAGTTTGGGGATGATCTTCTGTTAAACCAGCACTGTTTTCCACACACATCTCAGAGGATGTTACAGGCCAGGAGGCAGATGAAGCAAGGGGAAGGGTTTTTCTCCAGGACCACGCTTGTGCTGCTGGTCTCAGCTTTGGTGGCAGTTCAGAATTTGATGTGTGAAGGTTTATGGATGAGCTAGCTTGGTTCTGTGTAACTGGTCCCGTTCCTGCAGCACAGCCAGCAGATGTTACTAACAGGCTACTGATATTTATTTTCTATAAAACTGTATTTTTTTAAACAAAGATCAACACACTTCATAACATTCCTGCTAGCTTCTGCGTGTTACAGTGTGACTGAAGATCTTCACCTTTGGAGACCCCACCATGAAATCCTTACCCCATAAGCCCAATACAATTGTGCATTTTTACACAGCAATTAATGTTAAAGACAAAACTGGTGTGCCTCTCTCTGGATGTTTGTATGAGCTGGTAAGTCCCACTAAATTTCTTTCTACTGTCCGAAGTATTGGCTGCCCTGGAATATATTGCCATTAACAGCTCATTGTTCATCACCTTTCCCTCATCATTCCTAAGTGTAGAAGAATATCTGAAAGTACATTACCTTGAAATGTTTGAAGTTGATCACATATCGTGATCTTTATTTTTAATCTCTTGAATTGGTTTTTAGTTCCTCATGGCTCTTTGTCTTGTATTGCATAACCTCAGTTCCTTTAGGAGTTGATGAAAAAAATTTGACAATCCAAGTCCCAGTAAAGTCTGTCACTTTTTATAAAGAAATACATTTAAAAAAGAAAAAATTGGAAAACAAAATTGTAGAACAGATGATAAAACACTTGAAAGGGCACAGGGACATATACTTTGTCCTTTTCCTATCTGGCTTTTCTTACTCTTTCATAATTATCTTGTCTCTTGTGTTACTTATAGATATTTTTAACTCCCCTGTGAAACTTGTCAATTTTTCAACTTTTAAGAGTATATTTCTGGGGCCAATACTCTTCTGCTAAGATGAGTCATAGTTTTAATGGGGATTATCATTTTTGTATGAGTCACATTCAATTATCCTTCTTTTAATATTTTTTTTATATTGTTCTCATACTGAAGAACTGATTTACTAATTATATCATTTACTGGATTAAATAAAATGCTTCTCAGCAAATTGTTTTACCAAGTGAGAAAATAAGATTTTATTTTTCAGTGGTTAGGGCAGGGTGTTGTAACAGCTACACAGGGGTGACTGAGATACCCAACAACCAGTCCTATTGTTGGTTTTCATTTGATTTATATACATAAGTGTAGCACAACACTAATGTGAAGAATTCCTGTATCTGTATGGACTGCGTTTCAGTCTTAATTCTCAAGGAAGTTGGGACCTGGACATGGAATCATAGAACCGTTTGAGTTTTAAGGGACCCCTAAAGGCCATTTAGACCAACTCCTCTCCAATGAACAGGGACACCCACACTAGATCAGGGGCTCAGAGCCCCGTCCTGCCTGACCTTGGTTGCCTCCAGGGACGGGGCATCCACCACCTTTTGTCTGCTTTGTGTGCTTGTCTGAGCACGCAACCTTTGGAGGAGGAGGCCTGGCTTTTTCTCAAAGGCATCAATTATATGGCTAGTCAACAAGGATAAACAAATCAAAGCAGCAGTAAAAGGAGATGCAAGTGGGCTGCTTGCCCGCTTCCCCTCTTGGTGTGATGGGAGACAAAAGCTGTGGGTTGAGATAAAGGCATTGTTAACAGGTGAAGTGAAAGCTGTGAAGCAAAATAATGAGTTTATTTGCTACTTCCCTTCAGCAGGCAGATGTTCAGCCACCAGGAAAGCAGGGCTCACCATGAGTAACGGCTGCTTGGGAAGGCAGACCATTATCAAAATGAGGAACAACAAAACTAAAAAAGTAGTTTCTAAGAAAATACAGCTGAAATACAGCATTAAAATTTTCTGACCAACTTCTTGATACGTGATAGAGAAGAAGGAAAATCTAGGTACATGCAGCTGTGTATGCATCTTATTAGTTCCTTCTTACATTAAATAATATAATACTAATTTTTATGATCTCTGGGAATATAGGGACAACATCAAGATCTGCTTTCCAGCAACAAGAAAGGAACGCAGGCTGTGGCAAATGAAACACTTCAGGAAAGCGTAGCAGGGAAGCCTCTCTGAACCAATCCCATGTTCTTCTGCTTTTTGGTTTATGTGTGGGTGATGGGACTTTGGCATCACTCCTTGAGCAAATGAAGGAATTACTTTTAGCAGCTCACAGATAAATGCATTCGTTCTTTTTTTCCCTGTTGTGCAATTTTTCGATCTGCAAATTAAATCTCCCTGAAGGTTTCGATGACATTTGCAATGACTGTGATTTGCTTCTGTAGATTTTGTCTAGTGTAACATGATTAACTTTCGGTTTCAGCTGTTAATCCCAGATACGTGCTTAGGAATTGGATGGCAGAATCACCAGTGCAGAAAGCAAACTTGAATGACTTTTCAGAGGTAAAATTACTGATTTATTTCTCGAAATATCTGCTAATAATTGACATGAATGTTAATGAAACAGTTGTTGCATTTGCTCTTTGAATCTGCATTGTGCTTTGGCCAATGTTGTATGCCGTAACAATCACTTAATACTAGCAATACTATTATTGATAATAGTATTAATTAAATTGTTTGCTGTAATAATGGCAGTACTACTAAAAGCAATCATCTTGTGGAATTGCTTCCAGAGCCAGGAGGGTGCACAGTGTGAGGTGGCACAGACTTCAGATTTGCAGGAAAACCTTTTGTATAAAAATGTGCCCAATGTAAACTGCTTCCAGGTTCACCTCCTGCAGCAGGTCTTGCAGTGGCCCTTCCAGAGGCAGCAGGCTGCAGAGATAGCAGGCTACGTGCTGCACCCGCTGGCCTGGGCCAGGGGTCTGAAAGTGAGCTGCTCATCCTGAGGGAAACTTCAACAAGCAGAAAAATGGTTGGAGTTCAGACCCCGTGACCAGAGTGAGGAAGCGAGCCTCGCTGAGGGAGGTTTGCTGGAACTGGAATGTGTGGCTCTGCTGGACAAGTTCTCAATCGACATAAAGTCTAAAGATTAAAGAAATGAGCCACTATGTATGTTTGCATCAACAGATCACACCGGCATTTGTGACCGCCTTGTGAGTGACTTGCCCCAGAGTACCTTTGCCAGAGTCACACGTGCTGAGGCCGCCTCTCTGTTCTTGATCTCCATTCCTCTCTTCTTTCTTTGTATCACAGAGATTGTAGGTGCATGGATATAAGGACTCAGGGAATTTTCAGAGGCAGCACATGGAAATGGTCTTTCTTGCCAGTGTCCCTGTTTCGTGTATTCTCAGGTCCGTATCCCTTCTGTATTTGGCCTCCTGATGGTCTGACAAACATATTTCCAAGCTACTACTTAGTAGCATGCCTTGGGTTGTAACAGAGCAGGACTCATCCTTGGTTTTAGTCCAGGGTCTTAGTGTGACGTTCCAATTCCAGATCATGGAACTTAGTGTATAATTAAAACAAAATTTATATGTAAGCAGTCAGGTGCAATATTACTCTACAAAGCTTACAGCAAAATTCACTTATGGGGCTTTGTTAATTTTTGATGCTACCTCAGCTCTTCCCAGATCCAAAATGGATTGTTCTAGAATCTCCAAATGTCCTGAGTGCTGCCTGCATCTGAAATGGAGGCTAAGTGCTGTGACTGGCAATTCATGAATCTGTTTCTATGTAAGTATAATTAGCCAGGGATAAACATATTACTGGAAATCTTACACTGACTGAACAAAACTATAGGAAAGCGTTTGCTTCTTAAATACAATCAATGCTGTTATTTGGGATGTTTTTTCCTGGGATATATGGTTGCTCAGCTCAAGTTAACTGTCCTTTTGCAAGCAGTAAGTGCTCCTTTGCAGCTGCTGGGGTGGGCATTTATGGCAGCAGTGCCCCAGGGAAGAGCAGCGGGCTGGTGGGGGCTTCTGCTGCGACTGGAGGCATTCACAGCAGGCGGGAACACTGCTGTTGGTACCTGCTCTGCTCTAATTTCAAAACATTTTGGTGAAATGTTATCTTGACAGTTCATAGAACTCAGTGCTGACTGCTGCAGGGCATCACGCTGCCTTAGGGCATTCTGCAAGACCGTGACAATTTATAAGTGTTGACTATACCGAATCTCTTTTGTTCTGCTTGTCTGTCTCCAAAGAGGATGTGTGTGTTTCCAGTTAGAATGAGGCTGTTATTGGTGACACATAAATAAGAGTTTCGTCCTTTACTTTTCCACTGAGAAGGTGGTGAGGCCCTGGCACTGCTGCCCAGAGAGTTGTGGGTGCCCCATCCCTGGAGGTGCCCAAGGCCGGGTTGGCTGGGACCCTGGGCAGCCTGAGCTGCTGGGGGAGCCCTGCCCATAGCAGGGGTGGAAGTGGATGGGCTTTAAGGTCCTGCCCAACCCATCCTTTCTGTCATTCTCTGGTTGGTTCTATGTTACTTTTGCCACATGATCCATTTAAGTTCTACTTTTTCTCAAAGTGTGTGAAAAAGAATACTTGAAAAACATGTGAAATTACCTCAGCGCTGCCATAGAGAAGCGAGTCCACATCTTGCTCAGAATTTTGTACCACTTCACTTTCTATTTCTGGGTCTTAATCATGGTGAGTAATGATTACAGTGTAAGCATTAACACCGTGCTTCCTGACGCACTTCCTGAAGTTCTTACATTGGCTTCTGCCTGATGCTCTGGAGCTGCTTCTTCCTTCATGCTATGTAGACACAACAGTGAAGAGCAGCTGGGGAGTAGAAGTAGAGGCTGGCTGAGGTATTTGAGCTGCCCTTTCCATACCAGAGGGCTGCGAGGGAACTCAGCAGTGGTGACCCCCACATGTAGACTTTTCTTTCCCATGCATTCTGCATTTTTACTCCTAAGGACTGATGAGAAACCAACTTCTTGTAGTAGCTCCTTCTTCCCTCTCAGAGATGCAAGAGCCTGAAGAACACGGCTGCTGAGCCTGCTTCCACTTGAGCTCTGGAGAAAGGTTAAAGAGAACATGCTGGAACTTCCAGGCTTTTTAGACCATCACGTTGCAGCCTCTGATAATGTACATGCTACCTGGACATAGAGCAGTAAGACAATTTCTTATGGCATTAATGTAGATAGACAAGAAATAGAAATTAATCCTTCTTTTTACAAATACTTTGGTTTACAGTCTCACAGATCTTTCTCTACTTTGTGGCATGTTTTTGTGCCACGTGAAGGCAGACAATTGTGTATCACTGAGATGACAGCTCTGTTTCAGAATGGAAAGTTGGAATACTTACATTTCAGAAATTCAGTGCAACTGTTCTGTACACAGAATTGATGATCGAGGCCTCATCACTGCAGCGTTTGAACTGATCTCTGCAGTTCTGTGTGGGCTTTCATTCTTGTTTGGAAGACAGCTCAACTGATTTTTTGTGTGAAGCATTAAATTCATGAGTTATGACTGACTGTTCTTGTGTACCCCACATGGTGGCCCCCGCAGCCTGTACCTGATGCATCTCTGCCTGTGCAGGAACACATCTAGCCCTGTGTGCGTGAGACAGAGACTGGGAGAAACAGAAGAATGGAACCAAGAAGGTATAGGCAAAAACTCCTTGAGAGGTATCAAACCCCAGCAAAACGCCCTCTCATTAACTGTGACACTGCTCTTACAAAATAGATGCTATTTTTATTTAAGCACTGAGTGAATGCTGCCTAAATGAACAACAGAGAATTAAACTGGAGAACAAAGGGGAAAGAAGTAGGAAGAGACGTATTCATATCCAGTATGAGAGAAAGTCTTTAGGAAGATGGACTACTTCTAGGTACACTTTGGTTAACATTTGTTTTCAACAGAAGATGACCCTGCCACCAGGAGGAGATGCAACATTTTGAGGTAAGAATTTTTCTTTGTCTAAAATTAACCAAATAAATGAGATAATGAGATTTAAATATAGCAACAGTGGGGAAAAAAAAAAACCTTTTTTTTTTTTTTTAAGACAGACTGTTCTTGGGGGGAAAAAAAGGGGAGGGGTCTTTTGATTGAAAAAATAAAATAGTGTGGGGTTCTCTGGTAGAGAACCCTTGAGGGGAAATCTGTTAAAAGAGATGATCCCGCTTCTCAGACACAAGACTGCTGTTGTGCGGTTTCCTTTGGCTCTAATTGTAAGTAAGAGGCAGCCACAGAAGTAGGCGACTTGCTGGCCAGCGCTGGGCGCTGCTTCACCACACTGATGGAGAACAGAAAGAGGCTGCAGCCCATTTCTGACCTCGTCCTGCTGCTGGAGGGGTTGTGAAGGGGTGTGGGGTGAGGAAGGAGCAGGTTGGGAGTGCAAAGTAGGGGACAGAGGGCATCCCATCACTTCTCAGGGCCCCCAGGGGGAACTCTCAGAGAATTCCACCTGGTGGGGCCTGATCCAGCACGACCTTTGGTGACACAACAGCAGCTCTGGCTTGAAGTCCACCTGTCCTCACAGTTCAGGAACTGCTGCCCCTTTTCTTCTCAAGAGCTTTCATTAGGTCAGACATGAAATCTGCTTGCCTGCTTCCACCCCCAGTCAGAGGTGGCCCGGCTGCTCTCGGCTCTCCATCTTGTACTGTGCTCCCTTGCCTTTTTGGAGGAAGTGGCACAGGTTTCTTTGCTGGAGGTGGTGGCTTACTGGAGGCGGGCGGAGGTGGGGGTGGTGGGGGCAGGTCTCCGTTACCGCTGCCGATGGATGGTGGCGGCGGCGGAGGCACAAAATCAGGAGGAGGTTCCCAGAGGTCAGCTGGCAGTGATGGTGGTGGCAGATCGAGCATCAGGGAAGGTGGTGGAGCTGGAAAGCTTTCTGGATCTGTGAGGAAAATACCGCTGTCTCGTTTCACTTTGGAGGGTAGGACTGGTGAAGCGCTGATAGCAGACGACCGCCGCTCAGGTGGAGGAGGAGGCTGCAGTGAGTTCCTCTTATTCAGGTGTTTCTGCTTCAGTGCTGGCGGTGCCAGGCCAGCTGCACTGATGTCATTTGACACAGCCTTAAGTAGAAGGAAGAAAAGGACAAGAGAGTCAGTGCACATGTAAACTGAGGGCACTGCCCAAGAATGGTGAAAGGATGGAAGCGTGCAGTGCACACAGTGAAAGGAGGTGGAGTACTTTATGCCTGGAGGATGCAAATCGTGTTCTGTGTTCTTTCTGGAGTTGCCCACAGAGCTTTGGCAGTGGAAATCTCCATGTTTAGAGTAGTCACTGTGCTTCTTGGAGTGCTGTCCTCAGAAAATCAGTGCTTTTAAATTTTTAAAGAATTGCAGTCAGTAAGACTCATAAAAATACTCTCTCAATGTTCCACACTGCTGTTCCTTCTCTGAGAACACGAGAACCTTAGAGAAAATTCTGTGGTGGTTTCTTTTTTTTATACATCCAAGGAATACCAAACAAGATTTGAGGACATAAAAAGCAGATACAGCTTTGTTTCTTGTCACCACTGAAATATCATTTCCTATTCTAATGGTGACTGTGTGGTCTCTGGATAAAGCTGAAACCACCTCTATGCCAAACTTACTCACAACAGTGGTGAACAGGGAAGAAGGTGGATATATCTGCAATTTCAAGGCTCCTGTGTCCAGATTCACAGTGCCTATAGCTCTGAGCACAGTGTGATATGCACCCACCTCTGCTGGGCAGAACACACACCCTCCTTCCAAAAACAGCAGACAAAAAGTCCCTGAGGCCACTGGGTTCCAGCCATGTTTGCAAGGTCAGGAGATGCTCAAACACTCCAATAACTTTTTAAAGTAAAATAATCCATCAAAGCATCTATCACACAAGTTAGGAAGAAATGTAGGGTAGCAGTTTGTTATGGTTATGTTTATTCTGGTAAAATATGATGTATATCTTTTTCTGTGTTTGCTAGATAACACAAAATAAATAAAGCCTATTTTGTCAATATCTGAATATAATTTTCTCTCCGATTTTCTTGGGCAGCAGTCAGTAGCTGTTGACAATTACTTTACAAACATGCTGTCTATCCTTATAAACATGGGGAGAAGTGTGCTTCCCTGGAAACATGAGCTTTTCAACACATTTGCAGAATCATAGAACTATTTGAGTTGGAAGAGACCTTAAAGGTCATTTAGTCCAACTCCTCTGCAATGAACAGGGACACCCACACTAGATCAGGTGCTCATAGCCCTGTCCAGCCTGACCTGGGGCATCTCCAAAGTTAGGGCATCAACCACCTCTGGGCAACCTGTGCCAGAGCCTCACAACCCTCACTGTAAAGAACTTGTGTACTCTTTTAGTTTGAAACCATTTCCCCTTGTCCTGTCACAGCAGACTTTTGCTAAAGAGTCTGTCTCCTCCTTTCTTATAGCCCCACTTTAGATACTGAATGGCTGCTATCAGTTCTTCCCGTGGCCTTCTCTTCTCCAGGCTGCACAGCCCCAGCTCTCTCAGCCTGTCCTTGAAGGAGAGGTGTTCCATCCCTGGGATCATTTTTGTGGCCCTGCTCTGGACATACTCCAACAGATCCATGTCTCTCCAGGACTGAGGACTTTACATCTGGGCACAGTACTCCAGGTGAGGCCTCACAGCACAGAGCAGAGGGGCAGGATCATCTCCCTAATCCTGCTTAAGACACTTCTTTTGATACAACCCAGGAAACCATTGGCTTTCTGGGCTGTGAGGGCACAGTGCTGCCTCCATGCCATCCACCACTAACCCCTGGTTCTTTTTGGCAGGGCTGTGCTCCATCCTTACCTCCCCCCGCTTGTACTGATAGTGGGGGTTGCCTCAACCCAAGTGCAACATCTTGCAGTTGGATGTGTTGAACCTCATGAGGTTCTCCTGGGCCTACTGCCTGAGCCATTCACTTCTAGTTACACTGATTTATTAGTTTAAACCCAGCAAGCTTAGAGCTCTGGCTGCAGCTCAGTCTACCCTTAAAGAATTCAAATGAAGTCTTTAATCCTCTGATCCCAGGCTTGTAGAAGCTATAAGCTTCTGCTAGAGAAAAGCACTCTTCAACGCAGCAGACAGCAGCCCTAATTTTGGCATTAACCACACGTAACAAGCTTGCCTTCTCTTGCTCTCACTCCTTCCTTGAAAAGAAGGAAGTAAACGAGACACTGAGGAGGAGGGAATCACTGGCTGAATTCTGAGAACATGATCTATTCCAGGGGAAGTGAGGTTCAGAGCAGAGAAATAGATCTTTTGAAAGGAGGAAGTCTGACAGAAACAAGAAGTGTATGACACACAATGGAGGAGATAAAAATTCTAGGGACTGAGTTTCACATGTCCTGTGCACCTAATGCATGATGCAAGGATGTGACTGATGACTTTCCATCAAGCAAATGGAATTTTTTTTCTGTAGGACACATAGATGCTTTTGAAATCCTCATACTTTATCCTACTGATATTTTTTACAGACAGAAATGGATCAAGCATACAAAATCTGGAGCTTAACAAAGGAATGCTTTTAGGGTTTACTGAAAACATTTACACTTCATTTTGTTTTTTAACATGCATATCCTCAGCTGTGCAGACTCGTTGAGGCCATCCCAGTAGGCACATTCCTATTCCTGCTGTATGAACTCACAGTTCTTTGTTCTGCAGAATGAAAGTGGCAGATGGCTGTCCCTTCACTTCCAGCTGGTGGCTCCTTGGCTTTTGTGCACCAGGCACTGTTTGCAGGGTGTAAAGCACAAGGAGGAGCAGCATGGAGCCAGCTGCTCTGCTCTGAACCAAATCTTTGTCACAGCAGCACGTAGGCACTTTGAGGAAGGAAGATAGTGGGTAGAGAAAACCAGACTTGGAGAATTGGTTCATAGGTGCACTACTCATAACTGCTCACCTGAGCCTCCAGTGGATCCACTTTCTTCTGCATCTCTGCAACTTCTGCACTGGAGGAAAGAACGACCTGGGGAATCTGTCCATTTGCCTGAACAGCTCCTGTGACCAAACAGAGGAGAGAGGGGAAAGGTTACATTTTTGTGGTGTTGCCCACATCAGGGAATAACAGACTGAGAAAAAGGTTATTAAAAAGCCTTTACAACTTCCACAAAGGAATCACTCATTACAGGTTTTAAGTAACTCAGAAAAATCCATGAGGATGTCTGTTTTCTACTTCAGGCTTGTTTTGTGATTTTTCATAGTCAGTTCACCTCCTTAGGAAAATAAACATGCTGAAGCTATTACCTGCCCACGTGTATCCATGACTGCAGCTGATAAACCCATAGGAAGAGCAAGTGGCAGAACTATGGAGACACTGGCAGAAATGAGCAGGGTAAGGTTATCATGTTATAACCTTAACTGTCTGACTGTGAGCAGTTGGCTTATACACAATTAAAGGATACACACAAATGGCCTAGTGCTGTCAAATGGTGTAAGTGAATGTGAAAAAAATACAAGAATTGTGGTTTTAATTAAGGAAGAAATTCCCCAGCCTCTGTATGGTCTGATGAGGATTAAATAAACTCACCAGTTTAGTCTGGGCTTTATGGAACCTGTACATGCCAAAGTAGTAGTGCTTGGTGCCTAAATATGCACATTTGTAAATCTTACAGACTGCTTCAACTCCATTATAATTTACAGTTTTGAGGTCCAGTAAAGTTCCACTCTTGTGATTTCTCGATACAAATGAACCCTTAACTGTCTGCAGTATAAATACAAACATGGTTTTAATCTTAACATGTAATTTCTGATTAGCAGAGAGGTTCTATGATTATGATAGGAAATAAATAGAATAAATTACTTCTATTGTTATGCTTGCAAACCACACAGTTGACAAAGAAGTAAGACAAACTCTGCACTGTATTCAATTTACTAGGGTTATATAGACTTCAGGGAATAACAAGTCTGAAGTCCTTGTGTTTCATGCCTGTGCCCACACTCCATCCAGCATATTTAATCCTAAGCACCATGTAGATCATTCCAACTACAGTCTCTGTTGAAGGACTGGCAGGGAAGTTCAGTAATGAAGTGAAATCAATTTTGTGGCTGTAAGAGCTCAGCAGAGAGTGATGTTCATCCCTGGGTTCTGTGGGCAGGCTCTCAAGCAGAGTGAGCTATTATTGCTCTGCAGTCCATCTGTTGTCCACAGCAGAGCAGGAGGTTGGGCTCCACACTGCTCAAAGACACTGCTGCCTTCAGTGATACTGAACTCTAACTCAGTGAGATCAGGCAGAGAGCTCTGCCCTAGATACTGTTAGGTGTAGCACCATACCTGGCAAGCTCTGTGTTACAGAAAGCTGGGACATGGCTAAACAGAAAACTGTTTCTTCTTCTGATAATGTATTTCATAAGCTACACAGGACTTGAAAGTGACAGTTGTTGCTTCTTGTACATGCAGTGTACAGAGTCAGCCAAAGGACCCCTAGCCAACTGAATACATAAGTTCATGCTCCATTTCTTAAACATGAGCCAACAACTGCTCACAGTCGGACAGTTAAGGTTATAACATTATAGTTGGGCATCAGGTTTCATAAAAAGCAGTAATGACAACTGTAAGACAGCAAGAACCACACTTCACTTGCCTCCATTAGAATGTTAATGATCCTTCAGAGACATTTCCATAGAGACAACATACATGGCTAAAATCTTTCCAGGCTACTTACCATTTAATGGGATCCATTAGTTAAGATTAACAGCATATTTTTATGATCATATGCCATTTTCCTGGATTCTAGTCAAGATTTCAATTTATATAGATACACATCAACATTATTAGGCCTTGGTTCTGTCCCTGCCCAGCACAGACTGCAGCACCAGCACAAAGCACTGCTGGCTAGCCACCTCTCTTCTGCCATCAACACAAGAACACAGTGTTCCATGACTCTGTCCTATCCATCCTCACTGCAGTACCCCATGCATTGCTAACAGTCTGTTACTAACTCTCCCTACCACAAGTGGGCATTTATTACCATGATTCGACTCCAAAGCACATATGTACATCTTCTGTGTACTGAGAAAAAACAAACTCAGGCCTCTGAGAGGTGTTCATGGGATTTTGAGCTGTAGTAGTATACATTAGTCAGTCAGAAAGTCAGAAAACTAGTGGCATAGGTAGTGGCCAACACTGATTTTGACTTTGACTCTCTTTACAGATGCACGTACTCTGCCAGCATGTCCTTGCATTAAAGTAAACCTTAAGCACGAGAACTAAAAGCATTAATGCAAGTTACAGCTAGTTTCATGCACTGTTTTACCTGTACAATAATAAAATGGGCAACAGTAAACTGATGAAGCTACTAGAAAAATAAAGTTAGAGAATAACACGATCCTTTCCTCCTTTGTGTCCTCTTCCTGACGCTCACCCTGTTATCAGGCAAATGAGAAGAAGGATAAGAAAAAGAGGGGCCCACCCTGACAGTCCCCTTCTGAAATGACAGCTCCCAGAACAGCCCTGTCACATGTTATACCCACTGGAGGAGAAGCTCCAATACTGCCAGTTTCGAGACGGGCAAACAAAATTTCAAGACATGGACCATCAGTTTATAAAATGTAGAGGGAGGATAATGGATTTGTCCTCAGGTGCAAACAGAAAAATACCTTATTAAACTGTACAGATTTAAATTGACCTTTACTGGGCTGCCTGTATTCTTCAAACCATAATTTTAAAACGAGTGCCCTGCAGTTAGCTTGTTATAGGTCAGAGCTACACTGGACTGTCTAAAACCAGATACAATCAAGCTACATCCATGGATAATTTTCTGAACAAAGATTATGTGCAACGCTGATGATGACTAGAGCAATAATTGTGATTTCTACTGCTCTGACAGCACTGGTACCTGCTGATACGGATCCCGTGGGGGCAGCTGGTTCCACCGTCCCTTGATTTGCCCACCAAGAAGACGAGCCAGCTTTCTTTGCTGCACGTTTGTAATTATCATATAATGTCTTGCCATACTGCAAAACAATCAAAACAATACAAAAAACATGGTATTAGGCTTCAGGTAGGTCAACCATTCATTTTTCTAACTGTACTACCTGCTTGCCCAGTTTTGCTAAAAGCAGCTTTCAGCAAGCGGCGTCCCTATTTCTGCACAGGACCACGTGGAAAACATCTCCCTAACACCAAAATAAAACAGGAATCTCCACCACCACGACCAAATACAGTTCTACTGACACCATTCTCACATTTCTTTGCGTTTCACTATCTGTAAATATCTTGAAATTTGGCTTTAAATCCCACCATGCTCAATAGATTATCTTTTTTCCCAGTGCTTCTAAAGTATTACATTTTGAGACTGGAGACTTGGGGTGCTGAATTGTGGATCAAAGTCTGTGCTGTGTAACACGAAATTATTTTACGTCCATCCCACATTATTAAATGTCACCCAGCAGCAGAACTGAAAGGAAATATATACCTCAAAACAGCAGGTGTGTATATTCAGGTATGGCCACTACACTGGGCTATGTAAAAATCCATGTTTCTTAATGTTTTGGGCAAAACAAAATGAGCTGTGAATTAGGATCTTTAAGAAGAGAGTGAGGCCTTCAATTTGGGTAGAAGTGCCTGAAATATGTCACAGCAGGACTGAACAAAACTTGCACAATTTGATCCATGGCATATTGTCATTATACCAGCTAAATGGAGTGAGTTTTATAGCTGCAGAATTCACACACTGATAACTGGGATGGAGGAACACTCAGCACAGCCATGCTGGTAATGCCCTTCTGCTCTTTCTTCCTATGGTATGATCAACATGAACATACTCGTCCACTTCTGTCACAGTATCTCCAGTTGAGATGACAGCTCAGTGACCTGAGGGACACAGGATTTTACTGAAAACATATTCAAATAAATTTACTTTTGATCTCACCTTGGCAATTCTTATTCCCGTTACCCACTGATGCAGGGTGGCTCGATCATCACAGCATAAGTACTTGATATATTGTGACTCCTTTTGAATCTGGGGATGCTGTAAGATAGCAGTTCACAATATGAGGCAAATGGCAGACATCAAGTCACGACACAAACCACACAGTGACCTCACTGAGAATGCTGCCTGTAGGCATCCTGTTAGCATGAAGATTACTTGGGGGAAAAAAAAAAAAAAAGCAGCAGCAAAGAGAATGTAGGAAAATATGAAAAAGATGGTGATCATGAACTACACATGAACTACCCCTGGCAACATTAGTCTGAAATAATTTTAATGCACTGTAATGCAAATATAAGGACTACAGAAATCTAATAGTGATGTAGAGTTCTATGTAGTCAAGAAGCATCATGGTTCAAGGTCTAGTGCCCAATGTATAAACACCAGAATAAAGTACGTTTTCCATTGTGGTTTGTCATATGTAAAGTATCCAGACAGAAAGCTGAACATAATTAGTTTTCAAAGGGTATGTTAAATTTGGATAAGCATAATCTCTCAGCGGAAACAGATCTTTCCTTCTAATTCACTGCCCTTCTATGGGCCTAGACAGAGCTTCCTACACATTTTTACTCTGCTTTACTCTATGTTTCCCAGTAATTTTGCCAAAACGCTGTATGCTCTAGGTGGAAGATTATTCAAAATGCAAGCTATCAGAAGTAACCTTTTCCATTTGTATGTATCAGAAACCTTGACAGTTTTTAAACCCTTTTTGTTCTACTTGAAACAACGTAGGTTCTCTTCCCCTTACTGCTCAGTGCAGCAGCGATATGTTGTGGCAAATCACTGCAACTCACAGATTCCCCAAATGCCATGCTATTTGCTTGCCTGAGACCAAACGTCTTTTGCAGGACTTGGAAGGAACTTGCTTCATCTACTACAGTAGAGATGGCTGAAGGTCGTCAATAGCATGGATGGAATGTTACACTGCCATCTCTTGATTGCCATCTCTTGATACATAAGGAAAATAAAGAAATGAGAGGCTTCCTTACCCCTCATTTGTGCATTCATTTCTATTCATATTGCCAGAAATGGTACACGCACAGTTAGTGAAAGCTCACAGATACACAAAAGTGTAGCAAAATGTATTCTGAGGATTTACTGTAGTCAAACCAACTTTTTGGCCTGGTCAGCACAACATCCTTCCACCCAGTGGCCAGAACTTGTCACACACAGACCATTAAACTCCAGATCAGAGCAGAGCTCCTAGCTCGGTGCTCCTAGCTCTCAGTGCAGGCAGTGAGCAGCCACCAGCTCCAGCTGGGAAGGTGCTGTGATGGTGCTGAGGAAGCAGACACACGTTCACTTGAAGATGTCTGCCAGTAGATGGGGCAGTCCCAGGGCTGATGCCAAACCCTGGCCATGGCTGGGTGGCACCACGTTCAACAGCAGAGCTGAATGCATAGGTCTTGCTCCTCACCCACACACCCCTGCTCCTGCCTCAGCACTGCAGACACTAGGCTTCCCTTCCCTGTGCCTACCCAACCTGACACAACTCAGAAAAGGAACTGATCTAAGTTAATTATAAGCCATTTTATCATTTAACCCAACTGTATGCAGCATGGCCTCACATACAGTATGAGCACAAGAGGCTGTGGTACAGCACCGCTGCCAAAGCCCTGTGTCATCACCCCACAGAGCAAGTGTGAATACATCAGGGAGGTAAGTGAAGAAAGCAAAAACTGAGATACTACTCTCAAGGGGAATGGCAGGAACAAATGTACCCCAAGAAACAATCACAAAACGGTAACTGTATGCAGGCTCTTCTCTGTGCAGCACCAGACACCACACAGAGCCAGGTTACGTTACCACTAACACAGCCCACAGAAACAAGGGATTCCAACAAAACACTGCAACCCTGGGTAAATTCGATTCCTCCAGCACCTTTTAAGCAGCATTCAGCATTTTTGCTCCAGTGTGCAAGGCCCCATTGAGCCCAGTAGATGGCGCCCAAAGCTTTCAAAATTAAGAAAGCGAGTCTCTCTTTTCCTGACACCTATGTCCAACGGGTCCATGTGACTCCTGTCGTATTCAAACACCATACGTGCTACCACCAACACGTTTTCAGTAAAAGAAAAAAAAATAGCTACAATTCAAAATGCAAAAACATTTGGAAGAAAGTGCACACTATACAAACACGGCTGAGGAGGACATGGCATAGGGCAAGCCAGGTCAAGGTGCTGCACAGCTCTGCCAAAGGATTTGCAGCTTGGGAGCTCAGAAGGGCTGCAGTAAACCTCTCCCCTGGGCACCCTGCTGAAACCCCAGCTTCACAGCACCACCCCTTGTTAGACTGAAGGTCTCTGAGCCTAGTATCCTGGCTTTGACAGCAGCCACAAATGGATGCTGAGGGAAGAGAAAGAGCAAGACAAGCACGCATCTGCAATCCTTCTCCAGACCATCCTTATCTGCAAGTATCTTCACAACAGGGGATTTTCTGAGCAGAATGTGGCTTCTTTGCATTTAGACTATATGAGGGATTTCTCCTCCAGGTACTTCTTCAGCTTCTTCTCAAGCTCAGATAGAGTTTTGGCATCCGCAACGCCTTTCAGCAACAACTTTCCCAGATCTACATGCTTGATGAAGAACCTTCTCCTTTTGCTCTCAGTCTCAATGCAACTAGCTTCATTTATTGTTCATGTTTTGGAAGAGACACCGAATAGCTGACCCCTAGCCACACTTCTGAGCACAGAGATGTACACTGTGTTCCTGGCAAGTCATCTGTTCTCCAGCCTGCAGACTGCTAACCTATGTGGTGCTCACTCTTCAGTCAGGCATTCCCTACCTTGCTCACTCCTGCTGCTCCTTCCTGACCCCTCTCCATGCATACTGCATCCTTGTCGAATTTAGAGGCCCAGAAATGCACAGGTGAGGGAAAACTACGGGATGGCAATGTGCTATCTTTAGCATCTATGTATTTCCTAACTAATCCTAGCATTTGTTTTACATACTTACCTGCAACTGAGCACTGAAATGATGCTTTTGAACGGCACAGGTCAGCACAAAGCCAGTAATTTCATAGATCAAGTTCTGGTTGCTTTGGTCTTTGTCTCTATACACATCACTGTGCATACCTAGCCAATTATTATTTAGACTATGCTATTTAAGTTGTATTATTTAACCTCAGCCTCACAAGGTCCTTCTGGAATTCTTTGGTCTGCCCTCTCCTTGCTGTTCAGAATAATGTAACACCATCAGCAAACTTCCTCACCTCACTACTTTCCCAGTCTGTGAACATTTTGAGACTGTGGAATTATCACTGCCCTGAGAAGCTGAGAAGGAACTGTCAGCAGACAAAGCTAAAAAGTTTGTCAGTAGACAACCTGAGAGCTACTTATTTCCTACCCTATCCCTTTGCTAGCTATCACCTCCACAGCACAATCCATCTTAACTACTTACATCTACCAGTGGGGCCCATTCCAAATTACCCCAATCAGCTCCTTGATTAAATTACTCCAATCAGCAACTGAGATTAAATGCAGTTACAAGTATATGCTGGTATTTAGGGTCCAAGCTAACAAGCTGCTTCACATCCAGCTCTCATAAGGAGAGTTAAATGCTTCAAAGTCTTGTAGACAGTCTGTATCTGAGCTTTGTAACATTGGGTAAGGGCTGTATGGGCTCTCACTTTCTCAGAACAGGTACATCAACACCAGCTCTTTTTTTTACGTGTAACTTTACCAATGGCATATGAAACACAACTTTGTAGTGGTCTCATAGCTTGCAGAAGCTGATGGGAAATATCCCCATTCCTTGTCCTGAGCTTTGAAACAGGTCTGACTGTTGCAAGTTGCAGTGCAGAGGCTGCTGTGAGCAAGACCTGACTAGGGGATCATACACAGCAGCACCAAGCTTCATGATGAAGGGTGACACCTGTAAAAGCTGATTAGAAAGTGGCCCACCTGGAGGCATTTGTCTTCCTCCATTTTTTAGCCATCGATAGCAGGCAACTTCGGACTGGAAAGTACAGCGTTTCAGCCAACCACAACCACCACATTATCTTGCTAGCTTGGACAGAATTGGGTAGTGAAATTCCACTGGCAGCACAAAATGGCAAATGTCTCTGCTGCTGACACTGACCTTTACAAGCCCAAATCTCAGCTGCAGCACCTGCAGGTCACTGCAGTATCTATCAGATAGTACATAAAGATTCTGACTCATGACAGCCAACTCAAAGAAGAACACCTGTAAATGAGAACTTGGTGTGAAGATCCAAATAAACCAGTTTCCTCCTCCTTTCACAGCTCCTTTGTTTCTGAACAGTTGTTTAGTACAGCACACAGAGGTAAGGAGCTCTGGTCACTACACATGCTTGTTGTTAAACTAGACTCACAGGCCCTGAAATAACCTCCACGTGAGCTTAGCAGAGGCCATAGCACTATCAATCATGGCTGAGTCATGTGAGAAATACTGCATTTTCAGACAAAGTAATACTAACTTCAGTACAACATAGCTTATATATTTCACACGTAGAGAAAGATAAATTATCTCGTTACATGGTGCATACTGTGTCCTGAAAAGGTCACTAAAATCATTTGACAGCAAAGTGAAAACGTCTCTGGAAAGGTTATCACCTTCACCTCCGAAACATGCAGCACCCACAGGAAATCAGAAAAAACAAATGTTTTAAAAGTACTCATCCCAGAAGTCACAATTTGAATGAAATACACAAGTAGAAAGGGACTCAAAATTTTCCCTACAGGACAAAAAAATCTATTGCACAGTATCTAACAAATAATATGGTGCATAGAAATACAGCGTGACTACAGCACTTTTTTTCTCTATTGATGTCAAAGCTCTTAATAATGATGAATGAATAGCATCATCAGTACTCCATGGCTAGGGAAACAGACACAGGTGGAGGTCTGGCCTGGTTTTCAGAAGTGTTGGATGCTTGTCCAGACACTTAATAAGGACTGAGCACCTCAAATGTCAGGCTGCAAAAAGATGTGCCAGGTTCCTCCCAGGAAAGCAATTGAATGGGTCTGGCACACACTCTACTGCTCTCCTCTCACCCACTGTCTCCCTTTCAAGTATCCACTGCCCAGAGATAAAGAAAACAGAAGCTCTTGAATATAAAAAGCTTATTTCCTGAAGACATTTAAAACATATTTGTGCATAGATTGCATTTTCAGATATAAATTCTTTGCTTAAGGAAAAAAAAAGAATATATTGAAAACCTGTAGAAATGTGAACTGGAAGATGTGGCTTCTACAGTTCTATCCCGAAGCAAATGACTAAAAGTGATCAGGCCATGTGTGGATGAAATCAGAGATTGTCCCAATAAAATATTCTTTTCTGTTTCACCTTCTTCCAACAACGAAGATGAAAAGCAAACTAAAGTTACTCAGGCATCCCATTGGATTTTTTGACTCAAAATATATGGATCATTGCTTAGTCTTTGAGGCAGAAATAGCAGCCAGAAGCATAAAAACAGTGACTAGTTTAGGATGAAAAGCCTTGGTGTTAGGCCAGATTTTCTCCAAACTCTCCACGTTTTTTAATACCTCCTTTTCTGACAATGAACTTGTGCTACCTTAACTGAGTTGTTTCTAACTCCCATGACTGCAAGCAGAACTGAACTACTCCAGAGTGATTCAAATTTGCCGTCTGCTGTAAAATGTGGTCTAATTCTGATGCTATGCACTCCCTGCATTAAGATGAGCAGGTTTAAACCAGCTTTTGAAGACCTATGTGAACCGTACCAAAAAAAACCAGTAACTGCTCTACTATAAGGAATCTATTCTTCTGACCTACAATTCTCTAATGACTGAGGCAATACATACAGTTCATTAAAAATGTCTAATAGCCCTGTAACCAAAGTATTGCCTTATGCAGCAAATCACATTTTCAAAATATATTATAAAGCTCTGTCCTTTCACTGATCTCATACTTGCTGTTATTTTTACATTTATCTCACAAAACTGTTCACATGTACTAGGACTGGAAATGCACACAACATGTTCTGTAACAAATATTTCTGCTTTATTTTTTAGTTTATCTAACAATTAATTTCATTCTGAAATATCTGAAACATTCACAGTAACATAACAGTTTTGTAATCTTTCACATGAAGAAAAATTTCTGTTGTGTACCCTTGTTTTCCATGCCAGCCATTCATTCTACGCTTCTCTCTCAGACACTGTGAATGCTCACCTTCTGCCTTCTTCACTGTCATTGTGCTGAATGCATTACACATGTGACTCAGTCTGCTCTGCAGCTTACTGGGTGTGAGGGAGGAGACAATTAGCAGTGGAGCAACAAAATTAGAAATTACCTGCTGGAATGACACTACTGCTGCAAACAGAAGCTATTCTTCTTGAAAATCTACTTCCCAAATCCTGTCAAATATTCATTTTTTTAAAAAGTGTGGCAGCTTCCAAATGACACCAGGAAAACTTCACTGCTTAGACTGCACAGGAAAATGTACCCAGCTGTGGAAATAGAAGACGATTTGCCTTTGTCTCTGTTTATCCCCAGGAAACCAGTTTTTTTCACCCTAGATTAATTCAGCATAATGCACCATTACCTCCAGATTACTCAAGCACAACCAGCACCAATAAACTATAATTAAATTCACTCTTTGTCACAGGCACATCAGACTGACTAAACCAGCAAATTTGCATATAGATTACCTTGCTATTTGTCTGCTTTGAAAGATTTTTCAATATGGTACGACAAAACCAGCTCCTGGACTGGCATACACACACATGCTGCACAAAATAAAGATTGTGTCAGACTTTATGCTCAGAGCAATGGATGCTGTTAGGAGTGAGATGAACAGACTCCTTTCTCCACAGTGGAATCTCTTGGTTTTGAGGGCTTTCAACTTCAGAATACAAAATCAATCGTAAAAGGTCTCATCTATTTCCACAGCATTCCCCAAATAATATAGTAGACAGTGAAAGTGAAGAACTATTGGGAATCTGCTTTTGCAAATGCAGTGGATACTGTGAGGAACCAAACAGCTCTGACTAGCACGCCTGCTGTGCACAGCGTGGGAGATTACT
This sequence comes from Odontophorus gujanensis, assembly GCA_013399175.1. Classification (NCBI taxonomy): domain Eukaryota; kingdom Metazoa; phylum Chordata; class Aves; order Galliformes; family Odontophoridae; genus Odontophorus; species Odontophorus gujanensis. The sequence continues at coordinate 64,769 of VXAB01004737.1, read as the reverse complement.
TTTCTGGGAAGGAGAGAGGTTTCTCTTCCCTCTCTGCTTCTCTCTCAGGGAGTGTCTAGTGCTCTCTGTGGGGCGGCAGACAGCCACGCAGAGAACAGGGGGAAGTTCAGAAACTCTATTTTCAGTACACTGAGGGGCTTTCCTTTTGGTTTGTGTTTTCTATGCGTGGAACTCTGAGGGACCAATGTAGAACAATTCGTACAGACCAAGAAGCTACTGGGAAATCAGTTTTTCAAGCTTTGTAGTTGCCCGAACACCAAAGGATTCTTGAAAGCCAAGTCCAGTGGATCCTCCATGCCAGGCCATGCTCTCATCCTGGGGACCCAGCCACATCTGTTCTGGTTTGCTGCACAGGAACAACCAAAGGTAACCCCTCTCTCTGACATCACTGAGCCAGCTGTGCTTTTCAGTTGCTCCCAGCTGGGCTTTCCACCACCTTAAAGGAGCTGGTAAGAGGAAGTAGCTGCTTTGTTTGGTTGCTGCAGCTGTCTCCTGAGTGGTCCTGAAAAGAAACCCCCGTATGAGTTCAGCAAAGTTCCCTGTCTTTTGCTGATGGTCAGTGTGATGTGCTTTTGATTTGGTTTTGGCACACCACCCTTTTTCCTGTCATCTCCTTAGTGTCTTGTTACTTAAGGTATAAGCAAAAAGTTCTGCATTTTAAGTCTGATATACAGTATATACAAGAATATGCTGGCATAACAGAACAAAATCACAGGCAAGGAGTGCTCAGAATTCTTCAGACTTCTCTGGCTATAAGAAGAACAACCTACAGAAAGGATTTGCAGCCCAGAACACATATACGAGCTAGTTCAAAATACTCTGTCTAGGTACAATATCAGAGGCTGCAAAACCTACACTGGCTTCTGTTTTAAGCATCAAAGCAACAAACTGCCCATGATGTGCATGATCTTCCTTTTTACCCTAGCATTCGTACCCCATCTGGCAGCTAATTAACCCAGGTATGAACCACTACAGTTAAAACTGAATGGCTGGATTAAAAACAAGCAAATAAGTAAACAACAGGACACAGGGCATTGCCTGCTCATAGGGTTTGTGATTGGGCACAAAAATATGTTAACTGGGAGAGGCACTAAAACCAAAGGCTCACTGCATATACGAGCCCCTCACCTGACTGTTAGCCTAAGAAGAAACTAGAGAAAAAGCCCACATCCTGTTTATAAAGATCAAGACGAAGCAGTATGCAAAGAGATGCCATAGAGACACCGGGGAAAAAGCCTACATAGTTTAGGGCAGTGTCAGTGTCAGATAATCTGGGAGATTTCATCATTCTAGTCAAAACCAAGCCACTAGTGTTAGTTGCGTTTAATATTAGTTACAGTGCTCTTCTTTCCCAGAAACTCTTGATTCTACCTTGCACTGCAAAAATAATGCGCTCATTCTCCTAATATCTCTTGAGGACTCTTCCCTCCATAAACACACATAAATGACAAAGGCTGGCAGTTAGTCAAAAGAAATAATCTATCTTTTCTGCCTGATAATATGAAACAGGAGCTTTGTAGGCAAGTACAAATGTTACTGTTTTTAGACCAGTTATTTGTTAAGAAGTCTCATTCAAATACGGGCTAGAGGAAAGGACGGGATGCTTCCTTCAAGCACGCGGTCATACTCAGCTCCAGGTCTGACCACTTCTCATTTACTGCCCTCTGAATGAAAGAACAGCATTTCTCCTTCTCTTGAAATAAGGAAGCCAATAAGCTTAACCTGTAGGGTCAGAAACAAATGCAATAGCTTTACAGCTCAATGCTCAAATCAGGGAGATTATATATGGTTTAAAATTCAGTAGGACTTTCCACCTATCTCAGAAGCAAGATACTGCTGAAGCTGCTAAGTCCCTGTATTTCTCCTGCACTATAAAGTTTGAACTGGGCCAGGCAGTTTCTTTTGTTAAGTCTGAAGTACAGCAAAGTAACTTGGCAGCTCCTAAAGAGCTATTCAGCATCCTCAGTAGGCAACAATCCTTTATAAAATGTAGTAGTATGTTATTATTCAAAAACATTTTGACTGATGTTACAGCTTGCTGAAGCTATTAAAGACTATGGATTAACCTATTTCCAAAATGTGAACATCTATTTTGATTCACAGCCATCCACAGAGAACAGATAGAATGGGCTACAGCTGCTGTCCTTCCAATGACTTTCTTCCATTTGCTTTAAAGATAATCTTCTCCTGCTGCAAATAAGCAACTGGAAGAGAGCTTCTGCAAACCTCACTGCCCTGAGACACACTCTGGGGAATGGAAGAGCTGTGAAGAGACAGCTGTGCAACTGTGTCTGTAGAGGAATTTCTGTCTGGATTAGATTGAGTTGAGCATGACCATTCCTTCACAATTACCAGGTTAGCAGCAAAACGAAGGCAAATGTTTACCTATTACATCTGTTTTCTATTGTTCACTGCACCAGTGCACCTAAGTATTGTTATTCCATATTGAGAACTTCATTCTTGAAATGCAACAGGATGAGAAGTATCTCAAGGATGATGATTTGTTTTCCTTGGACATCTCAGAACAGGTATCTCCAAAGCAAGAGAAATATATTATTCTGGGAGACTTCCATGTGAAAACAGACAGAAACAAAATGTGACTAAGTGCAATAAATGGCTTTATGTCCTTCTCCACACACTTCTGTATCACCAACCAACCAACCAGAGAGATCAATGTTTAACTTTGTTCTTTCCTTCAGTCCACAGATCTCAAACTGTATTATATCCTCAGCTTCAACTGAAGAGAACTCAGAGATGACAGAACTCATCTCAGCTGAAAGTCTTCAAAATGGTATAAAATGAACTTGAATTACAGCACAGAAAAATGAAACACTCCATTTCATCACTCTAAGAGACCCACTCCAAGTGGGAGGCTTCCATTTTTGATATAACAGAAGATTTGAAGATACCAAAGCTTACTTATACTTCCTTAGCAACTTCAGTCACTGTAAGAGAGCTGCTAGTAGAAGCCAAGTCTGAAACAGATCCAGTCAGGAATCTACCAAATGCTGACTTAAAATGAAGAACAATCAGTGTAACATAATGTATTCATCACAAAGCAGAGTTGCTTGGATATAATGATCTCATCAATACGATGTTTACTCTAGTATACTGCAAACACATTTAAGGAGCTCCAGAGTAAACACTTTTGCTAAGTATGTTTCATACATTCATAAGCCTGTTATACAGACAAGTCCCTAGTGAGCTCTTGACCTTGTTCTTCACATTTCATGCTAAGGGTAAGGTGCCTAACATCACACATCCAATTAAGCAAGTATTTTAGTCTAACTTCTCTTTTTGTTTTAAGTTCTTATTTATAACACCCCTCTTTTCACAAAAGATGGCAATAAATCTGGAAAGTTTTCTCACCTATGGACAGCCAAATGTACTGCTACGTACACCTCAAAAAACATGCTATTATTCTCATCTGAATAGAAGTGAGTAACTATTATTAAATTAGTCAGATACTCCTTTGACCAGATATCTGTTTTGGATTGAATCTTGTAATTAAGTCATAGATAGATAGATAGAAACAAACATGGTCTCAAAGGTTTAAAAGTTCTATTTTCTCTTCTTTTTTTTAAAATCACCTCCTCTTTTCCTTTATTTTTTTTCCATCACAAGTTGTATTTTGCAGACCATCACTATTTCACAGAGAAAGATAAAGGAAGTTCCTTTTCTGTTTGTTTTTCCCTAAGCATTTTATAGAGAATTTAAGTATTAAAACTTTCCAGCACTGTTAATTAGTTATGTCTGCTATGGAAAACAAGTCTGAGTCTATAAACCACTTCTGCTTCACCATCTGTAAATTAGGCTAGCAGATATTTTGAAGCTGAACCAAAAAAATGCTGAAAGTGTACAGCTACAGACAGCAACATGGTATTTTAAGCAATATATGATGTGAATGCTTCCTGTACCTTCTTTCTAAGACAGCAAGATACTGTGTTTTTTTAGAATCATGAAATGCAGGCCCTAAACAGAGAAGAACCAACAATATTATCTTCTGTCTCGGACGCAGTAATTTCACTGTATTCTAAAATCCATTACAAAGAAGCCCTAGTTACTACAGCTTGAAGGCTTCATTTCTGCCTGAATCATATTTCTGAATTACGTGCAAAGCACGGGCTTTTCCTTTCCTGAAAGAAATATTGAATTCTCAGTCTATCTGCAGTGTTACTACCTGGAGAGGTACCTGTGTGATTCTTATTTCAACAGCAATAAATTAATGGCTGCATGAACAGTGTCTGTTGGACAGATACTACAAGTAGCTTTGCAATAAAATATGCCACCTAAGATACCTATTCAGGCAAGATTTCGCATCAACAAACTATTCAACATGGCTACACTGCAAATAAAGAGTAGACATAAAAGTGGTCATAACGTCAGCATTAGGGACTGCCAGTCCTCTCACCATACAACTGCCCTGTGAGACATTTGTCCACGTGTTCCATCTCCTGAGGAGTCACTGGAAGTATATTCAGTCTTGTTCTGAAGAAAAGTTTACAGATACTGTGTAGATGTACATCATAGACTACCAATCCCTACAGTTCAGAGGACTGTAAAGATACGTTACTGACCAAGAATGAAATGAAGAAGAGAATATCTTCCGCAAAATCATGTTTTTTTTTCTTTTTAATTTCATAAGGCTCCTTGCAGCTTGAAACTTAAATACTTTTGAATTTGCAATAATTTGTGTATGACCTTTGCAGAACTTATTTTTCTCGTACATTACCTTTAAGACAAAGCAGTGATCTGTAGGTGCCTTATATTTCACTTTGTGCTGAGAACCGTAGTAAACATTCATGTTCTCAAACTGAATGAAGCACATCAGATCCCGGGATGTCTACAAATGAAAACCAAGTACAGCATTGTTAGAACAAATTAACTTTTGATATGACACTCATTAAGGGACTGTTTTCAAGTATATGAACCTAATGCTTTTTTTTTTTTTTTTAAACTGTCATAAAACTGACTAAAGAAGGATTAATTTTAAAAGCATGCATTATTTAACTAACCCTTGGAAGAGGGTCAGCACATACTGGGAATAACACGTAACAATGCAACATCTTGCTGTCGTTCTGGTTTTGCTATGCTTTATTGTTTTGTGTGGAGATTTTGGCTTATGGCTAACAAAAATAAGCAGCAGACCATAGTAAGAAATAACTTTTGTAAAATACATACAGGCCTTGCAACCACACCCTTATAATTCTGAGTCGAGAATGATGGTTTTGGGTTCTGAGCTGATTGGACCGCTTGACTCTCTTTGATACATGTAACAAATGTACATTCTCATTAGGAAATAAAAACACATTCCATCTGTTTTACTCTGAATTTTCTCAGATTTCCTGGCATCATTATTGTTTTGTTTATCACAGTATGTTGCTTAAGAAACAAGGTTTCTGTTACTGGCACACTTTTCTGTTCAGAATTTTGCACACAAAGCATACCTTTTGCAATACTTTGAGTGGAAATGCAGAAACAGCCATGTCATATAGTCACTGTTGGTTAAACTGAGAAATCAGGAAATTGTGAAAAAACAAGCTCTCCCTCCCCCTAAGAATTGGGTTATACTTCCACGTGTGATGGTTCTTCTATTCTGCTGTCATTTTTACTGTTACTTTCACTTGAAAATGCCCTTGAGTTTGGTTTATTTATGCTAGTGCATTTAAAATCTGAGTTTGCAAGTAAGATTTTTAATGAGAAAACACTCCATGTGATATGCAGACAAGATTTCTCCTTCCTCTTCCCTGAAGTTCATGTCAGGGATTTTGTCTTTGACTGTATAAACATACGATTTTCCATCACTGAAAGTTCCTAAACATGCTCAAATCCACACAGTATATTAAGGAGTAATTCCTTTCCTTTAGGAATCAGGTCATGGCAATTAAGACCAACACAAAACACATTTGTTATTTTCATGCAAGGGACAAAGTCACTTATTGCTAGTATTTCTGCAATGTTAATGTGATCAGACAAAACAACATGGCTAACACAAACATTTTAAAATTGTTTCTATAGTTTTGATTCTGCTGTTTTGTGAACTTATTCATTAGCAGCACATTTTTGAATGGGATAGGGAGGATAACAATGAAGAAAGGAATGAAGATGACAATGATGGTTGGTGCCTAGAGGCACGTGTATAAAAGTGTCTGGAACTGCTCCTACATTTTTAAAGGTTTGTAATGTATTTTATGAAGTGCCAAAGGTATGCCAGACTTCTTCGGTTTTCTGTTTTATAACAAGTGAAAACACAATTACGTGATGAATTTCAAAACAGCTGCACCAGCTGAAGACATTATTGCCCTTTGAGGGTTTGCTTCTGTACCTCAGTGAAAAATCACTTTACCCACAACTGAATGACTGCAGCAAGATGCATGAACACTCTTTATACCATCTTGACCTGCTGCTGACTACTGATGGAGGCAGGCTACAAGGAAATGCCCCAGATGGATTTTTCATTTGACTGTTCTTACACTCTGCCTACTTCAAGTGACTTCCAAATAAGTCCTAATTGATAGAAAGTTGTGTATGTGCAAGAAAATTGGAAGATGGAAAACCGTTATCTCAGGGCCAGATAAAGTCACAATAGATTGCTGTGAAGGTAGCGAGGTAATCCAGATCTGTATTTCACTGAGATTTGGTTATAAGCACAGGTCACTGGAGCAGTAGCACTTTCTTTACAAGCTATCAGTTGCTTTTTTCTTTTTAATTTAGTCAGGAAATGAGAGAAAGTTTCACAGCACAAATTGTAACAGTAAAACTGTCATCAGCATCAGAATTTTCAAATATGAAGCATGAGTAGAGCTGCAGGTGGTAACAGAAATGTTTTTCAGAATATAAAAAAATAAAAAGCCAAAACCAACCCACTAGCCCCAGAAGAAGCAGCTGCCATTCTACCTCATCGTGTGGAAATAAGTAGCCAGTCTCCTTCAAGAACAACACACTCAGAACTCCTCTGCTTCTACAGTGCTGGCAATTCAGACTTTTTAAATACTTGGCAGTACTTAACATCAGTAAGTTAGTTGTGTCAGGAGGATGCTTCTGCCTTACTTCCTTCAAGTCAAAGCACAGTTGTTAAAAAGCACAACATTCTCTAGGTAAAGATCACTGTATGAAAAGAATGTATGCCACTTCTGTATGCCAGTTTTTGGCACAAGAAGTCAGTAGCCTACAAAGTCAGATTCCACTTTTTCTGTGACAAGAAATTAGTTCAGAATTTTTAACATATACTTCTATGGAGAACTCACGTAACAGCGAAGAACTTTGGCAGCATAACACCAATTGAAGATCGCTGAGCTGTTTTTCTTCCCCCTGCTGACTTCCGGTGGAGTGTTATTTCTTTACTGCTTTTATCTCTCCATGGAAATCAGAAGGAGGGAAACGTGACAGGATTCCGCGACTACATTCTAATATTTGCACAAGTGGTGCAGCCAAATTCAAAAATAAAACAAAAACAACAAAACAGTAAAAGAAAACTCTCTCAGATGCACCAGACAGTGCTCTTATATGCCATCTTGGGAGTTCTTCACTTTCACCTCTGATAACTGCTTTATTCTAAAAGGATTATTTGGCTTCCTGACCTTGGTTTTTCCTTTGGGTACATAATAAATTCCAGAAGCTCGCAGAAGAAAATAACGTCTTTTCCAGGACTTTTTTCCATCTTCTTTTAAATAAAGGGCTCCTTCAAGTTCTGGCACAATGACAGATGCCCCACAGAAGCTTTCCTGTGCAACAAGAATAATATAACATAAAATAAATAGATTTATGTATTACCCTATTAATAAACAGTAGACAAATGCTCTCTTGAAAAATAAAGACATTTCCTGTGTTAGTGAACATATTAACATGGGGAATGTAGCTACCAGGGGGATAAACACCTTGGGCAGGAAACTTTTCCAAGCTAATCAGATAACTCAGCCATAAAAATAGGGTTCTCACAATGGAAAAGAAGATGTGTAAACCCTCTGTTCTCTGAAGAGTCATGGAAAAACAGCTACAAAAGATTTTGACACAGATGTACCTAGCGAATCCAATAAAACAGAATGCTTGGTACTGCTGTTGTTATTTCTCTATTGTCCTATCTATACATTCTGTAGAGCAGTATACTTGTCAAAAGAATTTTCAAAAATCACTTAGAAAAAAAAATAAATCATCACTTTCACTTATAAATACACGCTAAAATTTATAACACTGTTTAAAGAAATGTACTTCATTGTTTGCTTGAACAACCTACTTCTGGGCAATCTTTAATGTCAATATTCTTAACAGAATTTATCAGGACTTCTGCTGGTTGACATCTGGTGTGCTAATCTTGAAAAAGTGAATCCTCAGGCACACAAGAAAGGCAATTTCTTGAATTTTTACCTAAGTCAAAATGCTTACTAGGAAAACTGTGATAATCTTTCATGTAATTTTCACATAACTTTGGATTTCCCTCTCTCAAAGCATACAGTTGAAGAAAAACTTCAGCAAGAAAGACAAAAGGATAAACAGACTTCCTGAAGAAGTGTAACGGTTCTTCTTCTGTTGCAGTACAGCTCATGATTTGAGGTAGTGAGAAGTACATCTGTTTTTAGAGCAAAATATAATTGTTTGCTACTTACTAATCTTACCAATGGAAAGCCACAGAGGCTGACCTAAGGGTGTGGTATAGCTATGCAACTACCAATAAAATGAAATGAACAATATTGTTTTTATTGGTTGGTATTGTGTCATAGCTCTTCATAAAAACATTAAAAAAACATATTTCTCCATCACTTAAGTTCTCTGGTAGGAGATAAAATAAACATTTTCAGTGGCAAACAGCAGATGCAGAGAAAAAGCCAAACACTAAACCTGAGACACAAAGCTGTTATTACCAACCATCACAGAATTTCCTGTTGCTACACTTTTGCCCACAAAGACCCTCTGCTGTTACAGAGCAGATACAGACTATGGCTGTTTTGGTGGTCTTTCCATTATCAACCTAGAAAGCTGGCTTACCTCCAGTAAAGCTTCTTTGCTTTTATCATTCATTTCTTTGCTTTCATTCTTCCCTTTGTTTGCCAGGTAGAAATTCTGATTAAGACATAAACAAAATTCATGTTCTTTAGAAAGATATTAATACAACTAACCAGATTGTTAAAACCCATTCAATAGTTACTCAGTCTTCTGATACTGAGTATGGAAGCTAACAAAGGCAGGTGCATATGGACACTTCTAACGTGGACACTTCATATAAAAAACCTTAATCATAGTTGCCTGCTGATGAGTTTTAATTCTTCACTCTGTAATTCAAAAGCACAGTCACCAGCTGTCTGCAGACAGTAAGGAAACTATAAAGGAAGAAGACAGGCCAAGGAGTTATGCCAGGCATCAAGTGCATCTGTGGTCAGAATTATATTGCTCAAAGCTCTTGTGTTTCATCACCTGCTAAACAAAAGAGCACATAGAACAGAGGCTTGGATGTTGAAATCACTCGATGCATGGGACAGTCTTACTGATTTCCCTGGAATTAGTCAAGCAGTTAAGTTTTTTCTACATGTTTTTTCTAGGAGGTAGAAAGCAAATTTTGAAAACCATCTACTTAAAAATCCTTCAGCAATTCTGTAGCAAGAAAACTGAGTATTTGTCTCTACCTACTGTTTTTTTCAGAGACACACATCTCAAAATTATGAAAATGTAGCCATGTATTTACACGGACAGAGATCAACAAAGTAAACTACAACATGAATGCAAAGCCTTATCAAAAGACAAATGAGAAATACATGCATAAAGTAATATGCCGTTTCTACACTATATGAAACAAACAAGCAGCATACCTACCCTGCCATCATACCATGTTTATAGCAACAAAGTTTATCTGAAACCCTGCCTTTCCACATAACCACATCTTTTTCAAGCAGTGCGGCAAACAGCAGCCTGCTAGAATGCAAACCCCACTGCAGATGGCTTTTGGAGGGGCACCAAGAGAAGAAGGGGAAGAGGTGTGGATGACCTCAAGGGCTGTTCTTAAAAAAACCCGCTATATTAGAAGTCCACATTAAGTGAGGTAGGGGACATGAGAAAGTGAGCCACCCTGCAATTTTGCCTATGCAGATGCCAAGTCCGTTATATGAACGTAAAATAAACATAACATTCAACAGCATTGACAGGTTAGGAAATACAAAAATATTTTCCTGAAGGATATGCAACAGAACTTAGACTGAAGCTTAGTTGGCTCCAAACTACCTAGGCACATTTTGAGTCCATGAATGAAGGTATGCAAGCATATTTTAGACCACAGCTGCACGACTGCATCAAAAAAACATTATTCTTAGCAGAAACAAAATCAAACAACTCGAAACAAAATCTGCTTGGAAGAGTGTTCCCACTGTAATTCATACAGCGATGCCGACCTGTGAAGCCTAAAACCACAGGTCTGAGTGAATAACAATCCTTCACTCATCCCACTGGAAGAAAGATACTGTAGTGAGCTGCTGTAGCCAAGAGCCCCGTATATATACACAACAGCACTCCCTGACAGGGCCTCAATATAGCATACTGGTGTGATGTGGGCACAGACTTCTGCACTGATGAAGGTAAGAACAGAAACCTCAAAGGGCACTGTTAAGCTCAGATGGGCCTCTGGACTTTGGAATAGATGCATAAAGTGGAGGAACTTGCAGCTGAAAGCTTTCTTTTTTTACTGATCAGTATAAAGACATTGTATAACCCCCTAACATACTCATGGACTGTTTATCAAGGTAAATACACTTTGTCACTGTCTCAACAAAGCCTGAGTTATCAACTGTACTATGAGTGGGGAGAGTATTCATCTGGTTCAGACAAGTCCCCAGCACACTGGTAATAAGAAAGCAAAGCTCCTCTGATTACAAGTGATTCATATTCAAGCATCTGGCATTTATTTAGCAGAAACACAGACCACCCAGTACTGACAATCAGTGGTAAAGATGGAAAGTTTGCAACATTATCCACGCAGGACTTCAAACAAGGCTGCTTTTTCATAAACCAATGTTACACAGATGTACACTGTCATCTTTCACCTGTCAATACAAATTTCATTTACTACTGATTACCTCCTTTATGTCTTGGCCCTGAAATCTGAGAGGGCACAGTGTTTATTATTTGTCAGTGGTTGAAGACCTGAGGAGCAGATTGTACACTGTACTTGTTTTACCACTGTGTGGTCCCCTATTTTTGATCAGAAGTATTTATCCCATGGGAGGCAACCACGTGTGTCCACAAGAGGTCATTCCAAGTCCAGTAGTCAAAGGTCATGATAAAAGGCAAGCTCTTGCCTGGCTGAGGACACCACAGAGAAAAGTATGTTTGGTCACGTCTTAATGGGACGAGAAGTGGCAATAGGGTAGCTCTCAACATATGTCTACAAATTTGAGAAGTAATTACTTCAAAAGACAATGTTTTTCTCTCAATAGAGGAAGCTTAATCTGAGCTTAATTAACAGGAAGGGTTTGTCCTCTTACAATGATACCATAAGAAAGTAAACATAAGGGGTTATAATAAAGGCACACTCTGCCATTGGATTTGCTTTGTTTGCTCTGTTTGGATTGTGAAAATAGAATGGAATGAAATAGAATAGCTCAGATGGAAGGGACCTAGAAAACTCAAGTCCAAATGCATGAAGATTTCAGGGCTAAACCAAACTTAAAGCATGCTACCGATAGCACTATCCAAATGCATCTTGAACACTTGAGCAAGGGGCATCAACTATCTTGCTAGGACGTTAGTTCCAGTGTCTAACCACCCACGAAGAAAATAATTTTTTCATATTGCTTGAATTAGAGATGAGCAGTCAAGCGTTCTTGATTAATTGTTCCCCATTGCCCACACACACCAGATCAGCTGAATTTGACACAAAGCAAGTTCTCTCCCATCCCCTTTTACCTGAGTCAGATTAGTGCAGAGCTACAGTGGCAGTCATGGCGTATACAGGCAGACAGGTATGACATACTTAAAGGACATTATGCCCAAATTTCCCTCTGTGCTCACACAGGACACTGGCAAAAGTAGCTGATGACCATGTGCACAAAAGAAACTCCTGTACAGATTTTATAGCCAGCCAAAGTTAATTCTGTGCCTTGCAATGCATACAACCTATTCATGCTATCTTTCCACTGTGGGATGTAGTCATCTCCTTTTTTTTTGTGGAAAAGTAATGAAAAAAATCATTCCAGACTATTCTTATGCGTATAACTCTCAAATGATAGTTAAAGATGGAAGACACTATGCAGCAAATAAAGCTGCTGCTTTGTACTCATGTCTATTTCTTCATGAAATGAGCTGCCTGATTACCATAATCCAAAGTGCAACTATGGTGAGTCAAGCACTGGTCAGCTCACACTGGCATGCAACACGTATCCTATTTCAACTGAGTACTGAATGCAGCATCATTCGTACAGAAAAAGAAAAAACAATCCACAAATGAAAATGTGGTCATATCTGCAACCTGTATCATGATCCATGTGCCCCCTAAACCAAACACACATCAAAATTATTAGAATATGCCAATAATTGCTCTGGAGAGCACAAATGTAAATAAAGAAACGAAGCTAAAGGCAAAGCTCTTTTGAAGCCCTCAAGACTCTGATTGATTTTACAACATTTGAAGAAATTGCTACATCTGACTTGTCATGCCTTGAGGATGATGACCTTTCAAGTGTTTTAGGAGGGGGGAACGCAGAACAAATGAAAGGTGTAGCTAATGACAAAGCACTGAATAGGCTGATTAAAAGTAGCCTGTAAAACAGTTAAACTGTATAAAGACTGCTAATGTTACGGTCCCAAGGCAGAACAGTATTTATCCACTTAGTGTCTTCAACTTGAAGCAGATAAACCAATAAGAGAAAGAAGCTAGGGTTACTAAACACGGGGAGCACAGTAAAAAACATTTCCCTTTCCTCACTTCTTATTCTTTGTGCCTTTGCTAGCACACTCAACAGTCAGGTTTCTGAAATAATTCTGTTTCCTTCCTGGGACAACAGTGGACACAAAAAAAATAAAAGCAACAAAACCCACGATTCTTACAGCTTGGTCAAAGCTGTTAAAACCAGAAGTGTCACCTGGTGGATACCAGTTCCCTGACTTCAAAATAAATATTCAAGAGTAGAACTCACTACAGATGTCCAATTATGAAAGATATTACAAATTCTTAATGCATCTCCTTGTGCTGTTTAATATTGCTTTGAGGAAGTAAAAACCTCACTCAATTCAATGGACTTTCCATTGGAGGGCATGTCTCTTGCTTCTGGCTTATAAACGTGGGAGCAGAAGCATGAAGCACTTACTGCACCCAGATCTCTACACACTTTCCTGAATAATGTCCAGAAATTACAAAAACATTCAAAAGAACATGCATTTGGTGTCATCTGGATCATTTGAATATTTCCTTGGCAGTTTTTATCAGCAACAGAGACACACAATCAAAATCCGTTTAAGTAAAAAAGTCAAATGTAGTGTTCTAAAAGTAACTCAAGAGTTTGGACTCATTCAGTGAAGCAAAAACATTTCCTATACTAGAATCTCTATAAGCTAAGAATAATTTATTGAACTTTTGGAAAACGGTGTTGAAATATGATGACCTTCCCCTTTGAGAGTCAAGTACAGCATCACACAGAGCATCACTCAACTGCATGACAAAGCATTGCCTTTCCTATATCAGAAAGGTTTTCTTTATCTGTATGTGTACCAGTACATATTTTTGTCTCACTCTTTAGTCATGGACTCATGATGTTCTGTCTCTATAGATGAATCACTGATGCCACTATCAGAATAGCCTTTTGCTGTGAATTCCCTGCAGGTTGAATTATGACACAACAAGGAAGGGGCCGAAGTGTCTGTTGTGATGAAGAAGGGGGAGACCTGAAGATTTTGCAAATGTTTTTTCCAAAATGTGTTCCAAAGACTTCAAAAAATGTTTTATGGAACAAAGCTGTAGTTAAATGTCAGAGAAGACTGCATGACAAGATGGTAATCTCCAAGAGAAGCCAATGGCATTAGGTAGCAGGTTGCTAGCACAGACGCAGCAGATAAACCCTCCCTTCCAACACCTCAGCTCCTTAGAAAACGAAACATGTTTAATTAACTGTTTTTTAATCTATACTAGTTAGATAGGCTAGCTTGCAGAAAGAAGTAAGATTAGCACAGGTCATGAACATTCTTTGGAGTTCCACATTTTTTAAGAAAACATCTGGACATTTTTATAGCTAGATTTTAAAAAATCATTTCATTGTATCAAACCTCTGTAATTAAATCTTATTATCACTAATTTGTCTAAGAATAAATTGTAGGCACCTGAATTTGGAATTGTTTCTTTGGCTCTTTTTTGTTGCTGTTTGTTTCAGAAAAAAAAAAAGTCTGCAAGTTACAGATTTCTACAGATAACTTCTGACAGAATAAGCACTAAATAAGAATAACACAAGGAATCCTGCTGCTTCTGCATTATCAATTCTCATATTAAAAAAGCAGTCTGTGACTTCTGTATTCAGAAAATGAGTTTATGAAGCAACACTGAGATAATCTGAGCTAAGGAGATGAGGCTGAATGTATCAAGAACACTGTAACAGACCATTTGATTTCAGTTTCTTGGTGGTTATAAGTTTCTGTAAGTAGTCTACTGTATAATCACATACACTGCCCTCTTGCCTCCACACCAACTCAGTACCTACTTCCATTAAGTTCACCTTTCCAGGGACTCAGACCAAATTATGTATCATTTGTAATAAAATAAGTGTTTAAGAGACATTTGGACAATGTTCTCAAAATATGCTTAAACTTTTGGTTAGCTCTGAAGAAGTCAGGCACGTGGAGATGATCACTGAATGTCCCTTTCAACCAAACTCCTCTATACACCTATACTTCTGTATTTTACCGTGTTTCATGAGATCTGTGTGCAATACTGCTTACTTTCTGTCAAAAAGACAAACTGTTGATATGACTGTACTATTTTGCACGTCCCACAGTGTTTGAATTTAGTGAGTCTGACAGGTGGTTAGACTTTATTCCTGGCATATTATTTCAATAGTGTGATAAGCCACAACAGATACAGCCTCCTTAGGCTGCTCATTTTTGAGCTTATCGCAGGGATGTGGAAGCTCAAAGACTACTCATATCCAGGTCAGGCTCAGCGTGTCCTGAGAGGGAGGGCAAACTTAAGACTCTTACTCTGCTTTTGGTTTAGGTCATGTTTATTTTGAAAGGTCACAGCAATCAAAATACCTAGAATCTTCATCAAAGATTTACTTCCCAGGAGGCCCTGCCTTAAGCCACAACAAGCAACCCTACAGCAACGAACAACTGAACCTCTGCTGCTAAGTATGTTTATGTGCAGTAGAAAGTATGACATCTTGAGCCATCATGTATGCCTTACTTTCAAACTTCACCTTGCTGTTTCATACTAAAAATCAACATTAATCTACATACACTCTAGGATGAGTTTTCTTTCCCTGACTGTGGATAGTTCTTATGCCAGTGAAGGAAACTTCCTTTCTGCAGATTTTATATGAAACACTGTCTCACTCTTAAAAACATCCCTAATGGGCACCTTGGTAAGATCTGCTGCCAAATTATGTATTTATTTTTTCAGCAATGCTGAATTTCTCATTTTTTTTTCTTGCTGCCCTCGGGAACAAGCCAGATGCTCAGTGAGCTAACAGGGTCAGAACAGAATTCATCACTTGTATGTACTAAGGTATTTGTAAACATAGTTTCGACCACATAATACAAGGAAGAAATGATTTGTGAATAAATCTATGTGAAATACAGATCTTCATTTTGCAAAGTTAGCGTACACAGAAGGTTACTGTTCACCCAATTCCTTTTCCCAGTCTAAATGAAATGTAGATCATTCCCTTTAGTACTTCGTATACTCCTTATAAATTTACACACAAAACTGACAAAAACTGGATCTTCAAGGCAGTACTGATTTTCATCAGTAGAAACACTGGTGGAAACTACAGCAATGACAAAGGCTAGGGTTCTGCAGATTTGCCATCTCAACAGTCTGTTCCAGTGGTGAAGTACATATGCCTCTTCTTTTTATTTTTTTATTTTTACCCCTGCAGACATGATTTTAAAACTGTATCAGAAAAGAACAGAAAGCACTGGTTTTCAAATCCTTACATTCAGTATTATTTTTCTTCTGAAAACACAAGTTTAGGTATCTCTAATTTTGAACTCATCTGAAAGCAAATTAGTAATGCAATAAGCAGCACAAAGACAAAATGACATCATTATCCAAATAGCATGTCAACTTACCTGTGGATTTTTAAACAAAGCATATTTTTCACTTTTTTCCAAAAACAGAACCTTATTCTCACTGTCTCGAGTCCAGTCTGATAACACTTCAACAACATTCTCGTGGTCTTCAAAAAACCTTTCTAGAGAGACAAAAATAAAGTAATGTAAGTCATACAGACTCTCCCTTCTCCTGAGGCTGCAGAAACTTCCAGAAATTCCTGTGTCAGAATGTAATAATTATCTGATGTTCATTCAGAATTGGAGAGCCCTTCACTTTTTTCCACTGCACAGAAGGGAGTAAATCCATATGAAAATAGTGTCACGTGGAAATGCAAATCAGCTACAGAAGAAGTCTTATGCAGCTCTAGCATGACTTGGAGTCCTCCTGCATCTCTGTATTGCTGCCCGAAGACTGCAAAGGAGGGAAAGTGACCCACTAGGAGTGGATAGTTACATTCACATCTCTCAGTGCCCTTCTTGTTTGTTAGCTTTTATTTTTTATTGCTTTTTTTTAGTATGACTGGAGATTTATTCTCACCACAGCTATTGAATTGGGGAAAAAAATACTAAAACTTGATTTCCATGTCATTTTACTCATTGAAACAAACAAACATACATTAAAAAAAAAAAAAAGAGAGCTTTCTGNAAAAATTTTTTTTCCTGTTATTTTTCTCATTGAAAAAAAAAAAAAAAAAATAAAAAAAAAAAAAAAGGGCTTTCTGTCCCCAGGAAAAAAAAAAAAAAAAAGCTAAATTTTTTGTTTCAGGTAACCGCATTAAAAACAGAAATGCAGAAACAAAGGAAATAGACTACGAACTGATGTGAAGGTTTATCTGTTTCACTCAGCACCTCAGCAGTTAAACTCACTGGAGATGCAGTGATCTACTGTCAGATCTCCACCTTCCTGAACTGACCTGAACCCAGAGCCTCCACCCAGAAAAGCCACCAACCCAGCTGAGGTTAGGTAATGTTTGATCTCTTGTTCTGGGGTTTCACATATATAAAGTAGCTAAACAGGCACATGAACTCCTTTGGAAGGAAAAGGAATTCAGCATAATTTGATAGGTAATTTTGAAAGGACTCAAACTGCATTTTTTCTACAAATTTAGTACTCAGGCAGGGAATTCAACCAGCTCTCATTTTTCAAGTTGGAGTTCCCTGGAACAACTGTATCCCCATTTCAGTGGTCTTTGATGATGACACTTTTCAATGGCCTAGACTGGCTGGCACAGTGTAAGAGGAAATAATACACATTTAATAGGTTTTCTGTAGCATTTATTGTTACTTTAGAAAAGAAGTCAGTATGCCCCATCAAAACTAAAGTTTGTGTATTAAAAAAAAATAAATCACAAATCTGGATTGGTTTTAGGGTCTGGGCACAAGTACACAGTAGTTGTTAACAAAAGCAGCCATAATACTTCTTATTTAACAACTGATATTTCTGTATTATAGCAAATGTTTACATATTTAATACATTTATTAAATATACAACATATATATATACATACATTACAGTATACATTACATTATATATATATTTAAATATTGACGTTATTTAATATAGACTTAAAACACAAGTAAACATTTGAAAGGTAAACACTGTCTTAACAGGATAACTGCAAAATGATTCTAGGCCATAACAAAAAACTTACCTGCCACTATTGCACTGGGAGTGAAATTATGTACCAGAGAAAGATGAATAGAGGGAATAAGGTGGGTGGATTTACTACTTCCATCATTTTTTCTTTAATTAGCAATGACTTTGTCAGATGTTTTTAAGTTCCAGACTTGTAAAAAAGGTATGATATTACTGTCTTTATAAGAGTCTTCTTTATAATTTTTATAATGATCTTTTCGACAGAAAGTTAAATCTGAATGTGTATTACAAGAGAATACTCTTTATTGCAAAATATATGCTGGTATGTACAGCTCACTGTTATATCACCACCTCACTATTGAAATTATTTGTGATATTAAACATGTAATTAATATAAAAGTATAGTTATTTTTACTTGTAATGATTCCATAAAAAAATCCGTCTTCTGATTAAAACCAGCCTGGAATATTAATCAAACCTGAAATATTTGTTGCTTAGATTAAAGTAAATGTGATTTTATTCTCTTGAATTATTATTGAAAGCAAGTAGAAAGTATAGGAAAATCCATCTTCCAACCACACTGATAGTAACAGATCTAGAACTGCTAAGAAATATACTGACAGGATTAAAGAATGATTTTGAACAAAATGATCTGCAATTTGCTGTACAGTGGAAGCTGAAAAAAGAATGCGCACCACTGCACCCATACGGAAATTCTCCACAATTGCAAACAGCAAGGCTCCATTCCTAGGTCATTTGAACCTGGTGAGAGGCCTCTGCATTAGCAGTTCACCAACTTTCTCATTCTTTCTGAACAAACTACTGATTTATTTCCTTTCCTACTCTTGTCCTGTCCTGGATTTTAAAATAATTTTTACTCATTAACAGAACAACTCTTTACTGTATTAATATAGCACAAAGCACCCTCATTCAGCTGGTATTAAAGCAACACCAGTAATTTTTACTTTTAAAGAAAAAGTCTGTTCACTTCAACATTTATCACACATGCTCTCCCTGATATCTCCGGTTTCAACTGTGTGACAAGGAGTTTAAAAAATCTCTATCAAGATTATGAAGACTTCCAAGTACATTCTTTGTAATATTCATAGCACACGTATAACAATATATGCCGCCATGCTAACACTCAGACATGTTTATCCACGTTACAACATACCAGAGGAAGCAACTGTCTAAGACAAGAAAAGATTTTAAAACTATTTCAAGTGACATTTGTGACATCTCTGGGGCCTAACGCAATTTCCAGTCTTTCCTTATTTAAGATAGGTTGGTACAAAAGAATGCAGCAATACAGCTTCATACATCATCTTAATGGTGTAGAAAGAACAGACTTGCAGTTACTGCCTCGTGTTCTTATGAGCAGAGGAGTACCTCCTTGTTCAAGAGCAGTCAGGTTTTTTCCAGCTATTTTTATGTCTTTGCTTTAGTTCAGCAAGTTGATTTTTCTTGGGACTCTGATAAAGTGCAATATTGATATTTAACTTTCTTTGTGTATTTTTGCATCTCTGCTGGGAGTCTGTAAACCAAGAATGCTAAAGCCTGTTTGACTATTTCCAGTTTCTCTGTCAAATGGTACAAAAAAAACGTTGTGGCAATTTTCCATTTTCTTTGGATGTAAATACCTTCACAGCCTGGACAATAACAAAAATTCTGAATTAACTCACAATGAGAGAATACTCGATTCTTAATCAAACAAAGAATGGTCCAAGCATATTCCTGCATCCCCCTTTAGTTTCTACAATAAGATTTTCCAGACCAGCAGACACACGGTCAGAAGAAACGTTGTTACATTTCAAAATTAGCGTGAGATGCAATGTATCTACTTATTATATGCTCAAAAATATCCCTACTGCTATCCCACTTACCAATTTGCAGCTCTGGATAGATTTCATATAGACACCAGTCCACATTGCAGTCACAATGGGTTTTCTCAAAGAGATTGTCTAAAACATCCCGTGTCACCTGACGCTCATCCACCATTAGTGACTTTGTGCTGTTATCGTACATGTGCACCTTGACAACAAGCTGAGGACAGAGTCACAGAAGGCTCAGTTAATTTCAGAAGCAAGTAATGGCCTAACCTGAATCTGCTAACACAGATAAGAAAGATTAAAGCAGAAGGTTATTACTGAATCAAAGGCACCCTGTCCTACAGTGAGATGAGGGAATAAAACAGATTGGAAGCTCTGACATTATGCTGCCATCAAAATAAAGATCTTTTCTCAAAAAATGGAAATTGAACTTTACCCTATGCATCACTACATGAAAGGTGAAATAGCTATGGAGAAAATGGAGTTGTTCATCACTTTTCTGAAACTACTATATATCTAATTAAAGAAAATGCTTGATAGGGAACCCACGTATGAAAGAACAGTCTTCTTAATGAAAGCTACTAATATGGAAAGGTATAGTTCAGTTTTACATGAGAAAAACAATGGAGGAATCTTTCCAGATCTACACAGTCACACTTGATTAAATTCTCCCAGTATGCTTTCTCAGAGGTAGCACAATGTGCATGGGTGTTCTGTGGAAATCAACTTAAACTTGGACACCCTCAAATTTACTGGAAGTTTCAATTCTTTTTGGAAAGCCTTCTGGCTCTGATCTCCAATGATTCACACCTCCTACTTGAGCAAGACCAAAAGGTCATGACTGTTTTCGCTTTACATCCATTTTTCAAAGCTACTGAACACCTGCAGCTTAGGTTGAGTCCTGCTGAAACATCAGCGGAGGATAAGCAGGCATATCTACATGATACTCAGCAGAGCTGTCCAGACACAGGCTGAAAGCTCTTTAACTAATTATTCTGAAACAAATTTTTGTACATTACTGAACTGCCATGAAATGATTTAGCAAGAAGACCCTCAATAATTTAATTGGTATTAGCTAAATCCATATCCACTCTAGAAGTAAAGCTTAATACTTCCGCAATCAGCACAGCCTGAGTAAGCTTTTATGTACCTTCCACTGTCACTAAAGCAATCTTTCAGGACAGTGGGCTTTTCCCCAACACTGGTGGATGTTGAGGGGAAGGCTGGTCCTCTTGGAAATAAGTCCCCCAGAGGTAATACTCTAACAGACCTCTTCACAGGCAAATATTCAGTTTCACAGAATATTTGTTGATGTCTCAAGTTAAAGACAAAATGGCTAATGGTTTTCAGTAAGGTCTTCATTACTGAGAATAATGATAACAGTCAGTTGGTAGCTTTCATTTCACTATTTTAAGGCTCACCTTTTTAATCTTAGCTTCCTTCAGCTTCTCCAATGCAAGTTTAATTTTGTCAGCTTTTGCCCGTGCCTCCTGTTCTTCCTGAAAAGACATAAGGTAATTCCTATACTTGTTAAGTAAGGCCAGCAATTCACATACACTTGAAGAGTTGCATCCTGTTATTTATATCCAAAAGATAAGGATTACCATGGGAAATTTCATAGTTATGGGGAAACCCCAACTGTCTTGAGTTAAAATCCTCCCATCAAAGCTGTAATTTGCAAGCCCAGTGCTTTCTCTTGTTTTCTAGTCATAGAGCCCTTACATGATCTGTTCCTCAAATGATACAGGAATGCTTGAAAATGGGACTGTTTTATGCACCCTGACTGACATCCCTCTTGCTGCACTAAAAGTGATAAATATAAATAAAGTTCTTTATTTTATCACTGCTTCCCCTAACATCCCATAAGATACCAAAAACATAAGGGAAGATGTGCAGCCTGAAAGCGAGAGGTTCAAGATTCTTTACTGTTGTCAAATCCTCCACTATGAGTGTGTACACAGTCTCTTGCACTGTGGTCTTCCTCTTACCATCTCAAAAAAGCACAACTCTGCAAGAAGTAGGAAAATCATCTTAACTAAAGCAGTCCAAGCACCATGCAGGTAGACTTTCTGCTGAGTTTAGGCAGGTATAATTCAAGCTTCACCTGCATATAACCTGTGACAGAGCTCAAACACTGTAAAAATCTGTGCAATAAACAGACTTCTCACCTAAGAAGGTTTAGAAGTTTCACGACCTTCATCTTTCTCAGTGTAGAGAAAAGAAATTATATAAAGTAAATAAACTACCAGATAAAAAATAGAGCACTTTTGAAGAAATTCTTTGACAGGCCAGAAGTTTTGTTCTCCCCCTACAATGCTGTCACATTGTTGTCTGGATCTTCAAATAGAAACACATAAAAGTCATCCAGCTAATATAACAGAAAATGTAGACGCCTGATTTAGCTTACAGACAGTTTTAAAAATAAATGTCAAAGTTGATGGAAACTTATGAGACAGCTCTAGACTTCTTTGAAAGAAATGCTATACCTTTTAATTGTTTAACAGTAAAAGGTTACAGAATAGAGCCTTAGTATCACAGATGTGATGGGAATAATTAACACTACACTCATTTGACTACACAAAACCGTAACAAAAATGTCAGCCTGATGGAGGTTGAGCAGAAATATAAAGTCAAAGTAAATACTCATTAACAACGATAATAAATATTATTTTGAAATTGTTTTTTTCCATACTTATTTTAAATGGTTATAACCTCCATCATTCACATTATAACTTGTGTAATAGCCCTACAGGTAATTTTCTGTATGGACAGCAAGCCATACAAAGGGAACAGAATCAGTATTTCAAAACAAACTGTACCAGAAAATGAGGCAAGGACAGTGACAGAAAGCAGATTCATTGCCTTAATGAGGAAATCCACTATTACACACAGATTCCTTAGGAATGCCTCTGTTTTCTGTTCTCATCCCTCTCTGCCCATCTCCTGTATCTGGAAAGAGACCAGGAAACGCTACTAGAGCTACTCAGCACACAGTCTCAGAGTAACATTTTAACTGAGGGAGACAGAGGTGAATTTCAGCCGCATTTGTCCATTTAGAACTCCAGTTGTGTTTAGCAAGTACAACCTCTTCTCAGTCAAGAAATCTTGTTTGACCCTCAGTTTATACAGGATAACAGAGAACTAGCCTCAGCAGAGCAAACAGAGACCTGGATCTGTTAAAGCTGAGCTCAGTACAAGACAGAAGGAATAGAACAGCACAGCACTGTCGATTTCAGTGGGCTTTAGATCACATCATAAAAGTGTTGGTTGGAAGAGAGTTCTGGAAGTCTGCTGTTTGTCTCCTTGCCCACAGCAGGACTGTTACCAACATTATATCAGGTCAGCTATGGTTTAGCCCAGCAAAGCTTGGAAAAAATCTGAAGATAGAGAATCAGTGACTTCTTTGGGTAACCTGTTTCAGTGCTACACCAGCACTTGGAATGAAAAAGGTTCTAATATCATATCTGAAGTTATAATGCAACAAAACATAGCTGTTACCCCTTGTTATACAGTCTACCACTGTCATGAGGGAATTTGGTTCCACCAGCTTTGTAGCTCCCTTTAGGTATTTCACGTTGTCCAATTCTTTCCACTGTATTTGTGTGTTCTTGCTTCATAGAAAGCTCTCTAACCGAGTATTTTATTCCTGTATATTTTAATGGCTTTTATTTAGTGCAAAAGGGAATACATAACCTGGAACTGTTCGATATGCTTTTTAACCCCTGGCATTCAGCATTTGCATTGTAACTTGTTAAATGAGTGCTCCACAAGCTGGACCTTTCTTTATCCCCCTCCATAGGACTCAACAAGCACAGCTCTATCAGTTTGTCTTCACTGCTCCATCATGAAAGTCCCAGAAGCATTCAGAATAGGGCGCAATATTCCTGGTGCGGCTTCACATCAGTGCCAAGAGAAACAAATAACGACTCCCTCAATCTGCTGGCATGCTCTTGCTACCTCAGCTCACTTTCCATACCCAGTGTGGCAGCTGAAGGGCACCAACTCCTTTTCAGTGGGAGTATCTGCAGATGATTTCACGATGTTTTCATTCAGGTCACAAATGAAAATGTTAACCAGGATGAGCCCCACTGTTGACCTCACTTGTAACCAGACGTTTATTTATTACCCCTTGAGTCTGTCAGTTCAGCCAGCTCACCTAACCAAGCACCCTTTCAGATCATACTTGCTCAGCTTCCAAATCAGACTATTTAGAAATCTGGTACTTCCTTAAAGGTCACCACTGTAAACCAAGATGGGGATGTGTTTGTAAGACAACAGATTGAGCTCGTCTTGACAGCATCTCTTCTGTATCAATAATACTAGTTAAATAAAAGATTTCAGCTTCTGAATAAGTCTAGTTGTTATTTTTACAAAAGTTGATTCTCCTTTAAGAAAAGAACTTAGCTAATATCTTTGAGACATAGAGAAATAGTGAAGATTCTCCCACGTTTACAATTTTAATTCTTCACATCAAGCACTAAGAAGTCCTATACATAAAATGAAACTTCATTCAGTGAAATACTTCTTGTATAATCGGAAAGGTCCTCTTCCTAACAAATTTTCTGTTTCTTCTGCTAATTTTTCTCCTGTATGACGCTAAAAGTAGAGGTACCAGTTATAAAGAGGTAATTCACACTCAGTTTGTGTAGGCTTTTAAGATGTAATGAATCACCCATGGTTTTAGCTAAAACTGACTGGTACAGTTCTGCATCAGCTGACAGAGCACCTTTCACTTTTCCTAAAACCTTTCCATTCCCTAAATGTAAACAACTCCTCTCCACCTTAGTTTATCTGCACATGAATACTCAAAGAGACACTTTAAGATTTTTCAGGATTTCAGATTTTTGGACTGCATCACTCTTCTAATACACACAGCCTCCCTACAGGACTGAAAGGGTAAATTCTTATCTCCCTCTCCACAATCTCATGCCAAAGAACTGAGCTTCAGATACTTCTACCGCATATACAACGTCTGACTTCAGTTGTTAAAGCATATCTGTAAGCAAAACAAATAAGGAGGTTATGACAACTGAAATTTTAGAGTATTTGTAAGTCAACTATTAATACGTAGCACACACTGATAATTTTGGCAACTGCTAAGGAGAACATCCACAGAATCTTCTCATCATTAACAGTAGCATTGACTGGAGTAAACAAAGTGACAGCTTCACAAAATGATGGAATATTTGGCCATGCTTTGTGCTTATGTCAAAGGGAAGCTCTCAGTTACTAACTGATGAATGGTTATTACAAAAAAAACCTACATCAGTAAAAACCTTTCAATATAGTAAAGCATTTCTAGTGATTAATGCCTGTCTTGGGCTATCATAATGGCAATTAGAAAGGCAAAAGAATGGGCAAAGGTCTGGGAACTGGCAGAAACTGCCACACTCACAGTAAAAGAACTCCACAACTCACAGCTGTTTTGTTAGTGTAGAGTCTGCTGAAGATATTTCTACGTGGATTACTACTGGATACCCACAGCTGTTTCAATGCCAAACACCACTTGTAAAATTACAAGTTACTGAACCCTTGGAACAAGATTCCCCTCAGACTTACCTGAGTGAGTGGCTCGGAAGGAGGAGGTGGTGGTGGTGGTGGAAGGTCTAAATCAGGGGCTGGAGGTGGAGGAGGCAAGTCATTCTTAAACTGTCCCGTAATGTTAGCACAGGGACCCAATTTACTATAAAAGTCATTATCCGAGAATGTTGAAGGCTGAGTGACCACAGTTTGCTGATTGCCAGAAGTCTTTTGGGCTTGTAAAGTTTTCTGTTCAACTTCATTTATGTCTGCTACAAGGTCAGCCATTAAAGCATCAAGGTCTTTGTCCTCAAGGGCATTTAGAGATTCTGTAAAGAAAACAAAAAAAACACATCAAGAGTGAATGCAATGAAAAAAGCTGTTGCCAGTTCAGTGAAGATTAAATTACAGGATACATGGTTACTGTAAGATATAAAGGTTATGGGAAACGATTTTAAATGGGTTCAAGAAAACAAACATGCTTTAGGAATGGCCATTAATCTAGTCATACCAAAGTTCAGAGTACAAGGAACTCTATGAATACAAATTAAACAGTTTCATTTTCATTGATATGGTCTCAGACCTGTATGTTTTATGAAATCTGGCCTTGATTCAACAAAGTTTATGGGCAAGTGCTTAGTGATATGGATGCAAGAAATTCAATTAACTCCCATTGTGCTATTTTCTTATCTAATGTTTAGCACATGCAAGAATGCTCAACAAGTTTTGGTATGACATACAGCAAACTTGTAAACTGAGACCTTGATAAAGAATGTTTTCATATATTAGAACTATTCTACAGATTTAAATTCACCATGAACCAAAACCACAAGAAATTGTATGGTGTTGTTTGCAGCACATCTGTAGCTGTGTGATCAACCTCTGTGACATACCTCATGTAATATGCAGGGTTTTGAGGATCCTTTTAGGAAAAGAACAAACAGGACAGCCTCTTTTTCGAATCATCTTATCAAACAGATACAAATATTGTAACTTTTGTTACAGTATTTCTGCCACTCTGTCAGAGTAACATTGCATTTTGGAACTCTATACACAGATTCTTCTTGGATTGTTTGAACTAGACATGTTATAAGATATACTGTAGAATAACATCCTGTAGGATAATTTAGTTTTCTAGAAGAGAAGGGTTCTATAAGAATCACTGCATTCAGTGGTTTAAATCACTTTAAAGAGTCTAGTTCAAGAAAAGAATCACAAATTTGAAATGCTTTATGTGGAATTTTGGAAAGAGATGGAGAGCCCTGAACTACACATTAAAAATGATAATATAGTCCAACAAAGAATAGATCATTCATCAGACAAAGTGAATGTGTCATTGGACCATCTCAGTTTCCTGTTCCGGCTTTACCTGTCATGCTAACAGTGTATTTTCATAAGCTTTCATTTTCAGTGGGAAAGCTAGCTTACAATCCCCTATACTTATATATCTCTAACCACTTCCCTGGTAGAGACATTATGGCATTATGTAGCTTAATGGCAAATTCATTCTGGCACAATACCACTAGCTAAAAATCTGCTCAAGAAAACGCAAACATGCAAACAATCAGCTCCCCAGCAAAGAGGAAAAAAAAGAAAAAACAAACAAAAACCCACAAGAAAGATCACATTCTATTTTAAACTCAGATCAACTCCCTGATTCAGTTTGTCGGGGAAGCAAGCACCTTTACATGCAGAGGTGACAGTACAAGCCAGAATGAGAAGAAGTAACGTAAAATGGAAGAAACAGAAGCCAGTATTTCCACTGGAGATAAATGCTTCTACAGCTCTGACTTCACACTGAGGTAACACAGTTTTCTGTCACGTTAAATCTTTACACAAAAAAGCTGCCTGTTTGGAAATACTTCATGGGACTTCTCTTGTTGCTTTCCTTCTACACTCAGACATTTTAAAAAGTCTGAATCTTATATAAGACTGAGGAATGTCCCTTTAAAAACATTTGGTCCCTTTGAAGTTTCCTAAACTGAGACACAAAAATATACCACCCCCTAAAGCAAAACAGTTCTTTTTTTGTATACTTCATTTTAGATCAGAGGTGTTTGAAGCTTTTTGTCATATCTGTTGCTGTGAGGTATTTTAAATTAGTATAAAAAACATGAATGGTTCCATTCAACTACTTACCATTTAAATCCTTAAAACCTACTGTAAAGCTGAATTCCTTGTTGGTCTCTTTGGGGGATGGAGTTTGTACAGTTTCCACTCCTAAACTCTGTTAAGGTAAAATAAAAAGGAAGGTGTTTTAGTGACATAACTACTATTACAGACATTAACATCCGTCAGTTAGTTACTGGAAAGTGCTTAAGTCAATTCTTTTTCAAGAAACAGAATGCAGCACACCAGTTTCTGAGATTACTCCTAGACTGATAAACTAAAGACAGTCAGGGCAAAGCACTGTCTCATACCAGGTTGTCATGGTTTTATGAATATTGTTATATTATTGATATTCCACATCATAACATCATGTTATGTGGAGTCAATGCTCCAGCTCCATGGATCGTCAATAGTTCCGGGTATACCTGTCTCAGAAGAGAAGAACTACATTCCCCAGATGACTGCAATGCTTTGCATTTCTACGTGTTTCCACTCAGAGGGAAAGATAAAAACTGTCTTCACTCACAGGACCATCTCTCTTCCCCTTGGGATCAAGCTCAGCAGTGGGTGTTTGTTGCAGCTGTCCACCTTCAGCATTAGCGTAAGGCCTTCGGTTTATCAGACACTCTCTCTTGATCATTTTATTTGATTCATTAGCCTCAATTCCTATTATATTGTATTATATTGTGTTATTTTGCTTTCTGATACCTTATTTAGTAAATTAGCTTTCCTACTCAGATCGTTGCCGCTGTTTTGTTCCTAGGCCCATCTCCCTTCTCCCTTTTCCCCTTCCTCTCCCCCAGGGCATGGGCCTGTGGGTCCCCTGCCTCAATCGTCATGGTACCGGGTCAAACCGGCCTGCAAACCGCTGACACAGGTGTTAATGGTTTCTATACTTCCCAATACAATGTAGATCCATGCAAACCACCACTCTTGTCAGGCAACAGTTGGGCATGGTTTGGGAAATGGCACAGGCTGGGGTTGTTCCACAGAACTGTTCGGGTTGGAAGGGACCTTAAAGATCACCTAGTTCCATAGGCAGGGACGCCTCCCACGAAACCAGGTCTCCAAAGGGCCCATCTAACCTGGCCTCAAACACATCCAGGGATGAGGCATCCAAAGCTTCTCTGGGTAGCACCTCAATATTTTCATAGTAAAGAATTTCCTCCTAATATAATAAAACCTCAATATTTTCTTAGTGGTATCAGCACCTCAATATTTTCATAGTAAAGAATTTCCTCCTAAAATCTCATCTACATCTATCTTCTTCCATGGCTTTTAAAGCCATTACCCCTTGTCCTATTACTACATTCCTTGACAAAGAGTCCCACTCCAGCTTTCTTGTAGACCAATTTAGGTACTGGAAGGCCACTTTATGGTCTCCTCGGAGCCTTCTCTAAAGTAAACAACCCCAACTCTCTCAGCCTCCACTAATGACATTGAAAAGCCAGACTTGTTTTGAGAGGTTTTTTGATTTTTTGAGGAAAAGAAGCGAAAGTATTTGAGAGTACACTTCTAATCCTCATTAAAGATGACAGCTCTAATAATCAAACACTGTAGACAAGACTGGAAGGAATTTAAAGTTGTCTAGACCTGCCTCACTACAGGTCAGTTATACCTTGGACCCACCTGACAAATGTATAGCTAACCTCATTTTTAAAGTTTCCAATCAGGTAAATTCCAGCATCTTCTCTTGCACTCTTTTCTCCCGCTTCACTGCTGAGACAGAAACCCCTGCCATCAAACCTTTCTTCTGAGGTTAAGCTCAACTTCTTTTGCTGCAACTGAAGGCTGTTCCCAGTTGTGTTACTCTCCGTGGACACGGGGAACCAAATTTTCTGCTATGAAGCTGCCTTTTATGTATTTTAAGATTAACAGTCTCCTCTTCTCTAGACTAAACAACTCCTGCACAATCTTTTCATATAGGTCATGTTTCTTTTTCTCATAATTGCCATTACCTTCCTCTGGATTTTCTCAAGTAGACCTTCCTACTCCTCAAAATGCACAGCTAACACTGGACAGAATTTCCCAGCTGAGATCTTAGCAATGCTACACAGAGTGGAAGGATTACTTCATTTATCCAACAAGCTATATACCTTGTTTATACATTCATGTGAGATGTTTGTCCTTCAGATGCAACAGTGTGACATTTTGTTCATTTTCAATTTATACCTGAGGCATTTACATTTCTGGACTGCCTGAGACTGAGAGGTATTTTTCAGGAAAATTAATATGAATGTTTTTCTTGTCAACTCTTTTCACCTACTGCCCAACCAAGACACGCTGGTTTCCTCCCAAGTTGTACAGAGCTGGAAATCAATGCACTCACAACTTTAAACACTGTTGCTGTGTTAATACTAACTCTCAAAAATCAACTTGGTATAAGTACGGGGAAAGGGAGAAATGAAGCACATGAGAGTTTAGGGAAGGGGTGACGTCAGCACATTAGAGAGGAGGGGAGTTGGTCTAGGTTTTAGAAACACATCCTATCCCACCTGGTACTGTACCACTGAGTGGAGAAGCTCACACTCTTATTTTCCTCCCTGCACACATGATGTCAGGCCTAATCTGAGGAAGCAAAATTTATCACAAGCAGCCTTTTGTCTATTTTCAAAGCATAATAATAAAATGAAATTACCCTAAAAGAAATGTTCTTTATATACATACACACATACATATAGTATGTATGTATGGACGTAAAAAGCTCTTAAGAAGGTGAAAAGCTAAGAAAGCAATATGGAATCCTGGTTTTCACACAAAGACAATTACTTAAGCACAAACCCCATTACGTGGCTCACAATTATTGGTATTTAATTTGGCAAGCACTGGGATTCACCAATAGGAAAAATCTCTCAAAACAGGGGCTGTAAGCAATCAAACACACACAATCCAAGACAATAGCTTAAGTGCTTTCAAACAAGCATATATTAAAGTAAGACAATTTTACAGAGCTTATTTTTCAGAAATAAAAATTCTCCTTTATCAAGCTTTGCAGGAAGTATTCAGTAACTGTAGGTTTAGAAATAGGCTCCTGCTGTTTTATAGTTTCCTCTCAAGTCTGTATTCTCCACTGAAAATAATGTCTCCATAAATCTTTGAATGCTACCCTAGCTGTAACTTAATATTTTGGCGTATCTAAAGATGACTTGTACTGCTATATTATATATATCTATACATACCTTCAAGAAATGTTGCTTTTATTTCCAAAGTTTACAATGATATGCAGGCTACATCTCACTTACCCATCAATGCAAAGTATTTATAACTGAAAAATCTGTCTCAAACTCAGAATCTTTAAATTTCTTGGGACTGAGACCAAGAAGGATATAAATTGCCTATTTATTTGTTCATTTTTAAGAAAGTATCTTTCACAAGCAGTTATCCCTCTATAACGATCTATCCTCCACTGACATTACCTTGCTCTACAGGCCACAATGTCAGGCAGAGAAATATAGTCAAAAGTTTCTCAGAAGAATTTTGATGTGGAAAAAAAAAATTACCTGGGTCAGCATGTCCATCTCCCCAAGTAAATTGCTGAACATTTCATCTATATCATCACATGTTTGCTCCATCTGAAAGAAAAAAATCCACAGGCAATCAATCATCACAAATTTATTGCAAAGCCAGCAATGGTCAAAACCAGAAGACATGCAGAGTCCAACTGGAGATGCCAAGTATCCTTAGAGTTCACTGGATGTTATCTTGTTCAGGTCCTGGCTACAACTAGGTACATAACCAACTTTTTGTCTCAATATTTTTCACTGTTTTCTTTCAAATATTAGAGGACTCAGAGAACTCCAATCTCACAGCAATTAAGGGAGAGCACTGAGACAAGGAAAACATGTACAAGGTTGCATAATAAAAAATGGTGAGTTCTGTCACATGGGTCTGGGTGTGAGGACAGCACCAAATGACATTAATAGGGAGACAATGCTTCAGCTGTAATTCCCTTCCTCTTTCTCCTAAATCAGTTCCTTTGCAAGGAGTGAAGAGGTGTAAAAGAGTGTTGGACATGGAACACTGCTCAAAATGAGCTATAAGCATAACTACCTTAAGAGACTCAAGCCAACAAGGGATTGTGAACTCCTATTGATTGTGTAGTAACTTCAGACAATGCTCAAACTTTAAAACTAAGTAGTACTATTGATTTACTAAATTTGTGTGCAACTGACAGGATGAAGGCCAACCTTCAGTTAGNCTGTGCGACCTGGTGTAGGGAACCTGCTTTGGCAGGGGGGTTGAACTCGATGATCTCTTGAGGTCCCTTCCAACCCCTATGATTATAGGATTCTGATGTAAGAAAACAATCGGCAGAGGATAGTGACAACTCAAATGACTATAAAGACTGGCAAGAAAAGAAGATCAGCAATTAGCAAATATCCTGTTCTTTAATCTTCACATATTTCCTTTAATGGAGCATCTCAAGTCACATAAAAATTCAATGTTAAATGCTACTAAGCCAGTACAGTTCTGTTGCTTATTATTTGGTAGCATGTTACTAATGATGGTTAATAATGCTCTGCCTCCTTTGGACTTCATAGAATCATAGGGGTTGGAAGGGACCTCAAGAGATCATCGAAACCAACCCCTCTGCCAAAGCATCTCTGTGGCCCCCTGTTGGACTCTTTCCAACAGATCCCTGTCTTTTTTATGCTGGGGAGTCCAGAACTGGACACAGTACTCCAGATGAGGCCTCACCAGGGCAGAGTAGAGGGGGAGGATCACCTCCCTTGACCTGCTGGCCACGCTCTTTTTAATGCACCCCAGAATGCCATTGGCCCTCTTGGCCACAAGAGCACACTGCTGGCTCATGGTCAACCTGTCGTCCACCAGGACACCCAGGTCTCTCTCTACAGAGCTCCTCTCCAGCAGCTCATCCTGCAGCCTGTACTGGTGCATGCAATTATTCCTCCCTAGGAAGGACTTCATCCTTCAGCCATCAACCTAAGCAAAATCAGCCCAATTTCTACATGTGCTCTCACCACATGTGTTATCACTAACACCAGGACACTCAGGAGGACCAGGCACATACAGTGCTCATCAGCCTAGCTGAAGGTGTACCCTCCATGCTTTAGGTGTTTTCTGTGGCTGGTGTAACTGAACAAGGTGCAGACAACTGGGAACGGGGCTTTGAATTTGCACAGTTCTCTTAGGTCCTGGAAACCCAAGACTGAAAGGTTTGGGAACTGGATGCTGCTAACAGCATGTCACACATGAATGAGCAAATGGAAAGCTGAAGTCACCTCATCTGCTTCATTTCCAGCTGACAAACCCATGCTGGATGGCTCACTCTGTATGAATTGCACAGAGCTTTTGCTATAAAGTCAGTTTCTGTACATCCAGCAGTGCACTGGTTAGCTACATAGTTACTAATTCTTAATTCATTTATTTGAATCAATAACTCTGTAGCAGCTTATCTGGTACACAGTATCAATTTTCATAAAACAAAAAAAAATGTCAATTATTTGATCAGATTAAAGTTGGATTCATTTAAGACAGAAACTGGAGCTGCAGCTCATACTGATAAGTATCTCATCAATAGTTAAGTCATAAATATTTCACACCTTCCTGTTTTCTCTGACTTAGGAGGATCTTATCAGTTATAGCAATTTGTATGTTTTTGTGCGTTGAGTTGTTTCAGTTTTACTTTCAGGAACAAGACTTCAAACTAGTCCCATGAACCAACTGAAACTGTTTTGATTAAAAAAAAAAAACAAAAAAAAAACCCTGAATACTGAATTACAGAACAGTTTAACCAAATTATGTTTGTTCGTTTGTTTTTACAGGAATTAATATATCCAGATTTTCTTTGCAATTATATGATTTTCTGAATATTCAGACACTTGTGATTCATGAGGGAAATAAAGTGACTGTACGGAAAAGCAAAGTCCAAGGAATTCACTACAAATTTCATATTTCCACTGTAAATTGAATTTGAGTTAGTCACTAATGATTTTTCCTCATCAAATCAAATAAGTTACATTTAACATTAGGGTTTTTTAAACTTGAAGCATGTGGGCCAGAACATATGCATTAAGAAGGAAGTGTGTCAGTGTCCCTTTCAAGTGTCACTTCCCATGAGCAGCTATCTATTCTGACAACCCAAAAGATTAAGCCACACCATCACCAAACCACTCCTCCTACTCTTTTCTGTCTTTTTCTCTTGACTTCTTTTAGGTAGAGAAGTTAAACATCCCTATCACCAAACTCTGTGAAGGAAATATTTTTATGTGAAAACATGTTGGATGACCTCTTAGACTCATATAAGAACTTTCAACATTCACTGCAGATTTTGCCATGAGTTAGAAAAACAAAAGACAGTAAAACAAATCTGCAGAATGGGGAAGTGATGTGTCTGGTCCACTCTTCTCTTTCTTGTTCTATCATATTTATGACTCCTCTCCATCTTCATTGCTTTTCTCTCAGTGCCACAGAAGGAATAAATAGAGAAAACAACAGGCAGACATGCTGATTATCCCATTCAAGGCATGCAGGACCAGTAAATTCTTTTTTTCTTCTTTTTTAACTTATTTATAAATAGCCTTGGAGTTATCCAAACCAAAAACTCAAAGTGAAACCTGCAGCTGTATTAAGCTATTATTAACAAAAAAGGGGAAAAAAACAACTACCTTAGCTCCCAGAAGAATACTGAATTACAGATTCAATACTCCTTCATATCCACTAAAATACTGGTAGTTACCTTCTACTACTACTACTAACTCTCAAAATCAAGGCAAACTAAAATAAACTTAAAAGTCACTACTTTCAGTGTTTCCCATGTTATGCGGAAGATTTCAAGCAGAGAAAAGAGAATTAAAATAAAAAGAGGAAATTGTGGTTGTAAATAACAAAAAGATTAAGAAGGCTATAGCTATGAGCAGCTGGAAGGTTCTGTAAGAGGTGAAGAGAGACACCTTGCCATTAAGAACTTTGGTCAACAGCCCGCCTTTGTCTTCCTGCTGAGCACCAGGGCAGGTAAGGAAGGAAAGGAGAGACAATACCTGTTTTCCTTCTGCACCCTTCTTTTGCTCTCTCTGGCAAAATTTCAGATTGTTCTGAATCCCCCATATTCTGTTAATACGGAAGATTTCTGAGGGAGACAAGAATTTGGGCTTCATAGCTAGGAGAGGGAGCCTGTTTTGGCAGGGGGCTTGGGCTAGATGATCTCTAGAGGTCCCTTCCAACCCCTACAATTCTGTGATTCTGTGTGAAGGGGTATTTAAGAAGGCACACATCTGAATCGAACCTATTTATAAAGTGACTGACTTCCAAGCTGAGCTTTCTATATCCCTTTTTGAATTACCACCAGTATTACAGGAAAAGGTATTCCCTTGTTTTGTTCCCCCCAAATTCCACATTCTCAGATCTCCACTGAGCTCTCATTTCCTGATGAAAGTTGACTTTTTTCTTTTTCTTTTTTTTTTAAATACTCCCACATTAATCACATTGTTTACCTACAGTGCATATTCTCTTCAGCTTTCCATTTTAATCACCAAGTCACACTGTGTGCTTTATGCATAGTAAAGTCTCACAAGGTTCATATAAAACAGAAATTTCAACTCATTGAATTTTGACCCATCAATACATTTATTCACATTGCCACTTACCACAAGCCCCCCAGACCTTCTAGTCCTATTTTTTTAACCTTCTTAATATGAGATTTAGCAGCATGATCTTTGCTCTTAAAAGTCATTTAAATCTGAAAAGACCTGTGCATAACAGAACTCTTTGCAAACCTAGCATCTTTGTGTTTCAGTTTACCCCATGAAAAATCTGATATCAGCATATTTGCTTCTCCTTAAACATTTGAGTCTGAGGGACACATTTTCTGTCATAGGCTTTGTTGGAATTTAAAAAGAAGCATTTGTATCCATTCGAGTGCCCCTCTGAGAGGGCCTCCAACTCTTGCAAGAAGCAGCCTGCAGCCCCACACAACACAGAACTCCTGTGGGCTGCATTTCTTAACTTGGCAACAGCCACACAAAGCTTTCAGCTTCTACACATCTACTCCCTTACATACTACATACCCTACATACTCTTATTTCAAAAAGGAGAAGAAAATTTCTAGATTTCTTGACCTATGGGCTAGGAAGTTGGAATTTAATTATCTAACCTCTAAGAGCAGAGAAATTCAATGGATGCAGGGAAAGCTACCCAACTTGCTGGCCTCCTCTGGAACTGCTCTAATAGGTCCATCTTCTCTCTTGTGCTGAGAGCCCCAAAACTGAACACAGTACTGAAGATGGGGTTTCACAGGAGAACAGCAGGCAGATAAATCGCTTCCCTTAACCTGCTGGCCATACTCTTTTGATGCAGCCTAGGATACAATTGGCTTTCTGGGCTGTAAGCACACATCTCATATCCAGTTTTTCACCCAACAGTATCCTCAGGTCCTTTATTGCAGGACTGCTCTCTATCCACTCATCCTCCAGCTTGCATGGTTTGGCATTGCCCCAGACCATGTTCAGGACCTTGCACTTGGCCTTGTTGAACTGCATGAGATTCACATAGGCTCACTTCTCAGGTCTATCCAGTGTCCCTCTGGATGGCATCCTTCCTTCTGCCTGCCAACTCCATCACTCAGCTTGGGGTCATCCACAGCCTCGATGAGCGTGCTTCATGTCACTGCCCATGTTATTAATTAAGATATTAAACAGCACCAGTACCAATATACTGCTCATCACTGATCCCCACTTTGACAATGAGCCACTGTCTGCAACTCTTTGGATGTGTCTATCCAGCCAATTCCCTACACAGTCCATCCATCAAATCTGCATATCTCTGACCCAGAGATGGATTTTGGGTGGGATTGTACCAAAAGCTTTACACAAGACAAGGCATATGAGACCTTCCTCTTTCCTTGTCCACCAACACAGTTACTGGAATTTATAATCAGTGTGTACACTTACATAAGACAACTGCACAATGTCCATGAATAACAAATACGAAATGGAATGGTTGGATAGAATATTCCTTGGCAGTAGCAGGAGAACAATAGTACAAAATTCACCTTAAAAAAGAAACTATTAAAAAAAATCACATGAAAGTCAGCTGAGACTATACTGTGTAGCTCAAAAAGCAGGCATAGTACTAGGCAAAGTTAGAACTGCTACTATTTGATGCCTCAGAGTGAACTACTGAAAGCCAGTCCCTTTCAACAGGAAGAGTGGTCTAAGTCACATGGTAGCAAGGTTCTGCACTTGTAACCTGAAAATAAGTTAGAAGCCCTTGTGTAATACTGAACAGGAAACACCAACGGCATCACAAATGAGACTGCCATCTCTGCAACTCTGTCCCAGTTGAGTTGATGCAGTTTAATCAACTGAAGGGCTACCGAAACAACAAAAAAAAAACCAACAAAAAAAAAAAGAGGAATAAAGAACAGTGTGTTATCAGTAGAACAAAAGCATGCAGCAGGGTTGTGAGAGGAACCATGTTAGGAACCACTTAGTCATCTGGCAGAAGTTACAGACTCATTAAGCACAAAGCATTGTTGTTATTGTTAAGCTGTGACACAATCAAACAGTAAGGATAAAAATATACAAACTATATTTTTACAAGCCATGTGAAAAGGTTGAAACTACATCTTAACTGCTAGTCCCTGCAACATAGCATGCAAATGTTAAGAGTTCTAAGCCCACCCAAATGCACATCAGCTGTTTGACTATGTAGATGACCTTCTCCTAGCAGAAAGTTTAATGCTTAAACGTCCTTCAGAGTGGAATGAAATCTACAATGTTCTGAAACCCACAAGTAGCCCAACAGTCAAATCACTCAGATCAGAGGTTCACCCTTGCCCAGGCAGAATATGCAAAGTGGACCATCCCATTTCAAAGAAAGAATAAAGAAGGGGAGTTGGGGAAGAGAAATTAAAGTGACTAAGGACACAGAAGCCCCTTCATAAAGAGCAAATCTGGAAAGATGGAAACTGACTCTCAAAGGGAAGAGATGGGAAAGCACAGTGAATAAAAAAATGCATGGAGATCTAGAGGAATTTATTGAGGCAGTATACTGTACTGTTATGATGGGATATTAAATGAAACTGAAAGTCTGCACAATTGTTCCAGGAAATATGCACAGTGCACCCATGAAACTTATCACCAAAACCAGAGAGCTAGTAAGGTGCTGAGTTGGTGTTCTCTACACACAGTTATAGCTGAAAGTGTTAGTATTCCAGAGAAATTCAGGTATGGATGATGAACCTCATACTTCATGGTCTATAATGAAGGCTCCACCAATCTGGAGCCAGAGCAAAGGTCTCATGATAGACAAATCACAAAATGCCTCTTGGCAAAGGACTTCTTATACCTTCTTCAGAAACATGTGACGCAAAACATTGCTGGAGACAGCTTGAAGGATAAATTGACTGCGGGTCTGAAACAGACACTTTTATCTTCCAGGGTACACTTCAGATTCCCCTGTCAACACCAAGAAGGGACTGCTTTTATGCAGTGCCACTTCTATTCTTTACACAGCACACTTTCAGCAGATAATGCACTTCAGTCTGGCCTGGGTCTAACAGCATTAATGAAATACTCTACAGTCACAGACTCTGTAGTCTCATTTTCCCTCTGTCATAATTATTTACTGGAGAATGGTTCAGTTTGGGGGCTTTCCCATCAAGAGCCATACAGAGAGCACAAACTCTCCACAAAGTATTAAATGACAGAAGAGAATGTCTTCATGCAGAATTGACTGAAGAAACAACTCCTACTTCTAAGCCAAATTTCTGGCACACAGCAATAAGATGTCCATTCCCTCAATTTATCTTCTTCTCAGGAAGGCAGAAAGCTGGGCAAATTGCTTCTATCTATCCTCTTCCACATTCCTTCCCATAATCTGTTTGCTGTGCAGTTTTTTCCTTCCTTTTTTTTTTTTTCCTCCAGTTACCCAACACAACTGTACAGAAGTAACATGATGAGGCAACACTGTTTTGCATTTTAAAAAATTGCCAGCAAGTAAAAAAAAAGTTTAATTATTGGTATTTTCTGGACCCAGCATAACTGGAAGCTCAGCCTAACTCAGCCCTGCAATGAAGCAGACGGGCTATAAGCATTTCATTCCCAACTGTTACCATTAAACTATTCCCAGAACCCCCTCATTCCAAAGTCATTGTGTGATAGGGGGCTTGTCTTGTGACTCCCTCCTAAACAAAGCTTTCAAATCCATAGGCTGACTGACTCTGCATTTGTAGACTGGTTAACCTGCATAAAATGGAAGCCTGCACATAAGAGAGAAAGGAATCTACAATGTGGGAAAACCTGCCCACCTCCCCCAGTATTCTGCAGAATGAAGGGACGCCAAGTATCAGAAAATGGAAACAATATAACAAACTCAGGAAAAGAATAAAAGAAGGGAAAGTTACCATACAAACTTTAAGGGCAGTATTTTTTCACCAAAATACCCAGCAATCAAGAAACAGCAATAAGCAATGGGTTTCAGACCTAGATTTGTAGGCTAGGAGGAAGCCTGGAGTCACCCCGGATGGGGTGCTATATTGGTATGGCTGTGGCTGCCTTGCCACAGACCAGCAAGCCCTGAACCACACAAAGGAAACAGGAAGAAAATGTAGCTAGAGAAGAATCTTGTGACATTTCCACCACAGTTCTTCCATTTCTGTAGGGTTCTCCATGAGAAGGAAATGCCAATGCCTCACTTTTTTTCCTGACCAAGTTGAGGAGGGGTGAAACAATCCATCTGCTCAGAGGTAACAACTCCATCACGGCAGCGGGGACACAAAGGAGGTTAGCCAAGCAGCAAATAGGAAAGGCTTCACTGAATTTCATGGAAGAGCAGAGCCACCATGGGACAAAAGTGGAGTTACATTTATGCCGAATCCCTTCCTAGGACTGACACCTAAAGCCAACTGTCTCCTTTGTGTTCCTTTTCTCATACTGCCAGTTCCACTCAGCTGTGAAGATGTGGTCAGTGCAGTACAAAACTAAGGTGTAACCACAACTATTTGAGAACGTTATCTGTGCTCTGGGTCACCTCATCAATTCACATACTCCAATTGATGTGTACATAGAAGACCTTCCAAATGTAAGCTTTTGTCAAAAAGCACTGGGAACAGTAATGCAGATTTGATTGTTTTCAATTATTATATTATTTGTGATCAGAGACATAAAACACATTCAGAAGGACTTACTGGGCCTGCACATCCTTCTTGACTCTGTGCTTCAGTGAAATTTGCATAGCAAGCAAGAGAATGGTGGCCTACTACTGTTGGAAAAGTTACAGAAACCTTCTTCAGAAGAGAAAGAAAAATATTCTGGTGTCCGCACCCTGGGGTACCCAAAGATGTGTTGAGAGCATCAAAATCAAACAGCAAAGGCCACTGAGAAGCAACTTTTCATTTGCTATGGACTGCATGCCAGCAGGTGACTGACAGGGCCAGTTCTGCAAAGCCTGCCTACTCTCTTGTTGAGCTGCCTTCTAGCAGACACCATTTTGGCTAAGACAAGGGACTCAGAAAGTCATTTGCAATTCTCATTAGTAAAGGCATATGATCATGATTCCTATCTCTCTGAGCTCAAGGGACTAGCAGAGTTGCTATTTGGAGACTTGTTCCCTGTATTTTCCCCCTCTTCCTGGTAGACGTGGGTAGGATGAAAAAATATTCACCAAAACTTTATTACAACAGTTTATTACATCAGTTTAAAGGTTTGAGTGCAACCGTGAACTTCCATCACTCAGTGCTGGTGGCCACGAAGGGTCAGCCCTGATAGCAGATAGACAGGGAGATCTGTCCTTTAATTTCAGTGTTACATGTCATGGTTTGACAACCGCTGCTTTAGATTGCGAGCAAATACACAGAGTGAAAGTAAAAAATGCAGATATGCTGAGGAGACACACCCACTGCAAAACTGACACCCGTAATGCCTCTGGATGTATTTCTGAACAAAGCTGCATGGGAAAAAAAAATTATTCATATACACTGAATCTTTCTTTCGTTCTAAGAGTCACAATGCATCCACTCCCCCAAGTACTCCTGTTTACCTTACTAACTATAACCCTGATTTATTTAAATCTAAACTCATGGCATGCTAGATCAATGTTCAAAAATAAGCAATAGTGCTGTTTGCAATCTGACGTGTCTTCCGGTAGCAAAAGTTATGACTGCAATTAAGCTTACCACCAATCTAAAAGGTCACTTCATTAGAAGAAAGGTTTAGAAACTAACGACAAAGTTAGACTTTTTCAACAATCACTACTAAACTAGTTTGTGAATTCCCACATTAAAGTTGTTAGTCAGATAAAAATTGTGTTTCCTTTTCATTCACAACCCAGGAGCAACGCTATAAGTAAATACTGAGCTGTGGCAAGGAACGGGTGTTCATGCAAATACTCAAAAGTCTCCTACAGAAACTAAGCAGGACATAGGCACTCTGGTTTCTTTCACAGTGCAACTACTATCTTCCACTCTAGCAGATGAGCTAATATCTAGGGTAGCCATGAATCAATATGCAGGATGATAAGGAAAGCTAAAACATTTGCTTTTTCAAGAGAAATGTGACTGTATTACAGGTCTCTCCTACCATGAATAGTCATACAGCAGAGTTTCTACAACATTTGCATTCAACCTCATCATCCTAGACTTCTTTTTAGTCAG
Organism: Odontophorus gujanensis; assembly: GCA_013399175.1. Classification (NCBI taxonomy): domain Eukaryota; kingdom Metazoa; phylum Chordata; class Aves; order Galliformes; family Odontophoridae; genus Odontophorus; species Odontophorus gujanensis. The sequence continues at coordinate 23,866 of VXAB01004737.1, read as the reverse complement.
TGAAGACAAAGAAAGGCAATTGCATAGAGCATGACAAGTAGCTGTCCAAAGCTGAGCAGCAGAACAAATGTGACAAGCATCTCTCCCTCTCTCAGTTGATCATTAAGGTAACTAAAAAGCTCTGTCGACCAACTAACATTGTAATGTTTGAAGTTAAGTGAGGAGGATCCTTCTTATAAAGTCCAATAAGTATTCTGGGAGGTAGGAGGGGTGGTGTGCATGGATGCCCGCCATTATCACTAGAAACCTTCAAAAAGAAACAAGTTAAAGACACTATACTGTTGCAGGCAATCAAAATGCCTGACTCCCACTTCTGCTCCAGATCAGCACCTGACAATGTGAAGTCGTCACTACAGGTCAGGTAAGCTTAAAACAAAGCAAGTCAAGAAGTTACAAAATGAAAGGAGATTTACAGAAAGAAAAATATTGATCGTTTGCAGAGTAAGTTGGAAAGGACAGGGTCTTTGGTATCAATCTGAATGATAAGCAGTCAAATTTAACTCAGGTATATCCCAGTAACAGAACCTCTGAAATAGAACTGCTCTTTCAGGAACATTCATGTTCCCAGATCTCTTTCATGAAAGACGGATGTTTATGATCTGCAGACATGTTCTCTCCTGAATGAAGCAGTCCCTCCTCTCAGCTACACGAGTACTCTACACCAGTAGTTTTCTCAGACATTTTTAGGATGCAACCACTGATCCCTGCACTGTTACCCAAGCCTCGCCTCTTCCCTCACTCCATTACAGCTGTGTAAGACACCAATTCCTTTTCTGCTAGCAGGAAAGGTAAGAAGCAGCAAAATCAAAATCTTAGTGAATTTGGGAAATCTGTTACTACCTGAGAAATCTCAGACCATGGTTAAACTAGCTGCCCCCCTGTGCTCATGCTGCTGCCTCCCTGTGCAAGTTACTGCCTTCCAAATGTATTAGTTTCTAAAGATTTACTCATTAAGAAAGATCAAGCCTCTACACTGACTCATGCATGAGTTACAGTGTGTGATCTAGTAGATACTACTCAATTACAGTAGAATTTAGACTTTTAACCTATAAAAATCAAACTAAGCAGGAATAAATCTTTGGTAGTGAAATAAATTGGTACTTCAAAGAAGTCATACTCTGAAGACACTGCACATCAAATAATCATGAATTTCAGCATTAACAATTAAAACACAATTTACTCGATAATTACCTTGAGCCTTCAGTCATATTTTTCTCCCAATGCCAGAATATCTGTAGTACCCACAGGAGGTATTTGAAGAAGAAATAAGGAAGAGGAAATGATTGAAAATACCCTATCAGAATCAGTACAATTTTCCATGTTCCCTGATGGACCTGAATCCTCTAAGAATATAAAATAAGGATTACTCATCTCTCTGCAACGCTCTGTTGATTAAATGTCCCAAAGATATTTGTAATCCATATTTCTAACCACATTATCTCCATTTTTACGCAAAGCTTGCACAAAGCATGAGGTACAATTAAATGCAATAGTCTCCTTACCAAGCCCACGGGGGAAAATAAAACAAAAAAGAGGTTAAACATTCAGTTTTAAACTGAGTTTTAACCCAAATTCACACTCTTTACCAAGTTTCTCGAAAAGAAGTTTGTAAAGTTAGTGGAGGTGGGTGAGTGGGAGCCCGTAGAGACGAAGCAGGTCACCCAGCACAACACTCTGCAAGGTGTGATGGAGCACTGCACTGCACCGAGCCCTGCAAACACCAGATCTACAGCACCGGTGTACAGCAGCAGGCAACCAGCTAAAAGGGACGCTCACAGGGTCAGATTCAAAACAGGGAATTCTTTTAGGATTAGGGACAGATGGCAAAACATGGATTTCACATCATTCACAAAGGGGAGCCAAAACCAAAGGGAAAAGCGAGTAGTGGCAAAATATCAAAAGCTGACGTTAAGAGGTGGATCCTGCTAGAATGTTCCCCACCAACCCCCAGATGAGAGCATGCGGGCAGGAATAGTTCCCAGCAAGTCAAACTGCGTCCCAGTGTCAAGGCATCCTGCACATTTTGCTAGCAGGAGGCACTCCAGCACCCAAATTTCATCCAAAGCTGACCTCGCGGGGACTGTCTGTACACGGCATTCCCATGAGAGCAGCGGGCGATGCGGGCCTCCTCCCTGCGAACGCCAGACCTTCTCCCGCCCGCTCCGTCGGGGCCGACACCTCCCTCACTCGCTACTCACCTTGGCGGGCAGCTCCCGGCTCTGCCTCGGCTGCGCGGCTCTCCCTTCGCGGCGGGAACCCTCCCGCCCTGCGCCTGCGGGGAAGTGGGGTCGGCCCGCGGGCTGCCTCAGCGGGAGCCGCCTCAGCGGGAGCCGCCCCAGCGCTCGCAGCAACGCCCTCCGCCTTCAGCCCCGAGGGCAGGCGGCGCGCGGAAGGGTGTGCGCTCTGGTCGCAGGCGTTGGTGGTGGTGGGGGCTCCCCGGCTTGAGGCCTCCCCCTTAGCGAGGCCGGGCTGCTGGTTTTCCGACAGAAAAGTGTTTTCAGAGAGTCTGGCTGCACTTTTTATTTATTTCTTCATCTATTTATTCGTGTCTTTATTAAAAATCCGCCTCAAGCCAGCACGTTGCTCTTACAGCATCTCATTTCTCTGTTTTGTGGCATCGTGAAGCGATGCTTTGAGGTGTGCTGAAATTTAAGTCATTGAGTAGAAATACCCCCAAATCACGCTAAATTCCATCCAAAAAGGCACAGGAAAAAAAAAAAAAAAAGAAACATGACAAACTCTAAAGCTAAAAAGGCAAGCATCAATCGGAAAGCTTGCTGAGTTAGTTTCAAGTTAAGAAGATGAAATTTGGAGTGCTGCAGGAGACGTGCCAAGGGCCTCATGATTTGTTTTTAAATTCTAATTCCACTGTTAATAGCCCTCCCAGACACATGTTTTTAGCTCATTTCATCTTCGGTATCAAAGGAGCTGAAGGTGAGGCACAGGGAACATAAGCAAAGATGTCTCCATCTCCAACACGGCTGTTTCAAAGTAAATTTAGAAAAGTGACAGGTGGTTTAGCTTAACCTTGTGTTTAGAAGACAGCTGATGGTTGGATTGATGGGTTGATGGTTGGAGGAGGTGATTTGAGTGGTCTTTTCCAACCTTTATGATACTATTTTAAATCAACGTGTTCTGTTCCAAATCAGTTAACAGATTCTGTATTCTGTACTTCCAACACTGCTTGAGATAAAATAATTGTGGCAGAAGGATGGTAACATTTTAAATTACCATCATATCTTGCACAGCAAATATGTGTCAGTGGTTTAAGGGGTAATTGTTATGAAAAAATCCATCTGAGACACTTCAGTTATACTTCAGAACACATTTAGGGAACAGTGAGTTGTTCTGCTCCTGTTACTTAAAAGTAAACAAACAAACAAAACAAAAACCATTGTTTCATCGAGAGGCTGTGTATAATTTAACAGGGGTTTGCTGAGGTCAGAACTACATCTTTGGCTAGGCACAAATGCATCCGTATCTGGCAAAATTACTGGTAATTGAAAAATAATCACAAAGCTACTAAACATTAGGTTAGCAGATTGGGAGTCAGATTCTGAGAGTACTGCATATTTTCATCGCTGACATTCTTTGTGGTTGCTCTTTTGCCTTTTGGGATCATTACAGTGCTAAGGAGAGACGTAATTTCAAAATGCTGATTGTCAATTAATTAGTTTTTAAAACCATCCCAAGGTCAATTTTGCAATCAGCACTCTGCAGTGAATGCTTTGCATGTGTTTAAAGACTTGCATTTGATAGAGTATTTTGTTGCCAAAAAGCATTAGTTCATTTCTGCATTAACCTACCAGTAATAGGGCCACACCCTGATTACAGTAGTGGTTTTGCACTTATTTTGCTGTTCTCATAATACGTGACTGAAGCATTTGTATGATAATGGAGAAAATACTTACTCAGATGAGTCTTTGTTTTCTCCCTGTCTAGTTTTATTCATTCCTACCCTCTCAAGTGTCCTCAGGTATAACTAGGAAAGCCAAATGTCAGTATCTTCCTGCACTCCTTGTACCTGGCTCTAACAGGTAGGCATCCTTCTCTCTATGGAGAAGTGCAGATGAGTAAGACACATGTCTAGAAAATGAGGAGAAAATTGTGGAAATCCCAGAAAAACTTGAATGCTCTCTGAAGTTTGGGGCTGAATTCGGGAGTATGGCAGCACTGTGCTTCAGTGGGATGGGTGGAGGCCATTAAGTATTCATAACGAAGAAATGTGGTGAGGGAAATGCTGCAGCAGATATGGACCTGATTAGCAGTGTGTCCTAATGTTAGTGAGAGACAGTTTTTGTGGCAAGAACAGGTCATGTTTCTTAATTTGTTTTCTTGGTTCTCAGCTAAAATGAATGTATAGCAGAAAATTAGCCCAATTTCCATCCCTCCATTGTGCTTTTCTCCAAAACCTTTTTGTTTCCTAATGGAAAGAAGAGCCATGCTCCCCACCCACATAACAACAGTGTGTTTCACAGCAGTTGCGTGACTCAAGATATAATGCATGCAATCACAAATTGTTCTTTTCCTTTTCTTATCACAGGAGAGTAGATCACTGGGTAGATATGCTGTCATACACCCTCAGCTCTGGTCCCGTTTTTGATCTTCACTGTTCTTATGGATTGCATTTCTTTGTAATTTAAGTTTCCATTAAGCAGAGGATAATTTAAAGCAGAGCATCTGTTTTTGAAAGGGAACAAACAGAAATAATTTTAGTGTTGTGAAATCCGAACTCCATTGGCAAAAATGTAATGTTTTACTACAAATACACTTCCTTAAGTCTTACTGACATCACTTTATGCACTGATAATGATGTGACTTTAAAGGCTGACCTCATTTTCTCACAGGGCAGATGTGACATTGTGATGACTGGAATTTTACCTGCATGAGTAATGCAGAATCAGCCCGTAGACCTCTTTGTTGTGAGTGGAAAGGCAGGCTGCAAATACATAAAATACTGCCAAGCCATTGTGCCAGTGGTCAACAATTAAAAAAGAAAAAAAAAAGAATCAATCTGTGTATGATTCAGTAGTTTTTTCATCCTAAAACACATAAAAAGCAGAATTTTCTATGTTTATTATTGAAACAAAACAACTGGAAGAACAAACGTTTTGATCATAGAGTTTTAGGCATAGGTAAGCTACAAAATGCAACAAAAATCATCAGCTTAATTTAAAGTAGAAGATTTCTAAATTTTGGAGTATCTTCCTTTCAAGTAGCCCTCAGTGAACACTGAAATCTTTAGCATAGTGATTGGAAGATCCCCTAGGGTGTAGCAGATAATATCTTTCACCAAGACTGTCCTTTCAGGAAACCTTGAGGAGGCTGCATTTAGTGCAAAGTGAATCACAGCACCACATCAAACTGTGCTGTAAGTTTGGGCATTTGGAAAACTTGGGATCTTCCTAAAGTATGAAACTGAAAGCAGAAAGTGTAAAGATAATCAAGCAGCACCTACAGGTCCTGTGGTCTTTCAATAAGAATGAATTCTGTTGCATTTTTAATGATCCTTTGTGATTATGCAGTAATGTGGAGGAACTGTACATTGTAAAACTTCCTAAGAGAAAGATGGAAAACTCTCATTTGGAATTGTGTGTAGGCAATTACTAGCAATAGCTTTTGAAAAACCACAGTAAAACAAATTTAAGTAAAACTAAATGTGGAAGCTAATTAGCAAGTACATCACATAAACCTTCCTGTTAAAAACAGCTAAAATTCAAGGGCTGAAGAGCAAGTATGTAGCTAGATCATTTTCCCTCTGCCCATTCACCCTTCTACCCTTTTCATTCTTAAACGCACTTTATAATTTAGGAGACAAAAAGTTAGGAACAGAATTATTTGCCTTTGTGCAGGCAACAATGCACCAGCTAACCAGTGGAATTCTCTTACAGAGATACTGCATTATCAGGAATGAGATGCAACTAGTGGTATCAGAGTAACCTAAAGTCAAGAACTACCTTGTGACAAAGAGCATAAAAGACAAGAAAAAGTTTAAGAAGCAGTACAGCTATTCTGTAAATCTATTTTTATAAAACAACCAGGATATTATTATAAGAGTGTATGGAAGATAACTCATTCTGCAGCTGGTGAGAGAGCCTGCCAGGGGAGCTGCCCTGCTGGACCTGCTGTTCACAGAGAAAGTCTGTTGGGAGAAGTGGAGGTCAGGGGCTGTCTTGGACAGAGGGACCATGAAATGGTAGAGTTCTCGATTCTTAGTGGAGCCAGGAGAAAGGAAAGCAAAACTTTTACCTTGGACTTCCAGAGGGCAGACTTTGAATTGTTCAGGAAACTAATAGGGGGGTCTTGGATGCAGTCTTGGATGGTAAATGGGTCCAGGACAGCTGGTTGCTCTTCAAGAAGGATGTCATAAAGGTCCAGGAGCAGGATATCACCCTGAGCCACAAAATGAGCTGGTGGGGAAGAAGACTGGTGCGGATGAACAGGGAGCTTTCCTGAGGCTCCAGGAAAAAAGAGAATCTACCTTCAGTGGAAGAAGGAATGGGCAACTTGAAAAGAGTACAAAGAAGTTGTTAGGATGTGCAGGGAGAAAATTAGAAAGGTAAAAGCCCAGCTCGAACTCGGCCACTGGGATAAAAGGGAACAGGAAACTCCTTTACAAATGTATCAGCAATAAGAGGACCAAGGAGAACCTCCATTCTTTCATGGATGTGGCTGGGATCGTGATCACTTAGGAATAAGGAAAAGGCTGAGGTTCCCAATGCCTTCTTTACATCTCTCTTTACAAGTCAGACCAGTTATCCTCAGGGTATTCCACTCTCTGACCTGGAAGTCTCTGTTGGGGAGCGGAGTAAACCCCCCACAATTTAGGAGGAAACAGACCTACTACTCCAACTGGACTGCCACAAGTCCATAGGGCCAGATAAGATCCATCCAAGAGTGCTGAGGGAACTGGCAGAGGTGATACCTGAGTCGCTTCCCATCATCTATCAGCATTCCTATTTAACTGGTGAGGTCCCAGAGAATTGGAGGCTTTACAACATGACTCCGATCTACAAGAAGGGTCATAAGGAGAATCCAGGTAACTGCAGGCTTGTTAGCCTGACCTTGGTGCCAGAGAAGGTTATGGAGCAGACTGTCTTGTGGGAGTTCACATGGCATGTACGGGACAATTGGGGGATCAGGCCTAGCTAGCATGGGTTCATGAAGGACAGGTCCTGTTTGACCAACCTGATCTCCTTCTATCATCTAGTGACCTGTCTGGTGGATGAGGGAAAGGCTGCTGATGTGATCTACCTTGACTTCAGCAAAGCCTTTGACACTCTCCCACAGTATTCTCCTGAAGAAGCTGGTGGATGTTAGGAAATACTGCTTTTCCAAAAGAGTGGTCAGGTGCTGGAATGAGCTGCCCAGGGAGGTGGTGGAGTCATCGACCCTGGAGGTGTTCAAGGAACGCTTAGATGTTGTGCTGAATGACATGGTTTAGTGAGAGCTATTGGTGATAGGGAGGATGGTTGGACTGGATGATCTTGTAGTTCTTTACCAACCTTGGTGATTCTATGATTATCTGTTAGAGACTCAGAACTGTGAGTTACTTTATTGTAACTGTTCCTAGGAAAGCTTACATGAATAAGTTCCTACACAAGAAAACTGAGAGCAAAACCCAACCTCAATGTGAATGAAAACCTGAAGATGAGGTTTTCAGCAGCATTTCAGCAGGAGAGTTAGAAAATCCACCGTTTTCACTGCAGAAAGTTCAGAAAGAAAACGTTTTGAAGTTTATGACCATAGCTTAGTGACGACAGTTCTGTTCACTTGGGATAATTTGAAGATAGATTTCCATTTTTTTTCCCCCATTGCTTTATTTACTTCCTCTATATTCAATAGGCCCTCAGGTTAGTCAGTGGCTTCTCTTTCCATGGTCAGAATATGTTCAGGCAATGATTTACATGAGTAGGCTTTACCCTGTTAAAATTTCAAAGGCCTTGATTCAAAAGCCAGATATGCCTGAGAAAGCATTTTTTTTTTAATTGCTTGAATCAATGAGCTTTTGATCAGGTTTCAGTTTTCCAGCTGTCATGTCTAAATATCACTCTATGCACAAACATATATCTTGCCTTCAAGTTCTTCAAGTCAGTCCACTTCTCCCCTGCAAGAGCTGAACATATAGCAAAAATCCAACTGTAGTAGGAAAAGCTTGACTACCATAACTTATTAGCTTTACTAATCTTAAAATAAGTGACATTGTTTGCACCCCTAAAAGGAATCCTGCAAACCTTAAACGGAAAACTGAAATAACATCTAACTTACTGAGAGTGCTATTTATTATTAACTAGCAAATTATAACCTGAGGGCCTTCATTTGAAAATGTCAGCATTTATTATTAACGTTATTTCCTTAGCTTTACAAGGCAAGCTTTTTTGCTGTTGCTCAAAGCAGTGTGTACTAAAGTCATCTTAATGAGAAGCATTGTTTTAAATTGGACATTTGATTTTACATTTATATTTCACCTGTAGGACAAATAAGTATGACATAAGCAAAGATTTTAAATTTCATACTGAAGTGAATGTAAAGGGTATTTGAAGACAAAAAAATGCGCAATTACGGGAGAAAATTAATAATGTATAGCATTCAAGATATTTGACACTTACTTTTTTCTCTGTGATTTATTTCCATATCCACTTATTTTTTTTTTCTGATTGGTAGAATGTTGTCAATGAGATTTACACAGGTAGTAAATTAGTTTGAAGTTTCTTTCCAATAGAAGTCAACCTATGTGAAGGGGTGTGAGTACCATCTCTGGCACTGGTCTTCTGACCATACCCCTACACCCCTGTTTGTAGTGTTACTTAGAGCCACGTTGTAAAGCATTTGGCTGGGCACAGTGTGTATATAGAGTGAGGGGTAGAGATGAAGAAAGTGTCACTACAAACCAACTGTACTTTCTTTTCTGGCAGGAAGAAGAGAGAAGTGGTGTTGCAACATCACTACTTACTTCCCATCAGTTGTGTATAACAACAAACTGAAGGAGAATTTCAGTCTTGAGACTTATTTTTTTTTCTAAAGCAGAAAATCCTGATAGTTCCTGCAGAGTAGATTTTAGATGTTGGCCCTTTCTTTTAATAAGGGGCCAAAGTAGGGAACCAAACTTGCCTCGAGTCACTGCCTAAATCTGGAAGAAGATGGGGGAAGCTGGAGGAGTTTCATCTTCTTGCCCCATCTTGAAGGGAGGTGAATATTAGATTCATGTATTTCTTTTGGGTAGGATGTGCTGCATTAATCCCCCTTGGAAGGTGATCAAAACAAGTATCTATCATTGGCTTGGCATCTGGAAAAGACACAGTATTCTGACAGGCTAAGTATGGAGAAAGAGAATTTCAGATGATGCTGTTACTTCACCTCCCAAGTCCATTGCCACTCCAGGAGCTTGTTGCACTTTAATCATTGGAGATTGAAAAAATGTAGACATGGCTGGTGTAGAAACCAGTTTCCCAACAGACTTTTTTCTTGCTTAGGGCTTGAATTGGAGAAGTGCATGTCCATGTGACATCCTCTAGCTGCCATGTTCTTCTTTAAGGAATATGGGTTTTTTTGTTATTGGTAGTGGTATTTTTTTCCTTTAATGTGACTTCCTCCATACCCTCTAGCTTTAAAATTCTGATTATTGCATTCAGAAGAGCACAATTACTCAATACGCAATTACAATATCCACTATAATCAGTAGCTGTTTGCCCTCTGTAGACCTGGTTATTGCTTATTGGTTGTTCCAAGGAGTGACAGAAATCCAGGCAAAAGAAATGAGAGCCACAGGGAGCATTTGTCTTCCAGTGCTAAACACTTCATATACTTTACCTACATAGGGCAATGGAATAAGTCTTTTTGGTACATGGTAATGACACAGAGACATGGTATTTAGTTCTGCTGGCTCTCCTGAAGATGATCCAGATGTCCCTGTGGACTTCTATAGTGTTGGTTTTCTTCTGTAAAAGAGATAGATCTGGTGAGTTTCTATCTTGTCTGAAAATATTATTTAGTGATCTTAGCATGCCCACCCACCTGCATCCACATAAGTGTTCAGTCAGCATGTTGCACGGGCCATCATAGAATGGTTTGAGTTGAAAAGGACTTCAAAGATCATCTGGTACCACCCCTACCCCCCCCCCCCCCAAACTGATTCTTACTGCCCTAATTTTCTCACTGTTGTAACCCTCACTGTCCTCATTTAATAGCTCATGATATGCCAGATAAAGTGCTAATACTATTTATCTTTGAAGTACCAGAATTAGTGCCTGTGTGAGCTCAGAGAGCAGCTCACACTTCTGACAAGTTCAGACTTAGACAGAGATCGCTGAACTGCTGTACCTCAGGTACCTACAGGCCTTATTCATGGATTCTGCTGAAAGGCAGGAGGGTGAGGCTTCTTGACTTTGGAGAGTGTGTTTCTGGGGAGAGCATGAATATCAACACCCCATAAAGAAAAATACAGATGTAACATTCAAATGACTAACCCTTTCCTAGTATAATTACAATGAGGGGCAGCATAACTTCAAGTTGTTTCTGAAGCATTTAAATTTTTGTCTGCCACACTAGACAACCTTAAAAAAAAGAACACTCTACTCCTACTACTGATTTTCAGCATATTCTAAAATCACTCAGCATTAACAACATCTGTTTCATGATGCCTTAGAATAAATATCACCAGAAAATAGTGGGAGCCATCTGTCTACTTTAAGTTCGTCATCAATATAAAAATGCACTGTATTTTGAAATGAGCATAAATATTTTGAAATTTGGGTACACAGACAGTCCTGTCTCATAGGTCCCAATAAGCCTGACCAAATTAGCTTATAGCAGTGTGAGTTAAGTGTGCAGAGAAGGTCACCATAATACAAAAAATTGAGGCTAAGGACTTTGCCATACTATACGGGTGTCCTGTATTGGTCAGCTCAGAATGTTGTGTTATTCAGAGTGTTGTGTAAGAAAGAGTCCATGAAATTTTACCTCAGTGAAGCTGTGGATTATCTGAATGGTAGCACATATCCTGCTCAGGTGTGGTACAACTGACCTTGAATATTACTGTGAAGTATTTGGAGAGCTTGACCTTTCTATCCTCTTCTTTGGCAGCCTTCCATGGCCTGTAGTTGCTGCTGGACTGCAACCAGATGTCTACAAGCCAAGCTGGAGATGAACATAGTTTGTTCTCCCATGATACAGAGGAATTATATCAACCCATAGGTGGCCCATCACCTTTACTGAAGGCTAGCATCTCACATGATTCACAAGAGCATAAGGCAATAGTAGATTAGTAAGCTGTGATTTCCAGACCATGTTGAATACAAGTTGAATAAAGCTCTACTTGAATTTAATAAAATCAATAATATATGAAAAAGGAACTTTACAATAGCTTTGGTAGCATTTTTTAACTTCAGTCAGAGGAAGTGAATTCTCACTTCCCCATCCATTGAATGAATAAACTTTCTACTTTGCACAGTTGCAATATACAGTTCATATTATTTTTAGAATATGGTTATAATTAATCTATTAAATACTGACATATTTTCCTTATATGATAGCTTGAGTATCCACTTGTCAAAAAACATCTATATTCTAGCCCAGCAGCACAACCCTCTGATGGCTGTAATAGAGCTTTCTGTGTCAGCAAGGAAAAGTAAGTTTCCACCCATCAGAAGATATTAAAATCATTCAATAGCTTAAGTAATCAGCCAGAATTATGTGCTCTACCAGTCTTTCATGTTCCTGGGGATGAGAGTTCCTATGCACTAGCTATGTCAGTGGCAATTATGAGAGCTCTTGCAGGACACACAAATGCAGGATGTGGCTTTGGTTTGAGGGTAAAATTTTCGCAGGAAGTATTTCAAATGTAGCTTGCTGTTGAAAAAACCCTGTTTCTTCTGTTTTAAAACTATGATAGACATGAAAGATCTTTTGTTTGATAATTTTTCTCTGAAAATGAGTGGATTATTTTCTCAAATAGACTTAACAAATAATTTCAAGCTCTTAACCAGTGTTGTCCAAGATTTTCTGGAAAGGGGATGTGTTCCAGATTATGGCTGTATTTCAGCAAAAGAATGAAGAATGTATTTGTCCCATGTGGAGTCCATCATGCTATGCATAACATTCTTTGATACCTGAATGTTATGGCAGTTGTGAACATTTTCAATTAATTTATGCATCTACCTGCTTACTATGCTACTCCTGTCCAGGTGGTATCTCAAATCAGTGTAATACTTGGACAGAATTACATCTGTGACTGTGCTTAAAGATTTTAAACTACCAAAAGAGAACACATCCAGTTTGTTTCCATTAAAACATGGTGTAGGTATGTTTGATGAAATGAGATGGCATGTGAATTAGGGAAGTTTTTCTGTTTGTCCTAAAGCAACAATGACTATAAAAAATGGTTGACATTGTCAGTGTCAAAATAGAAATCATAATTTAAAAAAAAAAAAATAAAATAAAGGATTGTGCCTTTGTTGCTGAAGAGTTTGTGGGAGCATTGAAAACATCTCCTAAAAATTTAATTAAAGAATTCTTCAGCATATATGAAAAATTAATGAAGAAACAAAAAGATGAAGACAAAGAACACCTGCTTTTTACTTGTTGGAATTGAGGAAACACTATATTTTCAGTTTCTACCTCTATCTGAAAGTAGATGGGTTTTTTTGTCCATGTAGACAAGGACAAGAAGCTGTCATTCCTGCAAATGGATGCCTGCTATGCTTAAAATTACTGACCAGTGTGAATAGACACAAGAAGAAGGTGCAGTGTATGAGACAGTCTGAGCTACCGTAAGTGCACTAAGAAACTAGGTGTGGGTAAGTTCTGTTTATATCAACGCACAGGTAGCAAGGAGAGGAGGCTGCCTTTCAGCGCATAGAGTTTCATGACTGTTGGCACAAATTGCCTGATTTTTCATTCTGGGCTCTTTTATGAGATCTGGAGAATATCTTCTTACTCCTTTCCATTCTTTAGAGCCCTGGCTTGCTCTACACAGCACCTAACTCTACACATACGTTGACCCCCTTCCCTTGAACTGAACTCCATTATAAAATAAGGTACTTGTCAATGTGAATGTACCTGTAAGAAAGTTGGTGTTTATACTCTGGGCTTTCTTGTTTGTACTGAGATTTCTACTTCTGTTCACTTTTTCCCTCAGTAATAGTATTCACACCTCTCACGCTATCTCTGAACATAGCTGAAATTATTTGTGTACACTTTTATTCTTCAGTATTACTTTTGCTCACTTTCAAATGAAATACCTTTGCAGCAGAATTTAGGTAAGATCCAACTGACACAGATAATACTTTTCTAAGTACTGGTAGCAGTAATAAAGTAGTAGGTACACATACTATGTTATAGCTGGATTTAAAAACAACTTTCTGAAGAGGCTTTTTTGAAGTTTCAGGTGTGAAGTATAAAACATGGAAGCTCTTGGAAATTTTTTTTTTCCTCTTCTTGGAAAGAGAGGGTAAACAGCTTGTGTTTGCTGTAAGAGGAAGCCAGTGCCAGACAAGGAGGGCAGAGACTGGGTGATTAAAAAAAGAAAAAAAAAAAAAAAAGAGTATAGAAAAAAAAATCCTTTTGAGTAAGAAAATAAATGACAAGGGAAAGACCAGATCTTGATACGAAAGATAAAGATATTAAATGAGACACTTGCTTCAGTGATCTATTTTAGAGTTATTGCAAAAAATGAATCAGCAAGCTCAAGACAGAGCTGATCTGCCAGAATGTGGATGTATGGCTGGATCAAAGATGATGTACACTTTACAGAATGGAAGGAAAGCATGCAGAAGTAAATATTTTCTTAAATCTCTACATTGCTTCACCTTTTTCTTGACTGAGATATCTTGGGCTTAAGTTGGCAGCTGGATAGAGGCACAGTTTGAAAACATACACTGAAAGTGAATCTGAAACACATAAAAGTGCATTCCAAGTAAATTCAGCAACTGACACACACTGATTTTTGAAGAAGTCAGTGTTTTCACTTACATGATATATACTTGATTTGTTACTTGTGAAAATCCAAGTTACACTTCCATTTGGTATTGAGGAGTTTTGTAAAGGTAGTAGGACTTCCAGAAAACAAATTAGTGTTCATTAGTGTTTTAATCATCTTTTTTTTTTTTTTTTTCCCA